>JASTWQ010000195.1:0-380454 GCA_035220615.1 Leptothorax acervorum | reverse complement strand
ATCGCATACGATAAAAATGGTATTATTGAATGAATTTATTCAAAAATGCTATAATATTGCATACGATATTGTATGCGATATTTTTCAAGAATAGGGACTCTGGGGCTTGAGTCGAACAATATCGCATACAATATCGTATACGATATTTCATGAATGTCACTAGAAAATCACACTTTGCAAGTGTGCTATTGGTTGAAAAGTGTGATATACATGACATATTCGTATGCGATATTTTGCAAGAGTAAGGTCATTTTGGAAACAATAGATATATTATAGTTACAAAATATAATGTAACAAAAAAATATAATATAAAAAAACTATATCCGATACTTTATAAAAAGTATTTATTATCGTATCTACATTACAGTGTTTACTGAAGAAGTATAAATTTGTCGTCTCTTTTCTATTTATATATGATTTTAATCGTCGAAATACATATTATAATATATGTTTATCTCTTATGTATTTTTTTTCTTCTTCTCTAGTTTTAATTTTGGCTTTCTTATTCTATTTTAATTAGGTATTGTTTGCTGAAGCAAACTAATTGTAATTAAAGTCAAAACGTATAATGTTCCTAAAGCCTTGTGTCCTCGATGCTGGAACTGTGTCCCAGTTTCGGTTTAAGCCTATCAACTTGCAGCTCTTACAGAAAAGTAGCAGTTCCATTGGCTTAAACCAAAACTCGGACACAGTTCTAGCATCGTGGACAAAAAGCTTAAGAGCTACTGCATTCTGTAGTTCTGTCGGCCCGCAGTTTGCTGCTATTGAGACGACATTGACTCTTGCTGTCGATTGCTGCGCGGATGCGTGTCGAACATACGCGCTGTAACAATGCCGTGTTATTTCCAGAGAGATTCGGAACGCAAACCTGACGCTCTTGTAATGCGAACCCACCCGATATCATTGCTTGCGTTTTGCGTTAGCCCCTTGCGATACCGCTGTTTGCGTGCTTAATGACTTTTTTATTTGTTGTACATCATATATATGCGTTTTGACTTATGATCACTGAAGAGGGCCCGATTTAGGGCTAAAACGTTTAATATTTTTATGTATTGACTATAAATTGTTAAATATAATTTTTCGCATATCAGATATTGCGTCGGCTCTCACAGCCCATTATTTACTTAATTTGTAATAAATAATTATTTTATATATTCTAATTTTAATCTCAAATTTATATTCTTTATAACATTTTTTATTTTTCATGAAATATACTTATACCATATTACCATGCGTACCAAAAGTTCCGGAACGGCCAATTATCTCAGAAAATATTGGTATATTGGAAAAATGTTTACAGATAAAAGTTGGAGGGTTTAAAAGGAGCCAATAGACAATCTTATTAAATTTTAGGTTTGGAGCCCGTGTTGGGCATTAGGCCTAGTAGGGCCTAAGTCAAATCTTTTAAATAAAAACCTCTATTTTTTATTATATTATTTTTTCCTACTAAATAATTTAAACAACTTTTGTTGGGAAGACCTTCTTATATTTACCTCATCATTATCAAGTTTTTAGTCCGAAAATTGGTTAAATGTGTATCTCCATCCTTCCCTATCTTGAGCTAAGCTACGCATTTTCCTGAAAGTAGATCATTCTACATCTTTCACTATTTGTAAACAATAATCTAATCTGGGCCTACCTAGCTTTACCTCTCTTTATTCCTATCTCCGCCTCCAATATGTCGCCAACTAATCCTTCATGTTTCAACAAGTTATCTTATCTCCCTATCTCTCCTCTTTATTGTTTTTCATGTATTTCTCTTTTCCTTAATTCTTTCTAATACTTTACTATTGCTAACCCTATCTGTCCACGGTATTCTCATCGTGCGCCTGTAGCATCACATTTCTAAATGAAAGGAATTAAATAATAATATTAGTTTTTACATTTGCAATTTTCAAAAATTAAATCTACAAAATGTAGTCAAATTTTTGAAAACAATAGTTTTCGTTTTTTTTTACAACAATCGATTTTTTTCGTTATTCGTTATACAAAAGTATCATGTAGTCATCAAAAAGTGAATACTTTACCAGATATTTCATATTTAATATTAAAAATATCACAACAAAATTTAAGATAGGTCTAAAAAAATTTTTAACGAAAGAGAGCTTTATTATAGTGTTTTGAGAGCGTCTCGACAAAGGCTACAAGAACATGCAATAAAAATAATGAGGTTCCATTCAACTGCAGTGAGGTATATGAAAGGAAGCGAATATAAAAATATTAATTTAAAACATTAGCATTTGTACAAAATTGAATGCGTCTATAAGATGCAATCAATTTTTTAAAAATAACCTGTTTTTTTTACAATCAATTTTTTTATTATTCTGCGTATAAAAATATTAAGGTAGTCATCGAAAAGTGAATACTTTACGAGATATTACATACTATATATTAAAATTATTATGACAAGATTTAAAATATCAGAAATTTCTTAATAAAAGAGAGTTTTATTACAATGTTTTGAAACCGTCTCAACAAGATCTACAACTTTTATCTTAAAAAAAAAAATCAAGTTTTTTTGAAGAAATTAGTTGCCTTTAAAATTTCTTTAAAACGACATCTACGAAAAGGCTCACATTAGAGAATCACGTGTCCCCATTAAGCTAAACAACTTTTGTCTAAAGCATTTTTTTTACAATTAAAAATAAAAGAGTTTTTGGAGGACTAAATTAAGGGGTTATAGCAGTAAAAAATTTCTCAAAACTCGATTTTTAAAAAATAATATTTTCGGAAAATATATAATCTTATAAATATTCCTTCAAAGTTTCAAGTCGATCAGATCAAAATTTACGGAGTTATAGGCTTTTATGTATAACCAATTATCGTCGAATTAGCTGCATATATCGCTGTCTGCGTATTTAATAAAGGTACAGGAGCACTAAGCTATATCCACACAAACTTGCATAAGCCCATAAGCATATGCATAAGAAAATGGACCAATCACGCGTTTAATATAAAGAACGCCATATTGCTGCATAGGACGTAAACATAGCGTACGCATATTGTCGAAAAATTTTTACCGGCTATGTAGCCGCATAAGCATATGCATAATAAGGTAAACCAAGGTAAACCAATCACGTGCTTATTATAAAGCCTACAAAATTGCTGCACAACACATAAGCAGAACATGTGCATATGCAGAAAGATTTCATATTGTTGATATTTTTATGTAAGTGAGGTTATGTTATAGGACGGCGCTTGACAATGGCTGCATTCCGATATTCACTGCAAGTACTGTAAGCATCGCTCCATCTTCGTTTGATATACGATGTGCAACGAAGACAGAATGATGCTTACAGTACTTGCAGTGAATATCGGAATGCAGCCAATATCTTCGTATTGCGATCGTTTTATGTAAGTGAGGTTATGTTACAGGACGGCGTTTGACAATATTTTCGTATTGCGATCGTATCAAATAAAAAATATTTATTTTGTAGTGATTTCATCTGTTGGAAATATTCTCAAGATGGATCGTGAATTATCCAGTGACAAAGAGAACATGAATGAGCAGGATTGTACATACGAATATTGTGAAGAAAATGCTGATGTTGTACTAATAGATCTCGTTAAAAACTTTCCCTTTCTTTATGATAAAAATGTAACAGATTTTAAAAATGCAAAAAAGAAGGAACGTACATGGATGGAAATTTCTGTATATTTAAAGTTACCAGGTAATTTTTTATTATTTTTATAAATTATAATTTTTATATTTCATAAGTCATCAACTACATATTTTTCTCTTTACTTTTTTTTACTTTGCTTTTATTAACATCATTTTTATTGTTAATTACTTACAGTTACGGAGTGTCAAAATGGATGGCAAAGACTTAAAGAAAAATTTTCTCGTGAAAAGAAAAGAAGAGAACTAGAAACCCGAAGTGGCAGTGCAGCATCTACAAGACCTACGTTCTTATTATATAACAACATGAAATTTTTGGATTCTTTTGTTAAAAGCAGGAAGTAAGATCTATTACCTTTCTATAAGATAAATTAGATTACATGCTTTTTAATATTTATAATATAATTGTTTTATATAATTAATTGTATAATTAACTTTTAGAACTTATACGAACATTACACCACGAGGAACACATTTCATTTCTAATATGCCAAAAACTAAAAGTATTTTACAAAATAGTAAGCCAGTTGAAACTATTAATAGGTGAGTACAACTCATTTAGTAATAATTTAACAGAGCTTTAATTCTTTTGTTTGTATTTAAGTTGCAAATAATGGTAAAATATTTACTGGTTTAGTCATAATTTTTGTACATAAACTAATAAATAATTATAATCTTTTCAGCATTTCTGTTCCATCTGAGGTGTTAAAATCTTTATCACCATTATCAATACTGTCGTCTTCATCATCTGTATCTTCATCTCCATTCCTATCTTCAACCCTATCTTCATCGCCAAGTATTAATAAAAATTCGTCATTAATGCAACCATGCATATAATCTACGCCAGAAGATCAAGAAATTTTGTCACTAGTGCAACCATGCATAAAATCTACACCAGAAAATCAAGAAGTTTCGTCACTAGTGCAACCATGCATAAAATCTACGCCAGAAAATAAAGCAATTTTGTCATCAATGCAACCATGCATAAAATCTATGCCAGGAAATAAAAAAACAAAGCAAAAAATACAATTATTCAAGAAGCGGACGAAGTTGAAAAATCGTTTATGAATTTATCATCTGTTATGTCTCAACATTTCTCAGGTAAACAAAAAATAGATAAAGATGATGTTTTTGGTAGCACAATTGCATATCAATTACGTAAAATAGAAGAACCACGGAAGACACAATTAAAAGGAAAGATTATAAAGATTTTATATGAGTTTTAAAGATAATTTTTTATTACATCTTATAACAGTTATGTTGGAGAGAGGAAACCAGGGGCAAATGCAGACAGGCCGGGGCTCTTTTGGGAGATTCTCCCAGGGAGGAACTGGCAGGAAGCATTAGGTCACTGAGCAGAAAGGACGCCAGGCTGGCAGTGCAGCTGCTGACAGGTCACGGCGTCCTGAACTACCACATGTACAAGTTGGGCTGTAGCAATACACCCGACTGTAGACTTTGTGGGGAGGAGGAGGAAACAAGTCTCCATATTCTTGGTCAATGTCCGGCATACGCCAGGCAAAGACTCCGTACGCTCGGCTCATCCTTTCTGGATCCCGAGCAGATAAGACAGCTACCGGTGGAGGACCTGCTTCGCTTTTACAGGGAAACAGGTCTTCCCTAACTGGGAGGCCGTTATTGCAGCGGGGAGGCACAATGGACTCAGTCTGCGTGCCGCCAGTAGGTCTTCGTTGGAGGACCACCCCCAGTTCCATTATTATTATTATTATAACAGTTATGTTAAAATCACATTAGGTTTGCTCTCTATGTAGCTAAACTGGCTGCACTAGTTCAGAGTTTATCTTTTTCTTTCCAATGTGGAGTAAAAAAGATAAACTCTGAACAAGTGTAGCCAGTTCAGCTACAGAGAACAAACCTATTGATTCATGTCGAGACGGTTCTTGTTGTACAACTGTAGTAGGGTTTGCATAATTGCATACAAACATACAGCAATCTTAGAGCAATTGAATATTTTAAGTGCAAGTGAATATTTTAAGTCAAAATGTTAATTTTGATTGCATGGACAAAAGCATATAAAGACTGATAATTTTATTTTTTTCTTAGTTGCTACGTAATTTTGTCTGTGGATAATATTTAGTTTGTTGTTTGTATGCTTTATAAGTTGCTGTGTACTAAAAGACTTATATTAAACGTTTTGTTTATTAAAATTTTTTTTAGTTTATTTTGTTTTTAATTTTATTTTTTATTACAAATAAAATAAGCATAAAATTTTTGTTTGCTTAAAAATAAACTTTTATTTATAACTTTAAGACGTATTAACGCGTTCTATAATTACAAATATTATTTTGTTCAAATGTATTAAAATTTTTACATTTATTTCATTACAACCAAAACCAAAGCAAAAGTGATATCAAGTTATATGCATTGTTGCCACTTGTTTTACATTAATTATATGTGTAATTCAGCATATAGATATGTATTTATATTTTTGTACTTTTGATACAGAAATAAAAAAGTAAAAATTATATTGGATATAGTATTTATTCGTATAACGTATGATACATAGATCCCACATGTATATTCATATTGCCATGTAACTTCACCTGCGGATGATAGCAAATATTCAAATATTCATGACAAAGCACATAACTCTTCAGCTTCCATATTTCAATTTTTAGATTTTTCAGAGGATATGTCCAGCAACACGGATTGCACAATAATTACAAATCCACGGAATATATATATGTCAATTTGATAATATTTGTTCTACAGTGACGATTGAACGTTTTCTTTACAACGCTGCATATGCGTACATATATAAAGATACATTTGTGTAGCACTTTTCTTATTAGATATGTGATTGGTTCATTTCTTTATGCATATGGTTATGCAGCTATGCAAACTTCGTCTGAATTGATCCTTATTATAGTTATGATTGTGCATATGCTTATGGGCTTATGCAAGTTTGTGTGGATATAGCTTTATCGATTATGTACCCCAGACAACATGCATGTCTCAAATCGGGACATATGACGTCAAAAAGACGTCATTAAGACGTCTTATGATGTAACGTCTCTAAGACGTCCTAATGGCGCATACTTATCTCAAAACATTCAACGTTTACCACGTTTGTGCGCGTTTGTCTCGAAACTTCCCTTACGTCGAGGCTGCTCGCTCATATTTGACACTTGTACGTAAAGGTTATTTAGATCGCGGCGACAAAGACTTACCACGCGTGCTGCTGACTGGTCGTGTATACCGACCGTGCTCACAACTCTAGTAAAAGAAGTGACTTTTGTCTCAATATTTTAATTACGTAGAGGTCGTATAACATTAAAGATGTCATAAATAATAAATCTAATTATATGCTGATTTTTACGGACAAAAATCACACTTATTTCACTAATAAAAATAGTTGCCTATTTGACTTGCAAGTACTGCATGAACCACCTTAAAACTCCATAATAGGTCCAAGATAAGTCCAGAATAGGTCCAAAAATGGCCTTATTTTGGACATTCTATAAACGTCCAAAGTTGTGCAAAATGTACATCGAATAGACGTCCATCAGACGTCTGACGGATCTTTTTTGGATTAAAACTGGACGTCCGTTGTCCAAAAATGGATTATTGATGGACATCCACTGGACGTCCATGTGCTATCTAGGAGGTTAGCCAATCAGAGTAATTCCGTTACTGTTCCGTTCCGCTATTTCTTTCTCCATCTGGACGCACCCTAAGGTCTCAGGCCCCAGGCTTCAGATCTCTTAATTATGTCCTTTGGGTAAACGTTCCGATTGGTTATCTCCCACTCCACTATGCTTCTCTTCCATTCAGTTTTTTCCTCCACGTGGGATTGCATCCTTATTTAATCTTTCCACGTACTCTCGTACCATTTCTTCGCTAGCTGTCGAGCTATAAGGTCTGTGATATACTTTGCTCGTCGACAAAGATACCTTTATATAAATCTTTATATTATAATTTAAACAAGAAGGATTTTATATATAAATATATAATAATTAAAACAAGGTACGTATTAATTTTTTAATTAAGGTACACTACAAGTATATCATATATGTATATGTCGCAGCCACATGCGGTAATGTAGCACTTAATGAAGTGTCTAGACATATCGCGAAGAGTCCAACCACAATTAATGGACACATGCTGTAATTTAATCTTCACTTCGCTTTACAATTTGTACTTTGTAAGTTGTAAAGCGAGGTCTACCCTGCCTACCGGCGAAGGGGGTGCGGGAGGGGGGGGGCAATAAAGGCCCCCCCTTGCACCCTAACTCCGCGTGTGTGTATAACCATTTTGATTTAAAGATTGAATTACAGCATGTGTCCAATGTCTAGACACTTCATAAAGTGCTACATTACCGCATGTGGCTGCGACATATATATATACATTATACACGTACCATATGTTATCACACATTATACATATCAAGAATATATTCCTAAAAAATTAAATATTATCTGATCATCGGTTTTTAAGTGAATAGTATCCACATAATTCATAACTTTTGGCTTTATATTTTTCGTGTTTGCAATAAGTAACAGAATTTCATCTTCACTTGATGAAGACAAAGATTCTAAAAATTTACTTGTTACAAATAAGTCCATATTTCTTATTACAGTAGTCGGTAGTGAACAGTTCAAATTCAAATAATGTAAAGGCCCTTCCACAATGCCAGGCAACAGGCAATAGGAACAGGGAACTGAAATAAGAAATAAGGAATTATCGCCACCGGTGCACAATGATGCGATAGCGACAAGAACCAACCAATCAGAACTTTCGAATTTTGTCGGTTTCTAGTGTTTAGGCTATAATCCAAGCGAATATAATCAAATTCTCCTGTATTTTGGATTTTTGCTGAGAATTAAATATTAGTGTGGTTTTTAAGATTCGTATTATGTTAGCCGGCGACTGACACTTTCTTTAAGAAATTAGGTGTGAAACCTCCGATAGTATTTTGTTTGTAGATTATTGTAGTGCATTTATTTTTGTTTGTTAGTTTATAATTAATTTTTAATAATTATTTAATTTTAAACCATGAAACGCCGACATGTATTATAAAATAAAAAAAGAATAGGTCTGAAATTGATTATATTTCGTTTTTAGGTTATTGTAGTGCATTTATTTTTATTTGTTAGTCTATAACTAATTTTTAATTAAATGTTTAAAGTGTCAATCGTTGGCTAACATTATATGATACATCAAACATATTTTAAAATAAAAAAACTCTTTTGTAGTTAATTGTATTTTGTTTGTAAAGTTTTGTAGTGCAAGTTAAGAAGTATTGTAGTCTCTTCAAATTGTTTATAATTTAATAAATACATTTGTGGAACTATGTAGCTACCCGACAATCAAAAATCTAGAAACGACACTGGCGCTTCGGAGATCTTTTATGTTCGAGAGTTGACTGCAATGCCTGGTTCCTACAGATTGGTTGTCGGGTAGCTACATAGTTCCACAAATGTATTTATTTAATTATAAACAATTTGAAGAGACTACAAAACTTCTTAATTTTATTACAAAACTCTACAAACAAAATACAATTAAGTACAAAAGAGCTTCTTTATTTTATAATATGTTTAATGTATTATATATATAATGTTAGCCGACGACTGACACTAAACATTTAATTAAAAATTAATTATAGACTAACAAACAAAAATAAATGCACTACAAAAACCTACAAACAAAATACAATCAATTTTCGACCTATTTTTTATTTTGTAATACATGTTGGCTAGTTTCATGTCTTTCAGGTCTACAATTAAATAATTATTAAAAATTAATTATAAACTAACAAACGAAAATTAATGCACTACAATAATCTGCAAACAAAATACAATCGATTTCACACCTACCTAATTAAGAAAAAAAAGTGTCAGTTGTCAGCTAACATATCATACAAATTGGTTTAAGGCTTTCGTTCAACAGATTAAGTGAAATATATGTTGCAGGCTTATTACAAAATCAGCCCTTTTGCAAAAAGACTAGCCTCTTTGCGAAAGGCCGGAATTTTGCAAAGCACTGATCGTTTCCCAATAAGACTGAACGCACTTTAGGCTTTTTGGCACACATGGGCTGGTGCTAGGCTAGACACTTTGCAAAAAGTCTAAAATACGTTAGTCTTATTAAAGAAACGATCAAATGCGTTCGCAAAAGGCCGGCATATCGCAAAAAGGCTGATTTTGCAATAAGCCTGCGATATATGTATAAATTATTATGAAATATATATTTTACATGTACAGTGTATATATATATACATATATATATATATATGTGTATATATAAAATTCTATATTATATGTGGTTTTATTATTATACTAATATTTTCATTAACATCCTTTTTAGGTTATTTGCTATGGATGACGAAAACATAATGTTATTTCTCTGTGCAATGCAAGTTATAGTTAGCCTAGCATTGTACATTATATCATATTGAATCATATCAATTAGTAACTCGTCACCATATTTTACATGTTTATTAAAAGAGTTTTCGTCAAATGCGTTCATTCCGTCGCTGATACACTCTTCTTCTTCCTTGAAACGACTCGAATAATTATGATGATCAAACATATTTGTTATAGATAAAGTTAGTTGTTAGTAGTTGCAAAACGTATACCATGGTGTAATAAGAAAGGTGAACCATTCCGATGGATGCGCAGTAGACTAAAAGTAGTGGGGGACAGTCAGCCAATTACGCTTTGAGCGATTATGCGAAATTCAATATGGCTGCTGAGTTTCACTGTCACGTGCTGTACTGTTGTTTGGTTAAGTGTGCACGATGTGCTGAAAATGCCGGTGTGTCAAAAATTGCAAGAGCCGGACCGGTCGTGGTAATAGTTCCGGCATAAATACCCGGAGTTAGGAGTTCCTACGATAACCCTTCCCCTGACAGATAACTGCGGCTGTCTTGCATATCTAGAGGAAACTGTATGTATCCCTCCAAAGATTTGCAGACAGCGGCCAGTATTATGAACGAAGAATTTATAAAATTTCATGGGCGCTCATTTAGTAAAGAAAGCGGAAGAAGTGGTATATATTTGATAAGTTAACAAGCATCACGTGTGCAAGTTATTCTTTTCCCGCTTGTGTAATCGCGTGCCTAGTACGAAGGTACGAACCCGTTTGTACATACGCCTGCGTCAGATTAACAAAGAAATACAACAACAAAACTGTACCAGAAAAGAAAAAAGAAAACTCAAACATATATGCAACAAACAGTCTGTATAGTTTTATGCCGCTTTTATAATATTGATATTGAATAAAACATATTTTTATCCAAATTGCGTTAAACACAATCTTATTTCATTTTTGATACTTTTAAACAGCGCGCTGCATAATTGCTCAAGCTCTGATTGGTCAAGATCTCAGACCTCCACCATTATGCGCAATGGTTCACCTTTCTTATTACACCATGACGTATACGACATATGCATACGCGCGCCAAAAGATCGTGAATATAACCTAAAATTAAAAATCCGAATACTGTGATTGGTTGGCAACAGGCAATAGACGCAGAATTTCCAACGTGACGGAAATCCTGTGTCTATTGCCTGTGTCACGGTCTATTCTGCATTGATACATGGTTTCTGGTATGTTGGTATTTCTGTTTCTTATTCCCTGTGCTTATTTTCTGTTCCTATTGCCTGTTGCCTGGCATTGTGCAAGGGGCTTTACACTGGCCCAGCATTATAGTGGCCCCGTCCTCTAAACTCGGAACTACTTTTACCTCACTCAGTGCGCACTGAGAGCATTTTGCACTTCTAATGAAATAGGCAGCACTCAGAACGTGCGCACTAATTCTACCAATAAAATACACTTCAAGCACTAAGTGCTGCCAGTGCCAGCGAGTTTTTCCCAATGGAAGACTCTATCAATTTTGCTAATCACTCGCGTAGGCACCGGACCACGCGGTCCATGTAGCCCACGCGCGCGCACCTCAATAAAGTTAACTGGACAACTTCAACTTTTTACATTTTTCTTATTACAAATCGTTTGTCGGTCGTTTGTTGTTGATTGTTGGACTAATGAAAACGTTTGTTGGTTAATAGTTTTTACGTAAACACAAAAATAATTTTGAGTGGTAATTTAGCCGGTAAATATATAATTCTTTACGGTTTTCGTTTCAAAAGGGGGTCAATCGATGCGGAATCGTTTGTTCAGTTTGTTGGTCCCGAATAAACTAATGCAATTGTTTGTTGAATCACGGTTTCGCTTAAAAAGGCGAAAAACTGTATATCGTTTAGTTGCTGGAGAGTGAGGGTGAGATGTAGAATATGTGGTGGTTTTGAAACGCATTTGTCCGAATTGTCCGATACGTAATAGAGTTCATCAGAACGAAACGTGCTATTTAAACTATTTCCCATTTATTTATCAGCTTTGCTTGTCGGCTATAACATTTCACGTGCAAAAATATAGGTATAAAGTGTAAAATGCAAATTTTTAATTCTAAACGGATACGGCTCTGTTCGTGTTTTCGTTAAAAAAGAAAAAAAATTTATTATATAAAAAATTTTTTTTCTTTTTTAAAGAAACGAACGAAAACACGAACAGAGCCGTATCCGTTTGCGTTTATTCTTTAATCCTGGAAAAGGATTTTTAATTCTATAAATCCAAAAAAAACTGGTAGCTGTGCGAAAATCACATTTCGTATCGACATTATCGACATCGTCGGAGTTCGGCCTTCGGTTTAGGATCCCCTTAACATTGTAAAAACAATATATAACATTTAGGGGCCAATGGATTGAGGGAGTAGAGTTACAGAGGTCTAAAGTTTTAGAATAAAAGTTTAAAATAAAATCATCCGCGTCATCCAAAAGAATCAAGAAAGGTCAATGAAGTTATGTTGAGATATTTTCATCGCCCGTGATCGATATAACTTTCCGTAATGCAAAATTAATTGTTATTTCTTTCATTTTTTTTTCTTTTATTTTCATTTTATTTTTTCCTTCAATAGTAAAACCTACTATGCAGTAGCTATTGTGATCGACTAATTTTTACGTGGAAGATTAATTTATGTGAAACTTTTCATTTTTATGGAATTTTTCACTTTTTTGCGAGTTTACACTAGGTAAAAAGATACACGATCGACCCCCTGAATAGTATTTTGTTTACAGTGGTAACAAAATGTGTAACCGTAATAATGTTTATACATATAGTTTAATTGTTTATATAGTCGAACATTGGACTAAAAATATTTTAGTTGGATAAAACACATTTTGCGTATTTCAACACATTTTTTTTCAATGTGGCTAAAATCTTAAAATTACTTGAAATCCAATTTTATATAAGTATCTGTTCCAATCTTAATTGTTCATTTACACAACGCAAAAATACAATGCGATTTATGAAAAACGCTGTTAGGCACCTAAATATATTTTAAATCAAAATATTCAATATGCTTATTTGATGTATATATGTCGCAGCCACTTGCGGTAATGTAGCACTTCATGAAGTGTCCAGACATTGGACACATGTTGTAATTTAATCTTTAAATAAAAATGGTTACACACACACACACGCGCGCGCGCGGAGAAGTGCAAGGGGGGCCTTCGGCTCCCCTCCCGCACCCCCTTTGCCGGTAGGCAGGGTGGACCTCGCTTTACAACTTACAAAGTGCAAATTGTAAAGCGAAGTGAAGATTGAATTACAGCATGTGTCCATTGTGGTTGGACTCTTCGCGATGTGTCTGGACACTTCATAAAGTGCTACATTACCGCATGTGGCTGCGACATATATAAGTACTTTGATGAAGAGGTGGATTTCCTGCTTAAAGGGATGTTTAAGGATTAATGATCTGCATGGATTAAAAATCCGTTTAAGAGTTTAAAGAGAAAGTTTCTTTTTTAAAAAACAGAGCCCGGTAAAATATTTTTATATAAAAACATATATAAATATATATATTTATTGTGCATAATTTATTACACTTATTGTTAGCTAAAGATATTAGGAATTATTTATTTTATAAAAAATAAAGAAATGTTATAAGAAATATAAGACAAAATCTAAAAACTATACAATAATTATTTATTAACAATTTATTCTGTTAGATAAAAAAAGAACGCAATAGTAAAGAAATTTTTAAGTTTGACTGACATATTTTAAATTTTATGTATGTACATAATATTTCATAACAGAAGTACAATTTGTTACTAGAATATTATCTGTATAACAAGATTTCTTTTGTTAATTAAAATCTTTTTTTACAAGAACTACGTTCTAGTATTTATTGTTAGTACTAAAAATTTATAGTTTACGTCACGTACACATGCAGACAAAAACTTCAATACTATAGCGATATAAATAAAAGCATGGATTATATAATTTTTACACTCTATAATTATAAATATAATATTATTATATAATGCATTTTAGCATATATGCTACAAAAGTAAGGATTATTATTCTCTATATTTTTTGTCTTTTTTCAGGAAAAAAATAATGACATCCCTTAATAAACCTTTATATTGCGAGAGTTGTAATCGGTATCCCTATGTCGGTAGAGTATCCGTAGGAGAAAAAGGTAGTGTTGACTTCATCTATCAATTTGTGAAAAAGAGAATTGTTGCTAGGAACCACCAGAATCTTAGTATATTTTTTACTGCCTCTGACATAATAGGGCCACCCAAATTTCCAAATTATGAGCAAATATTTTACTCACCATTTCTCTTTCCAGATCTGTCGGTATGTGTATATTTCTTGATATAATTTCCCGGTAAAAAATTTTTATATATAAATATATATATTACAGGAAAGAGAATCTAAAAATGATCAAAAAGATTATTTTCGCATTGCATTTTTTATAAGAAGTGAAGTTTGAGGTAATGAAAAAAAATTTTCCCATATACAAAATGTAACAGTTTCTTTATACAGGGTCCGCCAAAAGTCCCGGGACCCCTGAATATTTTGAAAAATATGCATTTTCGTGAAAAATGTTTCAAACAAAAGTTGTAGGGCTTTAAGTTACGCATTACTTAGTAATATTAGTATGACCATGAATAGCACCGTCAAGGACACATAAAAATAACTTTGAATTTTTTAAATAAAACCCCCTATTTTTCATTACATATTCTTTTAGCTTACCTCGAGAGCTTTCCAAAACACTATAATGAAGTGATTCTTTATTAAGTACTTTTGGGAGTTATGAGGCTTGAAAGTTACAGTACTGCCGGCATTAGCATTACTCAAGATCACTCTACCACGCGGTGGTTCCCCGGTCGGATTTACTAAGAATTTACGAAAGCAATATTAATTTTGAGGTAATCATGCTCCTCATGTTATACTCTCATTTGTATCAACTTTACTGTAACAGGTACTGTAACTTTCAAGCCTCATAACTCGGAAAACACTTAATAAAAAATAACTTAACTATAGTGTTTTGGAAAGCTCTCAAGGCAAGCTACAAGAAAATGTAATGAAATATAGGGGGTTCCATTTAAAAAGTTCTAAGTAATTTTTATGTGACCTTGACGGTGCTATTCAAAGTCATACTAATTAATAATATTACTATGTAATGCGTAACTTAAACCCCTACAACTTTTGTTTGAAACATTTTTCACAAAAATGCATATTTTTTGAAATATTCAGGGGTCCAGGAACTTTTGGCGGACCCCGTATATAATTATGTGTGGGCAAATTTTTCTTATTACCTTAAACTTCACTTTTTATAAAAAATGCAATGCAAAAATAATTTTTTAAATCATTTTTAAATTTTTCTTTTTATATATTTTTATATAAAATTTTTTACCGGGTTTTATTTGTTATTGTCCCGTAGAAAGTAATCGCAATCTAATCTTACAAAAGTTTATAATATTTGACTCTTTTTGTGACTTTTTAATACAGTGGAATATCTACCCTGTTCCCGATATCTCAACTTCTCCATGGGAAAACAGAGAACCTACGAAACTGATTAATTTTATAAAATGAAATTATAGGACGATCAAAACTAATTATATTGGTATGTAATATTTAAATTGATATAAATAAGATATTGTTAAAGAAAATATGTTTTTTAATTATATTTTCTATTTTAAAGATATAGAGTTTCATGAAGCTGTGTATCCAATCAGAGTTTCTATTTACGAAATATATACTCCTGGAAGCGTAATTCAAATTTGGGTTCAAGATTCTAAAAATCAGTGGCTTAAGTTGTGGGATAAATCGTCTCACAATCAGATCCATCCAGTACCTTCGACATCAAGATTATTTTCTCCACCCTTATCGCCGTGTGACTTTAAAACCAAAATGCTCAGACTAGTATTTAAGAGCAGCTCACCTGGGTCTTACACAAAGCTAGATGCTGTGATGCTTATCGGAACATCAGATTTGATCTTTCCAAGAAATTCTGACGAGTGTTTAACTAATCTGTTAAGAAAAATTAACTGCATGTACTCTTTATCTCCATATCATGTCGATGATAATTTAACAGCAGATTTGAAAAATGCACAACTGGATATAGTTCATCTGCAAGAGAATTTTTCCAAACATTGCTTTATATGTAAAAGGTATTATAATTGTTGACATTAAGTAATATTCAATATGTTTTTATTCTGTTAATAATAAAAATTAATTTGTTTTGATGTTACTGCAGCGATACAGGGACTTCTCGAGAAGTAATCCCTTGTTATGTGTAACTAGGGATTACTTTGGACAGACCTAGTTTTGGACAAAGATACTTGCATCGTATTTCATTAAAAAGTTATTCAAATTGTGCCAAGCGTATAAAACTCTCTTTGGATGAATCCAAGGAGCTATCACCTATCACTTTATCTGCGCTTCCTGTAAGTATTCTAAGAAGTCTCTTTCTCATAATAGTATTTATTGCAATGTCATCTGATGTGTATTAAAGTTTCACATTTTATCTTTGTAGGATGAAATACTACTAAACATATTTAAAAACTTAGATTTGATGACGTTATGCCGCATGAAACAAGTAAATAGGCGCTTCAATAATTTAACACGAGATTCTGAACTCTATACACGTTTAAACATACGATATGTATATAGACGCGATATACTTTCTAACTTTACGTATAGTATTAAATATTTGAAGCGGTTAGATCTTACAAGAAGCATATTTAATGTTACGAATTTCGTAACCTTTCTTGACAATTGCGGCAGGCGTTTAACGCACTTAAGATTAAGAGGCTGCATAAGTGTAAACAATATTGCATTACTGAATATTTCAAAGATATGCAAAAATTTGAAAGGTACATGTAAATAAATAAAATATATAATTGTCAAAATTATATGGGTAAATTGCATATAATTAATACATATTCTTTTTAGAATTGGATCTAAGTATGTGTTATCGCATAAAAGACGAAGAATTTTTGTGTCTCGAGAAGCTGAAGAGTTTGGAAAATTTAAACCTTAGTGACACACTAATACAAACTCAATGTCTTTGCAAAATATTGAAAAAAAATCAACGGATGCGTGAATTACATTTGGCACCAGGGATGAACGCTGTAATGGACCTAGACGTAGTTGCAGTAGAGTTAGGAAAAGCGTGTCCGGACTTGGAAGCAATAAATTTAATGAACACATTTAAGTTTAGATTGCAGGGTATAAACGTCCTCGCTGACTGTAAGAATTTACGAAAGGTGACTTTCGTACATAGGTGAGTGTGTGCTTTTTAATTTTCTTTTAAAATACATATGTTATTGTATTTAGCGCATTGCCTTGTATAAAATTGCATATAGCTTTCTAGTAGTGAATTTTGCTCTTTAGTTTGATTCTATATCACATTATAGTTGCATGGTTAAACTCGCTTGCATTCTTACAATAGTATCAATTAGCATAGATTTATCTTAGATTTAGGGCTCAGACACAATGCGAGAAATAAGGAACAAGGAATAGATATTAATAGTCGCATCCTTTTTAAATGCACGTCTAATATTGAAAAAGGATGCGACTATGAATTCTATTCCTTGTTCCTCATTCCTCGCAATATGTCTGAGCCCTTAGTTTCTATTATTTACGCGAGACATCGATGGATCACGATCGATACTAATGATATCATGTGCTACTCACTAAATAATCGGTGCTGCCATCGTTCATCCACAGACGCTGTAGCATTTGTCGAAAAGGGAGCAGAATAGCAGATTATTCGCTATGCAAGATCGCTCGATCGCTCCCGCACTCACTGTCAAGTCCTCGTCGAGCACACATCGAAACTCATCGTCAAGTTGTCCCTGAGAATACATCGAAGAATCTCGCCGTCTACTACACATATCGCGAACTCTCATCTCGGACGAGTGCACGAATCCTCTCTGCCTGCCTGGCGTTGACTTGCTTTGCTTCCTGCCTTTGTTTGCTGCCTGCTGGTCTTTGCTTTCCTTGTCTTTTCTTGCTGCCTGCCTTTGCTGCTTGCTACCTGGTTGCGCAGACCTAAAAGGAATCACCAGGACTTGCATCGAGAAGACGAGGCACGTGCCGGGCGATGAGTCGCTTTTCGCTTTTTGCATGTTTTACACACTGCAACATTCGCTTTTCTCGCATTGAGGGAGACCGCGATACCCTCCCTCTGGTCTTTCGAGCTAATTAGTATCTTTCGCCTCCGGAGAATTTGATACACCTCCGATCACAGTAAGTATTCGTTATCAAAACTTGTGTTTGCTTCTCTTGCATTTCAAGAATTTAGAAAAAATTAACGTAATTTCTTTTTGCGATTAAATTACTGTATAATAATTATAAGATTTTTGTTACAGTTCTGAGGATTTTTTGAGCAGATTGATTTCTTCCTGTCAATGCCTGAAAGTAGTTTACTTGTTCGGTTTTTATAGCTTCACAGATCGCATTTTGGAATTACTAGCGCAGTGCAAAAACTTGGAACGGTTATATCTTTCTCTCCCGTTTCAAGTTGATACAGCTGATAAATATTCCTCTATTATGGAACATTGTCCTAAATTGCAAGAATTTCATCTTATACACTGCAAAATTAGCGATTGCTTGGTTAACCAATGGAAGGAAAGATATCCGCATGTGTCAGTCTATACATTCGATTTGGAAGTATATAACCCATATAAAATTTCTTTTCTAAATTCCTGATGTATGCTCTGCGTCTCTACCTTTGTAAAGCACTGTAAGAAATTACTGGGTACATAAAATATCTATATAAGAAATATTTATGTAATAGTTACTTGATTTCACATTATCTTAAAATAAAAATTATTACTGACAAGCTTTTCTATCACAATGAATCTATCACCTTTTTTTTTTTACTACAGGAATCAGGAATAACGTATTTTAATAAAATGCGTAACAACCAAGACATGTTCATTTTTAGGATATTATATGTGTGACGAAATATATCTGTGATCAAAATTCCAAATCTTTAGGTACTATGGAATAATTCGAATTTAAATTCAAAATTTTTATCTCTATAAAATAATTTGTATATATATATATATATATGTATATTTATATATATTTATACATATATGTTTGTATGTTATGTAAAAAATTTTTTACCGGGTGAAGAACTCTTTCATCAAAATTTACATTTAATTCTAATTAAATGAGTATCGATTGCAAAAAAATTCTGATGATTAAAAAGATGTAGAAAATAAGTATATCTAAATAATAAATAAAAATGTGTAAGTAATAAGCCCAAGTACGTGACAATAAGATTTAACATGTTGTCATTAAAATTATTTATAGATATTAATAAATGACTTAATTTCGAAAATTGTGAAATACTATTTTGAATTACTAATGTGATAATGCATGCAACAGTTTTGTCGTTCAGACATAACAAATAAGATAAGAAGACTTCTCTGTTTTCTTCAAGTAAAAACTTTAACAATTTTTAAACGTTTAATATAGATATTATTTCTATAATTAAAACCTGGTCTCGCATAAGAGATCCACCCGTATATGCGAATCACCACATATGTTTAATGTTACAAAGCCATAAAAAAATATTTCAATTTCTGCGTTCAGCAGAGAAAGCTACCTAGCAAATACGATCGCGCGGATCTTGATCTTTGTCGCTTCTATTTGCGCCTAAACTTGAAATTTTTCGTCGCGAATAAGCGCTCGTTCGCAAAACGAGAAATCGCGGAGACAGTCGTTCTTCGTGGATATTTCGGAACTGAGCTTTGGAGGAGCGCCATGGAATTTCCGTACCCTCCAAAGATCCAATAGTGATAAATTTCGCGCACGCAGTTAACGCACTGCAACTACTTTCAAATTACAGGATACAATTTTAAGCGCACCTAGCTTCTATATTTATCGCAAAGACAAATAAAAGACGCACTTATTAACATTTCTCATATCTGTTAACGCAAAGCGTCTCTATATAACACTTGTTATCTAATCTCACTTTCAAAGCGCTATTTAATTATTCAGAGTTTTTCTTATAACGCTATCGCAGTTAAATTGACTTCTCTTAACTTTATCACAGTAATTGCTAATCACAGGTCACAGGAAATTTATACGATTGATACCGATTGCGACTAGTCGAGACGAAATGTCTTTGTGTCGTTCAGGAATCGCCAAATAGACAAAAAAACATAAAAGACAGCAGACAGTTGCAAAAATTGCCCTGACCTTTTTCGAGGCGATCAACAAGCCAACTCGCAAACGATATTCATTATGTATTTAACTATTTCTTTTTTGATTTAACGTTTCCGTTCGGTCCTCCGTCTCTATATATTTATTAAACTCTTTTTATTTTTCACTTTCTATTAAATTAATTTTACCACCCAGCTCGACCTTTAATAGCTTCTTATATCAATTATAAAAAAATGAAGACGTCGATTCCGCCCTTCTACGCGAAACGTTCGCGCTCATTAAGCTCGCATCACTCGCACAGGTGTGCGGGAACCTCGAATTTCCTTACGGGCAAAGCGACTGCCAAAAGTTTGACGTAAGTCACGGTATTGAGGATGCTATTTCGAGGATAGTGATGGTGTATGGATCATTGTTGCTCCCACCAACATCGATCAACATTCAGCACGTCGTAATCGCGCGCGGCCAAGCATGCATGCGGTCGCATGTATGTACGTGAAGCCGCTTGATCAGAGGTACAGGTAGACAGTGTTCAAATTTGATTCTCCTTTTTATTTCTCTTTATTGTACATTGAGCGTATATATCGTCGTATATACAAAGGTACAAAAGAAGTCGATCACTTCGCGACCGTTGGAAGAAATCCTCCCCGGCTGTTTGTCCAGCGACAAACTTCGCATAACTTCGCCGCGTAAAAGTGCCTTTTCATATGCAGCATGCTGCAGCAGCAAATCAGTCACGTGACCAAAATTTAATAAAAATAAATATATTTTTATATCTCACTTAATATCATTTTTTGTTTATGACAGAGCTATTGTGTCCAGACAGGAATATTTTTTCATTAGAAATAATTATGACTACTTATTGTGACCGAAATCAATAGGTTGCATGTTTGTTTTCAGCTGTGCTGCTTTGCTGTTCGTTCAGTTGAACTTCACAACCAATAGCAGCAATCTGCTGCGGCAGCACGTTGCGCCATGAAATGGTACCTTAACTCCGCAAGGTATATATACTTATTCTGTACGCAATATTTCCAGATTGACGATTCGAGGGTGCTCGGGAGTGCGTTCGCGCGTTTGAGCAACCAGAATACGTCTTATATCGTCGCTTCTTTTTTTGTTAATAACTTTTTAACGAATAACGAGCGACGGCTAAAACCTTCTGAAGGTCACTCAGGAGGGTGACCTTGACAACATATGTCAAGGTCAAGGTCATCGAAGGGTGGTCCGTATTACTGTATAATTACCAAAAATGCTTTTAAACAGACATGTATAAGCTCCACATATGTACCTACAAGTTTTCAATCGGTTTTTTTTTGCCATTACAAAGTGTGTCCTTCACTGAGTAATTTATATAATTTGCATAATCTATATAATTTCACTAAAATGTAAAGTTACGCGGGATTATTTTTATATTAATTTTTCCTTAATAGTTATTTATAATAAACGCTCTTTACTTTACAGGTTAGGAAAAGGAAACTTGGTTAGAGAACGTTTACGTTTTCAAAACGTAACAAATGGATCCTATATACAACAAACTGGGTGGTACGTATTATCTTCACTTTTTTCTCTTTTTTTTACATATTTAATTTTAAAATCAGATTTTTATAAATGGATTGTTGTCTCTTTTAGGTACTGATACCAGTACAACTTTCAATGATAAGCTATTTCCTGTTCATTCGGAAACAGTGCGGTTAAATTGCAATTTACAGCAGAACGACGCAAGTGACTTCTATACAGATTACGAGTATACATATGATTCTTCGGATTCTGAGGAATATAACTTTTTTCTTGAGAATTTTGAGAACGATTACAAAAAGAGTAACGACGAAATTATGGAGTACAAGCAGTGCATTGATACATTGGCCAGACGCAGACGCTTCGAAATTTTTTGCGAACAGCCGAGTAATAAGAGGAAATTCGATGAAGCGTTTGACACTGACATACCTTCGGGAGAACAGTATATTGAAGAAAATGAAGCAGCGGATAACGCAAATATCGATGGTAGCGAAAGTAATGTATGTAACCAGAAGGTTCAGCAGATGATGAAAAAAATGGAATACAAGCCAGGTGAAGGTCTTGGAAAGGATGACCAAGGTCGTGTAGAACCAGTAGAAGCAGTTACGCAACACGGTCGAAGAGAATTTGGGCATTACTTGCCAGGTCTCAAGGAAGCGGGTCTTAAGTAGAATCCTGAAGCAGAAGAGATAAAAGCTGTAGAAGATATTGAATGGTTGCGAAACGTACATTCCGGTACGCCCCTGGCTAAAGATATGTGGGATTTAAAATTATTTAAAGCAGTGAATTGTTGGTATATTGAAAGGAAAGTTACCAATCTCTGCTTTAAATAACTTTTCTTTCAATATACCAACAATTCACTGCTTTAAATAATTTTCCCCACCAAATTTTTTTGTTTATAACTTTTTAATAAACAATGACCGCCAGCTAAAACTTTCTGAAGGTCACTCAGGAGGGTGACCTTGACAACATATGTCAAGGTCAAGGTCGTTTATGCCTTTCAATACTCAAAATAACTGCTACATTTTTCAAATTTCTTTTGTTTATAACTTTTTAATAAAAAACGAGCGCCGGCTAAAACTTTCTGAAGGTCACTCAGGAGGGTGACCTTGACAACATATGTCAAGGTCAAGGTCATCGGAGGTGCCTCCCCTAAAATGCATAATTACCTAGAAAAGTATATAAAAGATACTGCTTTTTGTCAAAAATTTTACCAGACAATAAAAAAACATAAAAATTTATTTTATTATTGTAAAGAAGGCCGCAGTGGATCGAAACATTGCATATTGCAAATATAGCTAATATCGCTCCTATATGTAATAAAAATAAAATGGTTGTGTATACTCTTTTAATAAAAAAAATTAATTTTCTGTAATAATAATAATGGTTTCATGATAATAAAGTTACTCTATAGTCCCAGGAAGGGTGTTTAAGAAATTTTAAACGCGAACATACAGGGACTTTTGCTAAGGAAATTATATATACATTTTGCAAAGCGGCACCTAGCGGCACTTGATATTACTATAAACATGTAGTACAAGGCTTATTGTACACGATAAAATTATGGAGAATGCTAACAATGTTAAACATTTTTTTATTTAATGACAAATTGTATAACACGTACTTTTTTTCATAAATCAGATATTGTCCCGGAAAATAATGCGATAAAACTGTCTTATATACATTTTTTTAATCTAAAACGTGCATAATAACGTGAGAAAAATGTGCATTAGATCATCAACACCTTGTACAGATTGGGCAACCTGAAACATTAATGCGGAAAAGTCGCAGAAGTTACGTATGTCAGGATGACCTATGTCATGGTACATTTGTACGAAAATTACGAAAATATTTAGAGTAAATGACGTTATTTTAGTCGTCTGCAACAAATTTACTATCATAATTTGCAAACAAGAGTAAATATTTCGACAATTCAATTTTTGGTTCTATGTCCCACTCTTTCCTATGCTTCGATCCACTATGCGGAGGGATAAATGTAGAGGGAATAATCAGGAAAAGAAAAAGAAAGAAAAGGATAAATAAAGGAATAGAAACGGAAAAATATGATAGGTATTTTAGAAAGTTGTTAGAAGAGATAGAATGTAGGGTATGTAGAGGATCTGAAAGAGAGGAATGCGAATGGGAAAGAAGAGATAAAGAGGAAGAAAATTAGGGAGGAAGTGAGGAAATTGAAAGATGGAAAAGCAATGAGCGGGGATGGAATTCCAAATAAAGTGTGGAAGTACGAAAGAAAAGAGGTGGAAGAATGCATATAGAAGGTATGCAATAGGGTTTGGAAAAGAGAAAAATAGCCAAGAGAATGGGAGTAGGAGTCATAATACTGGTAGTAAAGAAAAGTGAGTAAGAAAGGATGGAGGCTTATAGTAAGAGGAGTAACTCTGACGCAAATGGCATGTAAGGTGTGTGTGTATTAGTGTTGGCGGAAAGATTAATGAGTGAGGTGGAAAGAAAGAGTCTGCTGCCGGGTCAAATTGAGTTTAGATTGAGAACAATACCATTTATGTCCTCAACTATTTACTTATATAATAGGCAAAAAAATGGGAAGGTAATGGTGGTATTTGTGAATGAGAGCAGCTTTTGACTTGGTGGAAAGTTGTGGATAAAGATGATAAAGGTGAGAAAATGTCTGGTTAAGAGATGTAAAGAGGTTTTGAGGGAAACGGAAAGAAGAGTTAAAGGTAGGGGAGAAGAAGGGGGAAAAGTTTTAGACGGGAAGAAGAGTTAGACATGATTGCCCACTGAGCCCAGCTTTGTTAACTCTTGGTGGCAGACGTGAACAAGGTGTTGAAAAAGAGCGGATGGGGTAAGAGTTAATGTAAATAGGAGAAAGCTATACACGCTGGCATACACAGGCGACATCGCAATCCTAACGGAAGATGAGAAAGAAATGAAGAGGATACTGGGAAGATTGAAAAAGTATTTGGACGGAGAGGGGGTAAAATTGAATACAAAATAGATAAAAGTAAGAACGTAAAAAAGGAAAGAAGCAGGAAGGAAGATATCTTGGAGATAGAAGAAGAAAGCAATAAAAAAGATAAGAGAATTTAAATATCTAAATTACACGGTGGGATATAATGGAAAACAAGAAGACATATAAGAGAAAGAGTAAATAAAGAAACAGCATTATTGGGACAGGTATGAGGAATAAGGAAGAGGATTGGGAGAGATATGGGTAAAAGGATATGTCTTTTAATAAGTTTATTTGATCGGTTATTAGTTATGCAGCTAAAAGGAGAGAGATAAAACAGAGAAACTACAAGACAGGTATTTGATGTGGGTGTTGGGTGTGGAAAGAAGTACTCCAGTATACATGGTAAGGGAAGAGTTGCAAAGAATGAATGTTAATTGGGAGAGCGGGTATGAGGGCATGGAGTTATGAGAGATGAAATTGGAGGAGGAAATAGAGGGAAGTTAGCGAGGGTGTATTAGGATGAGATAAGAAAAACACCTTTATAAAGGGATGGGAGGAGAAGAGAAAACAGTTTTTGGAAGAAAGAAGATAGAAGAAGGAAGAATACAGGAGATTGAAAGGTTAAAGGAAGCACGACAGTTAAGGGGGGAGAAATTGTATAAAAGGAAAAAGCATCAACAGAGAAAAAAAATAGAGAGAAATTTCAGATTCTAAGTACAATTGGTGGTATGGGATATTGAAGGAGCAGGGCATTTCGGAGTGTCTGACAAAAATTGAGGAGAGAGTTAATAAAAAAAGTAGCGAAATTTTGGCTGTAAAACGGAATGAGGGGGATACTGGGAGGGATATAAGAAGAGAAAATGTCGGGAATGTAGAAAGAGGGGAAAACGTAGAAACAATTTCTTAAGTGGACTATATTGTAGTATATCGTTTAAAAGGGCATAAAATAAGAAAAATTTGGGCGTAAACCGAAGGTCGATACGTCCCGTAGCATGGGAGCAGGGAGGAGACAGCCCCTTCCATGCTAGGATGACAGAGTGCAACATTTTAATTGAGATACCTGAATATGTAAAAAACAAAAAAAAATAGAAAGAAATGTTCAGTATGTTCAGACAAAAGTTGTAGGGTTTTAAAGGGGATGTGTGATGGTATATAAAGGTTAACTTCATATTTTTTAATAGGATCCGAATTTTTTAAACACCTACGTTTGTAGCTCTTCTCATGACGAATTCAATACAGAGCATTCGCTGAAGGTTATTTTCTTATTGTGCTTTATTTTTTATATATTTATGCATCTTAATTTAAATGCCTTATCTTGTATGTGATATATATACAATATATATATTGAATAAATTGAATAAATGGCGCGCGCGTAGCGCGCGCTTGTATTGTTCTAGTAATAATATACAAATGTTGTAAACATTTAATTTGTATTTTAAAAACAAATACACAGTACATTGCACGTGCTTGCGATGTTTCATATTTACAAAAAAATATTTCTTTATTTTAAAAAATTTAATAAAAATTTCTTTTATTTTAATTATTTAATAATAATATATATTAAAAAATGTTATAATATAAAGGACCCCGCCATTGAAAATTGGGTTTCGGCAAAATTGGCTAACACTTTGGAAATAAATAGTTTATGTGATACTGATTAAAAGTCACAATGGGCAAAATTCACAATAATCAACCGTTTAGGGGCTATCAGCGTTTAAAAGTCAAAATAAAGCGTTATTTCAGTATTTAAATGCTATTGTGGAACAGTGGATTACAATGTATTATTCTGTATAATTGTACAACCTATTTTTTTTTTGTTAATACAAAATATGTATTTATGTGAAAAAATATAGGTACTAGATATATGAAGTATGTGTATAGCTATAAAATATAGGTAAATTATAACAAGAATGTTTAAAAATAAATCATTATATTTTTTATTACTTATATATAACATATTATATTTATATAACATAATAATAATAATTGCGCATTACCAACAGCGCCTGGGTTTTATTTTGTTTGTTATCTACACTTGGTTGTTCCAAAAAAAGCCCATACTTCCAATTTAAAATTAAAATATGCAAATTAATTATTTATTAACAATTTATTCTGTTATAAAAAAATGATGCAATAGTGAAGAAATTTTAAGTTTGATTAACATATTACAAATTTTATGTATGTACGTAATATTCTGGAATGGAAGTACAATTTCTTAACCCTCAGTACACCTACTGAATTAGCATAACACAAGCCGATTTAAAAAGTTGCAAAATATCTTTCGTGTTACAACTTTTTCGACTTTCTTATCCAAATATTTTTTTTTTTTTCTTTCAAACTATTGATTATTTTTAAAAATTATTTAAAATTGATGCATTACGACCCAAGATACAAGTAAAAAAAAAATAGGGGCTATTTTGAAGTAGGTGTACTGAGGGTTAATAAAAAATTTTAAAAAGTAGTTTTAGTGAAAATTAATTGATATGTTTTTAAAAATAGATACCTTATACACTATTCTCTGCAGAACAAGATTTGTCTTGTTAATTATTGAAATCTTTTTCTATAAAGACAACGTTTTAATATTCACTGCCAGTACTAAAGATCTATAGTTTACGTCACGTACACATGTAGACAAAAATGTCAGTATTTGCAATATGAATGGGAGCAAGATAAATTTAAATTATATACCTACATTCTATGCTATAATTATATATATATATATATGTATATGAATGATATCATAATGCATTTTAGCATATGCTAAAAAAGCAAGAATTATTATTCTTGAATTCATTATTCAAGGATTTATTTTTTTATAACTTTTGTCTTCTTTGTGATAGAGAACATGACATCCCATAATTAACCTTTATATCCCGAGAGTTGTAGTCAATACTCCTATGTCGGCAGAGTATCCGTAGGAGAGAAGAATCGTGTAGACTTTATCTACCAATTTGTGAAGAATAGATTTGTTGATAAGAACCACCACAATCTTAGCATATTTTATACTGCCCCTGACGTAATTAGGCCACCAAAAATTTCAAACTATGGAGAACGATTTTATATATCATGTTTCGATGAAGAAATATGTTCCAGAGTATGTGATGTATTTCCTAATAGTATCAGTTAGTGTCCTGTACATAATAATCGGAATCTAAATTTAGGGTAGTGGAGACCGGGGCTAAACAGTCTACGGGGTAAGAGTGTCAAATCAAATATCTCAGAACCTGTATATTGTGCGAACTAACTATCAACATTGTAAACGCTACTTATGGTATACCCATGTGACCAACGGAGTTTCGGCAGGTTACCTGCCGTGTTATGATTTTTACGAGGGCAAACGTGTTTTCGGAAGGTGAAAGTAAAATTTTCTGCGCGTGAAAATTTTGTAATATCTGCAATAATATTTGCTCTCCAAATCTCGAGGTACGTGATTATAAAGAGTAATGCATGCTGAACACGAATCCAGTGTAGTTTTTTCATTATCGTTGATGTCTAATATTTCGTGGGTGATCAAACCTGAAACTTGTGTTTGGGGAAAATCGGTCAGTAAGCACCCGGGGAAAATGCGGCAGTCTCGTTACTGTGGCGCGCCGGGCGCACGACTTCAGCTCACGGCAATTTCAGGTTAGGTTTCCCTCGAACGTGATTCTGTCTTCCCTTGCACGTGCGTTAGTTTGTATACATAGGGAAATGGTACGCACGTATTGTCGCAAAACGACTCCCGTCGACAAGGAGAAACTCAAGAAGGCAGTTCTTGCGGTGAAAAACGATAAAATGAGCGCTTACGCAGCCGCAAAACAATTCGATGTCCGGAGAACCACGTTGAACAACTGGTTGAAGAAGAACAACGATTAACAATTATTAACAATTATTGACAATTATTGACAATTATTGACAATTATTGACAATTATTGACAATTATTAACAATTATTAACAATTATTATTATTATTTATAATTAACAATTATTAACAATTATTATTATTATTATTTATTAACAATTATTAACAGTTATTAACAATTATTAACAATTATTATTATTTATTATTAACAATTATTTTTTAATAATTTGTTTTGTATAAAAATTTAAAAAAATAAATTTTTATATTTTTCTCTTAAAAAACAATTATTAAAATGTATCCTATTATTTTTCAGGATCAGATGTACGTATTTGTATTGAAAATGCAGTGTGACGGTTTTGCCCCGGGGGGGTGACAGTTCTACCCTGGCATTTTTAAGATTTCAATTTTTCCACCGTTGTCGTTTTTGCTGTATACCAGTTAAACAAAGCAACGTAGACAAAAATTTCCTATATAAATTTTGTAGCTAAAGGTTCACTCTTTACAATGGTATACCACATTTAACTAAAATTATTTATTTTGTTGTTAGAAATCGGCACCGAAAAAAAACTGACCCGGTCAGTTGATTAGCCCCGGTCTCCCCTACCTACAAGATTTTCTACTATTTCATACATTTTGACCTCTCAATACATGAGAAAGATTGATTCCTTTCTTTGTTGGTTTATGGCGACGATGGAAAATAATTATATTGGTAATATTTGAATTAATAAATAAGACATTGATAAAGAAGATACGCTTTTGTTGAGAGTATAATTATATTTTCTATTTTGAAGATATATCGAGTTTCTCTCTCTCTCATAAAGCTGTTTTTATCCAATCAGAGTCTCTATACATACAATACGAAATATATAATCCTGGAAACATAAGTCAAATTTGTGCTCAAGATCCTAATAATCAGTGGATTGAGTTATGTAATGAATCGTTTTAGACCTATCCAGTACACCCGACATCAAGATTATTTTCCCCACCTTTATCGCATCAGTGTAAATTTAAAACCAAAATGCTCAGGCTAGTATTTAAGAACAGCTCACTTGCCTCTTACACAAAGCTGGATGCTGTGATGCTTATCGGTACATCAGATTTGATTCTTTCTAGAAATAATAACAAAAGTTGAACTAATTTGTTTAAAAAAGTTAACAGCATGAACTCTCCTTACCATAAAAATGATAATTTAACAGCAGATTTTAAAAGTGCACACCTGGATATAGTCCATCTTCAAAAGAATTTTCCTGAATATTGCATTACTTTTAAAAGGTGTTATTATTGTTAACATTAGGAAATATTCATTATATTCTTATTCTGTTAATAATAAAAATATATATTAGTTATTTAGTTCTGATGTTATTTGCAGCGATATAAGGACTTCTTATAAGAGTAATTTGAGGCACAAAAAAGTACCTCAGGAGGTAATTCCTGGTTATGTGCAACCTCTTGGAGAGAGATACTCGCATCGTATTTTATTAAAAAGTCATTTAAATTATGCCAAGCGTATGTAACCCTCTTCGGATGAATTCAAGGAGCTATCACGTTGCAGTTTGTCAGTGCTTCCTGTAAAGTATTCTAAGAAGTCTCTTTCTTATAGTAATATTTAATGCAATGTCATTTTGTGTATTAAAGTTTTTAATTTTATTTTTGCAGGATAAAATACTGTTAAAAATTTTAAAAAACTTAGATTTTTTAAGACGTTGTGCCGCATGAGTAAAATCAATAAGCGCTTCAATAATTTAATACGGAACCCTGAACTCTATACATGTTTGAACGTGTTATGTGTATCTCGCAAATCTGTTACGCGCAAAATATTTTGTTACTTTACACCTAGTAGTTGGTACAGAAAAGTATATATTCAATTTTGTATGTTAGAAAGCATAAATATAATGTATTCTCTGCTTTAATGTAATCAAAAGCATGACTGTTATTGCTGTTATCTGCTTTATTTAAAGCAGTAAATATATTAAACAGTCTTTTTGTTAAAGCAGTAAATAGTTGATATAAAACTGTACAATTAAAGATAGTTTACAATTATAATCATACAATTATAGTTAAAGCAGAGAATACTTTATATTTATGCTTTCTAAGACATAAAATTGTATAGGGTAAGGTACGGATAGATGCCACACTTTTCAACAACTCCTTCTAAAATTTATGTTTTTAATAATATGCGGATGGTCTTATGCGCATATGATAATGTCACTTTCCATCTAAATTTTACCAAACAATCATTACCCTGCTGTCACCAGCTGATAAACTAGAGCAAAAATTAGAAGGGTCCTAAATTGGGTGTCTATCCCACTAGGATGGGATAGATGCCCTTTGATGGGCGGATAGATGCCTTTAGCTGAAACAAATAAAAGTAGCTTTAATATATTAATAGTATTTTGTGTGGCAAGTGTGGAAAACAACGAATTATGTCGCGCGTGAAGTTACCGCAGGAACCGAAGGCTTATGATGCATTCACACGAGTACGAGTGTAAATGCATCACAAGCTGAGGCAAATGCGACAACCTCACGCGCGACGTAATTCGTTGTCTTCCGCACATGCCACATACAATATTTTTTGTAATGCCTGTCGCGAAAATTTGATTTGAGATTAAAAATTAATTTAAATTAAATTCAAATAAGATGATTTCGCACTTTTTGACAATTCATCAAAATATGCCATTATGACATTTTCCGAAAATAAGGTTGTATTTTTAGATGCTTTCCATTCTATAAATTTTTCGTAAATATTTATATATTTATCTCTCGATTTCTTCGGTACTAAATTCTCTGTGGCAGATGCAGCTGCTTCTACGAGTTCCACCGGCGTGGACGGTCTTGGACACTTGTTTTCTTTATCCATTTTATCCTTCTTGAATGATGACAGTTGTAACGAATTGACGTTTTGTCTCGCGTGAATTTCGTTACGTTTAAGTTTATGTCAGTCAAAAATCGAAAAAGAAAAACTATCAATTGTGAAAAAAAGGAGGTTCTTTACCGCACTAGTGCGGTAAAGTAACTTTTCTCGCACTAGTGCGGTAAAGTATAAGGCATATGTTAAATTGTTGAGAAATAAGCTACTTTCCGCACGCTAAACAGCAATCAAAAATCTAACTTTCGCCACAGGCGTTGCAAAAAAAAAATTTTGTTACAAACTTGAAAAATCAACATAAGACATTTTTAAACTCTTAAACATTTCTTTAAACTTTATCCGCTTTCAGCGGAAACAAATGAAACGCTTTGATATATTGAAAGAAATTTTATTATAAACTTGAAAAATCAACATAAGACATTTTTAAACTCTTATAGGCCAGTCATATTAGACATCGAACCTTCCAATTACTTTTTTCAGGTTGCAACCACCATGAATCGCTTTGATTTAAGGTGCTGTAAGTGGGATTAATTTTGCTTCGCATAATTATTGCGCATTAAAAAGTGATTAACAATATTATCAACAAAAAACGCGATTTTTTTAATTTTTCCTCAAATATCTCGAAAACTAAGCAAGATAGGGTAACTAACTATACGTACCTTTTTTGTAGAGCGTAAAATTATCTACAATAATGATCTGAACAACATTTATCGTCAAGTCAGTCGTTTAGCTTGCACGCGCCGTCAAAGTCCGAGACTCGAATCTCGAAAACCCTCGATTTCATCGTTTTTTTGATGTTGCGTCGGTGATTTTTTTCAGTTATTTAAAATAGAATTAAAAATTCCCAAAAAATCACACATCATCTGAGAACTACAAAGAATACTTTTCAGGGTGTAACCGATTTTTTAGACCCTTTTTCTTTAGTTTGTAGCTATGTAAGCAAAAAATTTTGATTTTTTGGACTACTCTTAGTTTTTCGCTGTTTTCAGACCTTAGAATTTATTTGAGACGAATTTTATCGTATGCATCTTGTTGTGGACGAAATTTGCAACAAAAAAGGACCCTTGTATTTTTTTTGTACGACGAACGCTGATTTTTTTATTGACGCGCAAAGTTATCTAATATTGCGCATAGGTCGGATAACGCTTGTTTTACACTAAAATAATTATTTTGTATTAAAATTTACGTAATTTTTCGCATTATTATTGAACCATATTGCAAAGCCGTTTTCAACACATTCTCTCATGTTTACTTATTAAATTACGTAAATTTTAAAGAAAATAATTATTTTAGTGTAAAACAAGCGTTATCCGACCTGTACACAATATTGGATAACTTTGCGCGTTAATAAAAAAATCAGCGTTTGTTGTACGAAAAAAATACAAGGGTCCTTCTTTGTTGCAAATTTCGTCCACAACAAGATGCATACGATAAAATTCGTCTCAAATAAATTCTAAGGCCTGAAAACAGCGAAAAACTAAGAGTAGTCCAAAAAATCAAAATTTTTTGCTTACATAGCTACAAACTAAAGAAAAAGGGTCTAAAAAATCGGTTACACCCTGAAAAGTATTCTTTGTAGTTCTCAGATGATGTGTGATTTTTTGGGAATTTTTAATTCTATTTTAAATAACTGAAAAAAATCACCGACGCAACATCAAAAAACGATGAAATCGAGGGTTTTCGAGATTCGAGTCTCGGACTTTGACGGCGCGTGCAAGCTAAACGACTGACTTGACGATAAATGTTGTTCAGATCATTATTGTAGATAATTTTACGCTCTACAAAAAAGGTACGTATAGTTAGTTACCCTATCTTGCTTAGTTTTCGAGATATTTGAGAAAAAATTAAAAAAATCGCGTTTTTTGTTGATAATATTTTTAATCACTTTTTAATGCGCATTAATTATGCGAAGCAAAATTAATCCCACTTATAGCACCTTAAATCAAAGCGATTCATGGTGGTTGCAACCTGAAAAGAGTAATTGGAAGGTTAACCCCCTAAATTAGTCTAATATGACTGGCCTATTAAACATTTCTTTGAACTCTATCAGCCTTCAGCGGAAACAAATAAAACTAGCTTTGATTTGTCGAAAAAAATATTAAAAACTTGAAAAATCAACACAAGACATTTTTGAAATCTAAATAAAATGTTCTCATTTTACGCAATAAAATTTAAATTCTTTAAATTAATTTTGACTCATTCTTTTTCTCCCTTTATTCTCTTTCCTCCTACTTTTCTAACATAACGTCTCAGCATCCTGTGTAAAAATACTTTATTTTACTATCAAAATAGCTAGTAGGCAAAATGGATTTTTAAGAAATTGTAATTCTACAGACAGTAAGCAAAGGCATCTATCCGTACCAATTTACCAGGGGTGTCTATCCTTTTGGGTACGGATAGATGCACTTTCTTGTTTTAAGAAAACTATTCGAAAGATAGGTTAAAACACGATTTAATCAAACACTTGTTTGACATTTCACGTACAAAAAAATTGGTTTTTTTAACCTGCTGATTTTCTAGCTACTCGATAGTTGCTTGCGACTTCGTGAAAATGTTTGCTAGTATTATGTTTGTTTTAAATTTTAAAAGCTTGCAACTAAGCGCGCGCACGGTCCTTTAACCTGTAGCTTTGTGACAAAGGTGTGGGAGGGAGTAAACACTATACGCAATAGTCAGGATCGCCGCAGTTAGCTTCGTTTCGAAGCTACCTATAATGGTGCGACTATCCGTTCGGAGCATCTCTCCGTACTTTACCCTATATACCTTTCTATACCAACTATTCTCTGCTTTAACAAAAAGACTGCTCAATATATTAGCAATTTACTGCTTTAAATAGAGCAGATAACAGTTTATGCTTTTGATTAAATTAAAGCAGAGAATACAATTATTATATTTATGCTTTCTAACATATAAAATTGTATATATACCTTTCTATACCAATAACAATTCTCTGCTTTAACAAAAAGACTATTCAATACACTAACGATTCGCTGCTTTAAATGACTTTCCTTCGTTCATACATGTACTATTTCCACGTACATATTAGTCGTTTATGCCTTTCAATACTCAAAATAACTGCTGTATTTTTCAAATTTTTTTTGTTAATAACTCTTTAACGAACAATGACCGAGGGCTAAAACGTTCTGAAGGTCACTCAGAAGGGTGACCTTGATAACATATGTCAAGGTCAAGGTCATCGGAGGGTCCGTATAACTGCAAAATTAACGTATTTTTAAACTAGGAACACAATTGTGAAAGAATCATTGTGTTAGCACGATTAGTTTCCGAGATATGCGAAAATTAATTGATAAAATGCAATATGCAAAATGCAACTTTTCATGCGAACCCAGCAAACACCAAGTTACATATAACTTACATGTTAGTTGTAATTTCCTACTCAACAATGTAAATGCAATATAACACGTGTATTATATAACGTTTACATTGTTGAGTAGGAAATTACGACTAACATGTAAGTTACATGTAACTTAGTGTTTGCTAAGAAGCGAGGTCCACCATCCTACCCCTGTTTCAGGGCGAAACGAGGCCTATCGTTATACGGTTCCACATTGGTTTCAACATTATCAGATCAACTAACTGGTGCTTTAGAAACTGAAGTATTATTTAAAAAATCATATTATTTATTTTTAATTTTAACACTGTATATTTTTAAAACTAAAGCAGTTATAGCCCTATGAAACTTACATAATTTTTTATTCAGCGTAAAAAATACTACAAGAAAGCACCGTCAAATCAAAGCGCCAAAGTTATCGGAATCGTGTCATTCGTTTTATTTGATTTACTATAATTATTTCGAATATTCGTGTAAAGAGAGGATCAGTACTCTATATTATTATTGAATATAATATTTCCTTCTTATTTAATAATACTATTATTAAATAAAATATTATGTCAAAGTAACACACGTATTGATATCTCGGCTTGTTACATAAGGTAAATGTACCAATGCCTGGACACGTACCTATGTTTGGACACCTTCAAAAAATATAAATGTATAGAAATAAACGTTTGGATACTATAACTAAAGTTTCAAAATACAAGAAAAATATTTGTATCTTTGATTTTAATTCGCGTTATTATACTTATATACAACCCACACAGCACACGATGTCCATTGGACGTCCATGGACGTCCAGTGGACATCCTGGACGTCCAGTGGACATCAATGGACGTCCAATGGACATCGTGTGCTGTGTGGGAAATGATAAAAGTGTCCAGATATAAATACGTGTCCAGGCATTGGTACATTTACCTTACGTACATTTCAATTCATAATCTTATTGTATCCAGAAGTATCCGGTATATTATCTGTTTATACATAATACTACTAGATTTTTTCAAAGATATAAAAATTAAAAATAAAATAATATTTTCTTCTCGCCAGTAGTGAATAACAAAAAACGAATTTCTTCGACCAAACTGGCAGTTTATTAACAAAATTACACAATCGACGTTTTGACCATGGTATTTGGTCCTTCTCAGGTATAAATTATTTTAAAATCAAAAAATTCCGAACGGTTAATTTTGACTTTGAAATAGTTTATACTTGAGAAGGACCAAATACCATGGTCGAAACGTCGATTATGTAATTTTGTTAATAAACTGCCAGTTTGGTCGAAGAAATTCGTTTTTTTTATATATAAAAAATTGTTTTTCAAGAAAACATTGTCTTTCTAAATTTTATTTTAAGTAATAAAATGTAATTATACATGTAACATAAATATAAACCTGTGTCTACATAGAAAGATTTCTACAAAACTCTTAGCTCCAAATTTTTTTAAAATACACTGTCTCTTAACTTGATGCAAATAGTGATATAATTAGCGCGTGATATTAATCTTTCATCTTTAATGCAAAAAATTATATGTATAATATAAATAATATATAGATGTTTCGTATATGCTACTGGTGTTAGAAATATCCGGCTATCGAAATGAAGATACAAGTCCATTCGGCTCCACGAAAAAAGATACAAATCGACGTTATCAATATAAAGCGACGTCATCCCGCATATACATGCAACAGTGTGGTTGAAGAAAAGAGGCAAAGAGGGGGGCCAACTTCGGGGGATTTTCGAGCATGTTCAACAAGATCACGCAACAGTAGTCTGTTCTGTGTCGAATTGAACGAAGATAATGCCGCCATTTAGCGTGCTTTGATTCCATCGCAGCAATTCGATTGTTATAGTGAGTGCTTGACAAGTGTCTTGCGACCGCAAAATCCATTCTTTATGAAAAAAAGGAGCGTCGCGCACTTCTGAAATATATATTCCTGAACTCCGCTTTTCTATTCTTTTTCTCGCTTTGCTATTCGCGAACGAGAATGAGCGCTACTGTCCACGATTCCACATCCAAGGCCCGTCGAACTTCGACAGCCGCGTGACTTTGTCATCGCTGAAGCCAGTATCTATTTGACTGACAGTGTCGTAAAGTCAACGAAGATAACTGATAGTGGCTTGAACCAACTACGCTGTTGTTCGGATTGTACTTTGTTCCCGCTGGACGGTGCATCCTCTAACAACAGGTGATGTCAACGACGTGTCGATAACCGTTAGAGCCAGATCAAGTAATGTTTTCATGTTTTCCTTTCCGCAAAGCGCTTTGACACGTTTACAGCACCATGTCGTCATAGATTGATGGTGAATTTAGTGTTGGCAAAGTGACAGCTGCTAGCACAGACGATGATTTGTGCAAGGTAATTCTAAGTATAAGTAAGTTTAATCCTTAATTTAGCGAATAATGCGGATTGTTGCCGACTGCCTGCGCCGATTTGGGATACTGATCACGAGTAATGTTGTCCGATCGAGCTTGTTTTTCATTTTACCTATGAGTTTTCGATTTAAATAAAATGTACGTGGAAATATGTATTTTTACGATAAACTTTGTTTTTACAATTCTGATGTTGTAATTTGACAAAACAAGGCATAACAAACTATTTCATTCATCTGCTGTAAATAAAGATGTAAGTAATTTTATTTGAGCATAAGTTACGCCATGACTAATGAGGTCATGTGATATAGATAAGCGTAGGGTTTCTATAAGGGAGTTGGGCGAATGTGGCGGAAGTCGCCATTTTCCGTTGAAGGATGGTAAATTGTAAATCCTTCATCGTAACTACTATATAAAATTTTAATGCATCTTAAGGGGGGATCCTGGTGTAGACCACTGAAAATAAAGGTATTTTCGGAAATTTTTTTGAAAGAAACTATTTAATAAATCGCTTTGACAACTTTTGGGCTATTTTATTACATAATTAAAGTATATAAAAAATTTTTTTTAGTTTAAAAATAAAATAATATATTAGGTTTATAAGAGCGTAAATACGAGCGTCGGTTTTAAAACTGGAAAACGGTGGGCGTTCTAGCTCCTTTTGTACTCGTCTGAAACAAAAAAACAAAAAGATTTCTTATTGTTTATAAACATGGTTTGGCGATGAACCTAAAAAAATGCAAAAAAATTGAAAATTGACAAAATGGCACTTTAAAAAAAAATGCAATTTTTACTAAAAAATTTGAACTTTATTTATGCAATAAAAATTGTTTAAATTAATTATTTTATTAATTTGAGAGGTTCATCGCCTAGTAAATGTAATAAACTATAAATCAATACATTAACATACATTGTAATAAACTATATGTACGTACAAGAGCCAACTTGATTGGTCAAATAGTTGTTGAGTTATCGTGCCCACCAATTTCAAAAACGTGGTTTCGAGAAAAACGCGTTTAAAGTTTTCGGTACAGAAAAACAAATATTTTTAGAAACTTACCGCTCTCTGACGTTAATCTGCTATTCCAAGTCCGTATAATAAACCTTCTGCCTCCTCGAAGAGCTCGTTTTGCTCGATTTGTCGTTGTTTTTGAGCCAATCGAGCTTCTCTGCTGCTACTGAAGCTGCGGCGGTCTTGCCTCTTCGTCCGCTCGACGAATGTCTCCCTTGTAATTGTCCGCGAATAATTTACATTGGGGACCGATCTTTATTTGTAAGATTTCCATAATCTTGAGAACAGCAAAATATCCTTCATTAAATATGCCTGCGGTTATATAGGCGGCGAGTTCAATAATTTTTACGCCAGAGTGCAGGTGTTTCGGAGCTAGCCGCCAAACAATGGAATTGAAACTTTCATTGACATTTTGCGTGTGCCCGCCTAAGCACCTTTCTAACAGATCTTTCTTAGAAAGGTTTTCATAAATAGGCAGTATATTCTTCGCAACTCTGGATGAGCTCATGCCGCGCGCTCGTATACCTGCGCGCAAGAAATGGCTGTGAGGCCTTTAAAATTTTGAATTTTTTACTGTAACTTTAGGAATATATTCCACGAATAGTGTACTATTAATTTAAAAAAAAAATTTCTGTTTTTTGGACCCTCTACACCAAAATCTCCCCTTAAGATAAAAAAGGCTATTCCTAACTTTATTGTAACGAACGTAATATGTAGGGGAAAGGTGTCCAAAATGATCCCTCGAGGTAAAATAATCCCCACCGATTTTAACGAAAATAATAGCGCCATCGCGCGGACATATTAAGAGACTTCTAATGGCGGGTAATGGCGGGTCGCGTTGACGCGCCGTTAAGTTTTTAAAAATATCTATATAAAATTTGCCAATCTGATGTAAGGTAAGAGTGATTTTGATTTCCGGGCAAAGTACATTTATGTATGATTATCATATTCTATTATTACTATTGTACTTCTGCGCTATCTAAGTTTATATTTTCATAGTGATTTAAGTGCCGCACTTAATTTTAGGTTAGGTTTTAATATTGAAATGAAAAAATGTCATGTGGGGCAAAATGATTCCTCTCATCGTGTACAAAATAATCCCAGGATTATTTTACCCTAGCCCTTTTATTATTTGTGCTAGATGATTATTCTTGTGACTTTTGTATTTCCAATCCCTTTGGTAAATAATTTTATTATTTTATCATTTTATAATTCTATATATTTTATTTTTTAAATAATTTTATAATTTTTTTTACTCGACATTTGTAGTCTTATCTAATGTTAAACATTTTTTATTTAATTTTGTGTTTAAATTTTAATTACGTTAAATATAATATGTTTTTCTTAATGTACTGACCTATTTTTGTGTAATGATCCCCAGGGATTATTTTCCCCATACCCCAGGGATCATTTGGACATCCCTGGTACCAAATGATCCCTTTACAAGATTTTAGTAAAATAACAAGTAACTATGTATCTATAGCAGCATTAATTCAAAACTCAATTTTCTTAATTGTAGTTAAACAACCACTAAACCAAAAACCATTAATGATTTAAACAGAGACACATTATTTTATGCCATTTATTGATTTCTCCCTTAAGAGGATCATTTTGAACACCTTTCCCCTAAGTAACGTATATGTATTGTATTTATACGGTTTAACGGATAATGGCGGCACTTCCGGGAACGGTATTCGCCCAACTCCCTTATAGATAACCCTAGATAAGCGGGATAGATTGATCAGCCAGATTGAACGAAACTCATTCCGCAGTAAAATATTTTGAACGGCGAAGATATTACGACGTTTAGTCCATACTAGTATAATCGATATTCATAATTTATTTACAAAGAAATCAATTTGTTGTAGATATGTTGTTTCTTATGAAAGCTCATCGTTTTGTCTTTGCCGTTCATTTATCACATACATTTTATTCGTAACATGTGCCATTGTGATCAGCGTAAAACCCCATAATTTGTATGTAAAAACGGAGTTCAAATCATACTATTATTGTGGAGGTATACAGAACAATAATTGTACTGGAACATTTTTGAAATGGTCACAACGGTAAATTTATAAAATAACAATGTAAGATAAAAAAATTTGTCGCAAAAAGAACACAATAGCGTGCATTAACGTCTAGTGTGTCCGCATTCGTAAAAATTCTTGAGGACACCATAATTCACAGAAATGATATTCTAAGATGTTATGAAGAATTTATCCATTGTATCAGCAACTAGATCTTTACTATTCTACTATAATAAGTCTCTAATCTCTGTCTGTCTGTCCGCGAACTGCTCATTCATTAATGGACCGATTTTCTTGAACCAGGTGTCAAAATTTTTCTAATTTTTCGGGGATGGTTACCATGGGGTTCGATTTTTTGTTTTACCGATTTTCTTGAAAGCGGCGCCAAAATTTTGCTAATTTTACGGGAATTGCGATTATGGGTTTAATTTTTTTCAAGAGGAAGCTTTCTCTATCTATATAATTACCTAATACCGATTTTCTTGAAACCGGTGCCAAAATTTTTCCAATTTTTCGGGGATTGCGACAATAGGTTTAACTTTTTTTTTTGAAAGCTTTCTTTTCGTAAAAAAAATTTTTTTTTACGGTAACGTTCGATTTAATATAAATCTATGTTTATCTATATATCTATATACATAAGTGCCGAATGTCTGTCTGTCTGTCTGTCTGACCGCGAACTGCTCATTCATTAATGGACTGATTTTTTTTGCAAAAAGTGTCAAAATTTTTCTAATTTCTCCGGGATGGCGACGATGGGGTTAAATTTTTGTTTTACCGATTTTCTTGAAAGCGGTGCCAAAATTTTTCTAATTTTACGGGAATTGCGATTATGGGTTTAATTTTTTTTAAGAGGAAGCTTTCTCTATCTATATAATTACCTAATACCGATTTTCTTGAAACCGGTGCCAAAATTTTTCTAATTTTTCGGGGATTGCGACAATGGGTTTAACTTTTTTTTTAAAAGCTTTCTTTTCGTGAAATAAATTTCTTTTTACGGTAACGTTCGATTTAATATAAATCTATATCTATTTATCTATTTATCTATATATTTATATATATAAGTGCCAAATGTCTGTCTGTCTGTCTGACCGCGAACTGCTCATTTATTAATGGACCGATTTTCTTGCAAAAGGTGTCAAAATTTTTCTAATTTCTCCGGAATGGCGACGATGGGGTTAGATTTTTGTTTTACCGATTTCCTTAACACCGAGGCCAAAGTTTTTCTAATTTCTCGGGGATGGCAACGATGGGTTAAATTTTTTTCTAAACCGATTTTCTTGAAACCGGGGCCAAAATTTTTCTAATTTTTTGGGAATTGCGACAATGGGTTTAATTTTTTTTTTAAGAGGAAACTTTTTTTTCGTGAAAAACTAGCACCGGTTTCATGAAAATCGGTTCTGACCGCAAACTACTCATTCATTAATGGACCGATTTTCTTGAAACCGAAGCCAAAATTTTTCTAATTTTTCGGGAATCGCGACGATGGGTTTAATTAAAGCTTCCTCTTAAAAGGAAATTAAACCCATCGTCGCCATCCCCAAAAAATTAAAACAATTTTTGGCACCAATTTCAAGAAAATTGGTTTAAAAAAATAAACCCGTCGTCGCCATCCCTGAAAAATCGAAGAAATTTGGGAACTTGTTTCAAGAAAATTGGTCTATTAATGAATGAGTAGTTTGCGGTCAGAACTGATTTTCTTGAAACCGGTGCCAAAATTTTTCACAATACAAAGCTTTCTCTTAAAAAAAAATTTAACCCATTGTCATCCTCGAAAAATGAAAAGAATTTTGGTACCGGTTTGAAGAAAATTAAATCCATCGACGCCATCCCCAAAAAATTAGAAAATTTTTAGCACCGGTTTCAAGAAAATAGGTCCATTAATGAATGAGTGGTTTTTGCGGTCAGAACCGATTTTCTTGAAACCGGAGTCAAAATTTTTCAAATTTTTCGGAGATGGCGACGATGGGTTAACAATTAAAAAACAATACTATATCCTAAATTTATGAATGAGAGCTCATTAGAGCGGATAAGCGGTGAGTACTTTAATTCAAAAAAAGTATAAATTTTTCGATTAATAATGTAAATTGACACACACAGGCACTATATAATGTTGTACTATATGATGTTGCACTTTATAGATAGGCTAGCTTTTAGATCCGCGCGTAGCGCGTAGCGCGGGCCTAAAAGCTAGTCTACTATAATAAGTCTTTAATCTCTGTCTGTCTGTCTGTTCGCGAACTACTCATTCATTAATAAACCGATTTTTTTTAACCAGTGTCAACATTTTTCTAATTTTTTGGGGATTACGACGATGGGTTTAATTTTTATTTAAAAGAAAGCTTTGTTTTTGTGAAAAATTTTAGCACCGGTTTCAAGATTTTTTTTTAAACCGATTTTCTTGAAAATCGGTCCATTAATAAATGAATGGTTTACTGACTCTTGAAACCGGTGCTAAAATTTTTCTAATTTTTTGGGGATTGCGACGATGGGTTAAATTTTTTTAAAGAGAAAGCTTTTTTTCGTGAAAAACTTTAGCACCGGTTCCAAGAAAATCGGTTCTGACCGCAAACTACTAATTTATTATTGGACCGATTTTCTTGAAAACGGTGTCAAAATTTTTTTAATTTTTTGGAGATGGTGACGATGGGTTCAATTTGTTTCTAAACCGATTTTTTTGAAACCGGGGCCAAAATTTTTCTAATTTTTTGGTGATTGCGACAATGGGTTTAATTTTTTTTTAAAGAGGAAGCTTTGTTTTCGTGAAAAACTTTAGCACCGGTTTCATGAAAATCGGTTCTGACCGCAAATTACTCATTCATTAATGGACCGATTTTCTTGAAACCGGGGCCAAAATTTTTCAAATTTTTCGGGGATTGCGACGATGGGTTTAAACTTTAACCATTAAAAAACAATACTATAATATTTTAAATTTATGAATAAGAGCTTATTAGAGCGGATAAGCGGTAAGTACTTTAATTCGAAAAAGGTATACATCTTTTGATTTATAATGTAAATTGACACACATACTGGCACTATATAATGCTGTACTATATGGTGTGTTCTATACATATGATGTTGTACTTCATAGATAAGCTAGCTTTTAGGCCCGCGCGTAGTAAAATGCATAAGTGCGATTTATACCGTATGCAGTAGCACACTTACGTTGGAAGCTTGTTCCATTAAAGTAGAAAGTTTGAATGTCATATCAGATAGTGTTCGACTTATCAAATTTTATTTTTAATCTATTTATTTAAGGGGGGAATCTGCTATATAACGGTTTAAAAAGCATAATTTTTGCGATTTTTTTTCTTCGCTCCAATAGAACGAATCTTTTCTAAACTTCTGGGGTGTTTTAGTACACATTTTGACATTAACAAAAAAATTGTTTTATACAAAAATATTGATCTTTAATATGAAATGTTTAGCGATATTTACAACGCCTTTTTCATCCTCGTACACTCTAGCGTGCGTAATTTGTGTCTGTAACAAAAAAACAAAAACATTTCTTAATTTTCATGTAATTACCTTCTATGTGAACCTCGATGTGAACCTAAAAAACTTTTTAAATATCGAAAATTAAACAAATTGTGAGACTTGTGAGAATTGTGAGAATTGTGAGAAAAAGTTTTACTTCAGTTTTTCTTCAAAATCTCACAATTTGTTTAATTTTGCGATATTTAAAAAGTTTTCTAGGTTCACATAGAAGGTAATAACAAAAAAATTAAGAAATGTTTTGGTTTTCTTGTTACAGAAACAAATTACGCACGCTAGAGTGTACGAGAATGAAAAAAAGACGTTGTAAATATCGCTAAACATTTCATATTAATGGGATCCTGCAGTCGTATGATTTACCGACATTATCGCATTAGAAGAAATCTTTGAATTGGCTTTACAGAATCGCAAAATTCTTTTACAGAATTAAAGTACGTGCAAAAATCTAGCGCGCAGCGGTCGAGTTTGTATTAAAAACGAAAAAAAATTAAAAATCTTACTTATTTTTGAAACGTAGAGCTGTCACCTGATGACAATATTTGCTTAATACAAAAATACTGCAGTTTATACATATATACAAAATGAGATAGAGGCGCGCTAGGGAAAACATGTAAGAATAATATCGTGCAAGTAGAACTAAGATTCGAAGCCTAGAAAAAAAGATTTTCTCTAATTGCATTTTATGAATGCAATGTAGGTTATTGTAGGTGCTATCCTTGTCTAGATCATTGTCTATACAAGGACAGATATAGATCGGTAACATAGAAAATGATAGAAAATGGTAATTTTGTCCGTAAAACATTCGGCTGCAGGATCCCCTTAAAGATCAATATTTTTGTATAAAAAAATTTTTTTGTTAATGTCAAAATGTTACTAAAACACCCCAGAAGTTTAGAAAAGATTCGTTTTATTGGAGCCGAGAAAAAAAATCGCAAAAAATTATTCTTTTTCAAGCGTTCTATAGCAGGTTCCCCCTTGCTTAATTCTTATCATTGCCGTTTATGTAGCAGAAGTTTCTCTCTGGTTACTAATTTTGTTGATTTCCCGCATTATTGTTGTGTCAACATAATTTTCTTGATTGAAGCGTCCCATTACTGTGTGAAACAAGGACCCAACGGTCGCATTCGGCAGCGTCGATTAGAAACGAGCTGTTGTATTCCTCGATGATTTTATTTAACAATATTATAAATGGCAAGTTTCACAAATTATTCAATCCTAAGCATGATTCAAGTTTTTTAATCTTTTTTTTTGTACATCGTACAAGAGAACTCGAAAACGTAGTAATTCTTTTTAACTAAACAAATTTTAAATCATAAATAAAATTGTAGATCTGGCAAAAATTTTGTTTGAGCGCTTTAAACATACCTATCAAACGATGATCTTTAGAGAAAATTATTTTTAAGATAAATACCATTGCTTTTTACAAACTGTTAAAAAAATCCTACATTGATAAAAGAGAATCGCGCTTTCAAACAGATTTTTCCGTTGTTATATGATATGAGAGGAAGAAAAGACAAAGAATTAAACTAGACATATATTCTAATGGAAGTGAGAGGATCTCATGGCGACCGGACAAATTTATCTAAAGACCTTACAGCTGTTTCTCGACGAGCGCATTCTGCTGCATGCGGCGTATCGCATTTTTTAGACATATCCGATGTAGAGAAGGTAAATTTTCCGCGAGGGCATGGGTAGTGGGCATGGGCGCAACAGCAGCAGCAATCGCTCGACGGTAATCACGAGGTTCAGGAGGAGCAGGACCACGTGACCGGTGCTGTTGTGTCTGCCCAGAGTTACGTGGTTACGTGGTCGACAGGTTTCGCGACGAGGCTGAGCGTTCCGCGAGGGAAACTGCGAGAGAGGAAGATGAGACGAATATCGAGAACAGCGGCGGCTGGGTCACGAATCCGTCGGTGTCGTCTACCATCGTCCAGCAGCATCAAGGGTTCGACACCACAAATGGCTACGTCGTTCTACCAAATTCCAAACCGACGAATTTCGGTGACATCTCCGTGGAGAACTCGACGGAAGTACGTGTGGGTAATGAGATCAACTACAATGGTCCGGTTACCATTCATGTAAACCAAGTCGTTCACACGAATTCTCCGAATCCGAAGGATGAGAGTAAACTTGACGTCAGCCGCGCTTCGGACAATATCTCGGATTTGTCCGAGATATCGGCAAGTGAGGACAACGGAGCCCCAAACGGATCCATTTTTTCGCAAAATACTAAATTAAATAAAGGTAATAGTCAGTCGTGCAACGCATTAGATTGTCTAGACTCGTTGCTTTTACGTTTTTTATACTTGTCTTTCTTTTCGTAAGTAAGATATGTTTAAGCATAAAATTGCGGGATAACTAAAAAAGACTGATCCTTCATAAGTTTCTGGATTTTAGGGTAACAACAGTTTTATTGTTATAACATACAGTTTTATATAAGAAATTATCGCAACTCACTGAATTGAATTATAGTGTAAATATGCTAAATATGTTATAAAATATAATTTAAACACTTTTATCGATACCATCGTAACAAGACTTATATTTTAATATCTTTAATCATAAAAAAAAATATACTTCCAAGCAGAGTTGGGAAAGTTATTTTATAAAAGTAACTCGTTACCGTTACTAAAAAACTAACGAGTCGTTACTACTTTTGTTACTTTTTTTAGCATTAAGGATGTTTGAGCGGTACAATCCCTGCTAAAAGTTAAATTTTCAATACAAAATTACTAAAATGAGGACTTTGCATGTATGTCAAACCACTCACAAAATTTTTCATATGTTAGAAAGGATTACCATTAACAATTTAAGTATGTTTTTTTGTTATTTAAATAATTAGTATTGTTATAACAATTTTTAAAAAATTTTTTTTTCTAAAAAGTTTTAAAACTTAAAATACAATATCAATGATGTGTGTTTTATATATAAAAAAATTAGAAACTTGCACATTACTTCCTCACAATTTTTAAGTATGCAAATTATAAATTTGCACATTGTTTAATCAACATTTTATATTGCTCATAAAGCTTCCCTTATGAGGAAGCCTGTTTTTCCTTTGATACATAATTATTACTAGATATTTATTAATTTGGTTTCCTCATGGAGGAAGCATTATGAGCGAAATAAAATGTTGATTAAGCAATGTGCAAATTTATAACTTGCATACTTAAAAATTGTGAGGAAGTAATGTGCAAATTTCTAATTTGCATACTTAAAAACTATAAAAAAGCAATGTGCAAGTTTCTACTTGCACACTTAAAAAATATGAAGAAGCAATGTGCAAGTTTCTACTTGCACACTTAAAAACTATGAGGAAGCAATGTGCAAGTTTCTACTTGCACACTTAAAAACTATGAGGAAGCAATGTGCAAGTTTGTACTTGCACACTTAAAAGTATGAGGAAGCAATGTGCAAGTTTGTACTTGCACACTTAAAAACTATGAGGAAGCAATGTGCAAGTTTGTACTTGCACACTTTTTATTGTGATAAGCGTTTACTGCGTTTATTGCATAATTGAGATATATAGATGTTCTTTCGATAGATGTTGGTAAGATTTACACATAAATATATATATTTATATTCAAACGTCTCGTAATGATCTATATATATAAAAACAAATGTCCTGACTGACTCACTGACTCACTCATCAACGCCCAGCCCAAACCCCTAAACCTAGAAACATGAAATTTGGGGGGTGTATTCCTCTCATGACGTAAGCACCCACTAAGAAGGGATTTTTAGAAATTCGACCTTTAAGGGTGTGAAAAAGGGTAAAATGTATTTTCACGGATTCGTCAATATCTCTTAGGCCCGATGAGATATCGACTTGGTTTTTGCTTACGAAGGTCACCCATACAAATACTTAAAAACATATTTCAGGATTTTGCACTAATCAACCTCTAAAGGCGCAAATCTAGATTCAGGGGTGTATTATAGAACCCTTCGTATCTCCTGTAAATTAATTAATTCCTATGTATTTTTCTTTCGGTTGTTATACTCAGCCCAACAATTACTTATAAAAAAATAACTTTTGCTTCCGTATTCCACAATGAATTTATTAACAAAAGTAATTTTAAGGGCCGTAGGGGAGAGTGGAAGAATTGCAAACATCTAAGGGAAAAGTTAAATAAAGCCGACGATTATTTATCAATTATAAACGTTTTTATTTAATTACGAACAGGTTTTGCTTATTTTTTGAAATTGTAATTTATGTTGATAAGCAAACACAATCAAATTTATTTGTGTACTATGTACTCTGTTATAAAAACTAAAAACAAATTAGATGTCAACAAATGTCCTGTATATATGCAAATGGAATACACGAGGGAATACATCAAGAGACACGGTAGTGTCTCGCGCCAAGTACGCGCGGAGCGAGACAGCCGTGGCTCTATATACGCGACGCGACGAGTTGCGAGTACCAGAGATTTTTAGATCTCGATAACCAGCGAACGGATCGAGTTCTAACTAGGCTAAATGGATAGCTGGGACCAAATTTATATAAGAAAAGTGTTTTTATTTCTCTGCTACGTGCCCTACAAGCGGAGATATTACGATGCAAATTCCGATCCTGAAAATTTTCATTTAAGAAACGTCCACGTCGGACATATAACATATATATATAAAAATCTTGTCCGTTTCACTACTTCGACTGCAGATGGCTCCGCATCACGCTCTGCAGATGGCTTGATTTTCGATTAATCGCGTTCGCAAGAGAGATCGATCTGAGTTGCGTGACAGTAAACATAACCGTAAAGCGGCCCATACACGTCGCGAGTCCGGCTCGGCTCAGTTTCTATTCGTTGTGGATGGGATGTCACGAGACGGGCTCGGCGTCCGACGAGCTAAATTTCGGGACTATTCGGGAGTGTGTGTGTGGTGAAAAACGTTTGAGTCCGGCTCGCGAATCAAACTTGTACATGTTATGTGCCGCTTTAGACGTCCGCGTCGTCGAGAAATATTCCGTCCGCGTCGTCGCGTCCGAACACTCCGAACGAACAACGAAGTGCAGTGCTGGAATGACAAAGTTTGCGCCTTGCGGATGGCTGGTTCCTGGGATACACCCTGTGCGAGGGTCGCGAGGTTATATCTATCGTACGTATTACTCTTTCTCGCGGTCACGCTCGCGTTTCCCGTTCGCGTTTCCCGCTCTCTCTCTCTTTCTCTCTCTCTCTCTCTCTCTCTCTCTCTCTCTCTCTCTCTCTCTCTCTCTCTCTCTCTCTCTCTTTCTCTAATATTGATTATCGAATATATCTGATAAAATTAAATCTAAATATTTTTTGTATTGTAACACAAAAATTATATTTGACAGTGACATCCTTAATTAAATGTGCAGTGCAGTTTGTATTATAAATTATGGTAATTATTTAGAATACACCCCTCACCTCCGATTTTGATGATCTTAGGCTTAATGGGCGCGTTTTTGCTCAAAACGACCGAATCTGGCAGAAAAAAGTGTCGCTGTGCCCCGCGAAGCGAGATATTAAACGTTAAAGTTGACGACTGTCAGGTTATGATTCCTGTCATACCGACGAGATGTAGCGACTGGTAGCGACATGAACATGCCTCGCGGGGGCATATGCGCATGCTCGTGGCCACATGCGCATGCTCCGTAGCCACACGCGGTTGAATGCATAAAATTTAAAAGCGAAATTAAACAAATGAAGCGCAACAATGTTATTGTTAGACACGCGACACGCAATCGCACGCTTGACGCCACGCAACAATGTTGGGGCTACTAAAGTTTGCCCATTTAACATATTGTCAGGAAAAGTTAGTAGAATTTTTAATCCAGCATGGTGTTTTGGCAGCTACAATTAAGTGTAGTAAATGTGGCAGTGATATTGATATCGATGAAGAGACATTAATGTACCGATGTAGAAAACGGTACTACGTAAAGAATATACACAAGAAACGTGTCTCGATGCAGTGCAATTTTGACAAAAGTGCGAAAAGAGGTACTTGGTTCGGAAACAGTAATCTTGACGTGGCAACAATATGCAAAATTGTTGCATGTTTTTTGATGTTGCGACATCCACGTCAAGATGACACTCTGGCTGAAACTGGCGTGTCGTCGACCACGGTTGTAGATTGGTTCAATTTTTGCCGAGAGGTAACTATATTTTAACATATTCATAAATATACGTACTGTATATATGTTCTCCAAAAATATATATAGTAATGTATGAAATAAAAAATTAATATTACTTCTTTTTACAGGTCTGTGTGTTCTGGGCTGAACAACATAGTGAGAAACTTGGTGGCCCAGGACGCACAGTCGAAATTGACGAGGCGAAAATTGGAAAAAGAAAATACAATCGTGGTCGGCTCGTCAGAGGTAACTGGATATTCGGAGGATATGAGCGAGGCTCGAAGAAAATTTTCATTGTTCCAGTTCAGGATCGGACGGAAACTACACTCCTAGCGTGTATCAAGGAATGGATACTGCCTGGCACTACCATCATGTCAGATTGTTGGAAGTCCTATAATTGTCTAAACAATGAGGGCTTCCAACATGCGACAGTCAACCATTCCTTCAACTTCGTCGATCCTGAAAGCGGTGAGAGATGTTTAAAATTAATATATATATTAAAATAATCAAAATTGTACAGTTGTTAATTATATTATTTTTATTCCTTGTATCTAATAAATTTATTTAAATTTACAGGCGCTCATACGCAGCACATAGAGCGTGTTTGGAGAGAAGTTCGCGGCAATATTCCAAGGTACGGAACCAGGGAGGATCACGTCCTTGGATATTTGTGCGAATTTCTTTTCAAACGCGCTTATAGCCGCCTGGAACGAATTGAAAAATTCTTTGAGCTCATCGCCGAAATATATCCTCCGACATCCACCTCTGAGGACCAGCCAGGGACATCCAGAGATCAAGAACCAAGTACCAGCACTGCTTGAACACACGTTTCTTGTGTATATTTTTTACATAGTACCGTTTTCTACATCGGTACATTAATGTCTCTTTATCGATATCAATGTCAATGCCACATTTACTACACTTAATTGTAGCTGCCAAAACATCATACTGGATTAATAAATCTACTAACTTTTCCTGACAATATGTTATTTAAATTCTATCACCTAACATCCTTGCGTGGCGTGCGATTTTGTGTCTAATAGCAATAAAATTGTCGCGCTAAAATTTAAAAAATATTGTATACTTATAATGCATATCACTTGGCTTTGAATAATATATTACTTGAATTTTAATGATAAATGAATATAAGTATGTATTAAATCTTCGCCTTACTAAAGTGATGAGTCTATAATATACTAAAAATAAATACAGAAAAGATTAGCAAGACCCCTACGCAAGGTAGGGTGTTGCCCCTCTCTCCACAATTACCCTCTTTGCCAACGCCTGTTTCACGACAGTTTTTTGTACCAAAGTAAGTCTTGTTTTCGTAATAGATGTTGCTTTTGCAATAGAAAAGTGTTATATCAAAGTCGGGGGGGCTCCGCCTCCCCGAACCCCCCTGGCCGGGGGCTTCGCCCCCTGGACCCCCTTTCGGGGGGCTCCGCCCCCCTACCCCCGCCGGGGGGCTTCGCCCCCCTGGACCCTCCATTGGGAGTTTCGCTTACACGTACTACATGTTAAGTTGTAAAGCGAGGTCTAGGCGAAGCTCCCAATGGGGGGTCCAGGGGGGCGAAGCCCCCGAAAGGGGGTCCAGGGGGCGAAGCCTCCGGCCAGGGGGGTTCGGGGGGGCTCCGCCCCCCCGACTTTGATATAACACTTTTCTATTGCAAAAACAACATCTATTACGAAAACAAGACTTACTTTGGTACAAAAAACTGTCGTGAAACAGGCGTTGGCAAAGAGGGTAATTGTGGAGAGAGGGGCAACACCCTACCTTGCGTAGGGGTCTTGCTAATCTTTTCTGTATTTATTTTTAGTATATTATAGACTCATCACTTTAGTAAGGCGAAGATTTAATACATACTTATATTCATTTATCATTAAAATTCAAGTAATATATTATAAATATACATACGTTTAAAATTCGCGCACTTTTGCATGCGCGTGCGGCCACTGAGCATGCGCATGTGGCCACAGACCATGCGCATATGCCTCCGGGGGGCATGTTTATGTCGCTACCAGTCGCTATATCTCGTCGGTATGACAGGTTTCATAACCTGATAGTCGTCAACTTTAACTGTCAATATCTCGCTTCGCGGGGCAGAGCGACACTTTTTTCTGCCAGATTCGGTCGTTTTGAGCAAAAACGCGTCGATTAAGCCTAAGTTCATCAAAATCGGAGGTGAGGGGTGTATTCTAAATAATTACCTAAATTATTAATTGCCTTATTTTGTTAGCAAACTTTACTATATACATATATTATCTACTATAACATTCTGCCAATAGCATCGTACATGTCAAATTCTGTATCAAATCTGTTTTTCTTTCGACAAAATTTATTTATAGCAAACACTGCATAATGTGCTCTCGACAAACTTGACTTTGCCTAATATATTCATATTTTGTCTTAATTTTTTAAATGATTTATAAATTTATACAAACTACACTGCACATTTAAGGATGTCAAACTCTCACATATAATTCTTGCAAGTTATAATACAAAAAATATTTACATTTGATTTTATCAGACATAAATGTCGATGTCGATAGACATTAAGGCGTTTGATGTATCTTTAACAAAAAGGGGTGATATCCGTACAAAATTACCTTTTACAAAAAGGTAAAAAAAAAGACGCCAAGCACGCGTGGTGTACCTTGAAAAAATCGAAGTACTTATCTTTGTACCTCGAAAAAATCCAAGTAATATCTTTACCTTGAAAAAATCAAAGTAATATATTTATTACGAAAAAAAAGAAATGATATCTTTAAATTGCGCCAATTAAATATATATTATATCAAAAAATAACTATTGTTTTTTTAAGAAGTGTATTCCCATTGAAGTGAAAAAATTAATATAAAATGTGAAAAATTTTAGTGAAAAAAACTTGGCGCTGCTAAATATTAAAATATTTGAAAGCAATAAATAACTAATTTAAAATATTAAATTAATAATTACAATGTGAATGTAGAGACTTTCACACATTAATTTAAAGTACTTTTTCCATTTATAGAAATTGTTTCATTAATATCTATATATTATTATGTTTAGCAGCGCCAAGTTTTTTTCACTATTTACATTTTATATTAATTTTTTTACTTCAATGGGAATACACTTCTTAAAAAAACAATAGTTATTTTTCGATATAATATATATTTAATTGGCGCAATTTAAAGATATCATTTCTTTTTTTTCGTAATAAATATATTACTTTGATTTTTTCAAGGTAAAGATATTACTTGGATTTTTTCGAGGTACAAAGATAAGTACTTCGATTTTTTCAAGGTACACCACGCGTGCTTGGTATCTTTTTACACCAGACATTATAGTGTTTGTTCTTTGTTCGGTCGTTTAAAATAAATCAATTTAATTGTAATCTTAGTATTTTAAATCTTAGTATTATTTATTTTAAAATTACGTAAAAAACTAGATACAATGGCATTAAAATACATTGTAATATTAATGTGAATTAAATAAATTACTCTAAATACTTAACAAATTCTCATTTAATATTTAATAATTTTTTTTTAGTTTAAGATTACTTTGCAATGATGTAATACATATTTGGAATTTGTACCGGCTGCAATATACAAATTAATCTAGACTTGAATTAAATCTAATTAAGAGTAAGATATATTTAGTATCTATCTATATACATAAAAACAAATGTCCCGACTGACTGACTGACTGACTGACTCACTGACTCATCAACGCCCAGCCCAAACCCCTGAACCTAGAAACATGAAATTCGGGGAGTGTATTCCTTTCATGCCTTTTAAACACCCACTAAGAAGGGATTTTTAGAAATTCGACCCTTGAGGGAGTAAAAAGGGGTAAAATGTGTTTTTAGAGATTCGTTAATATTTTTTAGGCCCGATGAGATATTGACTTGATTTTTGCTTACAAAGATCACCCATACAAATGCTTAAAAACATAAATCAGGATTTTGCCCTAATCAACCTCTAAAGAGGCAAATCTAGATTTAGGGGTGATTTAAAGAACCCCTCGTATCTCCTGTAAATTAATTCCTATGTATTTTTCTTTCGGTTCTTATACTCAGCTCAACAATTACTTCTAAACAAATAACATTTGGTTCTTTATTCCACAATAAATTTATTAACAAACATAATTTTAAGGAAGGGGGAGAGTCGAAGAATTGCGAACATCTAAGGGAAAAGTTAAATAAAGCCGACGATTATTTGTCAATTATAAAAGTCTTTATTTTAAATAATACTTCAGTTATTTGGCTTTAAATTACAATAATTAATATTTATAGATTATATAACATAAACTACAATTTTAAACAAAAAGCAAAACCTTGCCATTGGGAGTTACCCGCCGCACGCGGAGCGATGCCGAATCGTAGCTGGGGTAATTACGAACGGGTTTTGCTTATTGTTTAAAATTATAATGTAGGTAAATCTTGAATATAACGCCCCCCTTCCGATTTCTTTAAAATTTTAAAATTTGGTGTATTTTGGGTCGTAAAAAAGATTCTGAGAAGGAAAATTGTCGCTCATGTTCCGTTTGTCTATAATTAATATTTAAAATATTACGATGTCGGTATAAGAATATAATAATTTACGAATATAATTAGATCATATTACATGTTATTTCCTCCTATTACTTCCACATAATTATATGTCTTAAAATTATAATCTTGATTAAAGCAGAAAATAGTAGAAATACAAAGTAAGTATTCTCTGCTTTAACCAAAAGCGCAAACTGTTGTCGGCTTTAACTATTGCCTTATTAATAATTTTTCCATAAATTAACGTTTCAATTATCATTTCTTTACACTTACCGACATCGTGATATTTTAAATATTAATTATAAACAAACGAAACATGAACGACGATTTTTCTTCTCAGAATCTTTTTTACGACCCAAAATACACCAAATTTTAAAATTTCAAAGGAATTGGTAGAGGGGCGTTATATATTCAAGATTTATTCAAATTGTTTTATTGTAGTCAATATTTCAATAACAGAAGTTTAATTGTGACTATGTCAAAAAGAACAGATGATTCAAGTGATCTTCCGAGGCCTAAAAAGTTAAAAGTCTCTATTAAAGACCCGTGAACTTGCATAAAAGTTGCTTTCTCTATGAATACATTCTTTTTCAATGCCGGAGTAGCACGTCTTAGATTTTTTAAATAATTGCAGATAAAACAACTTTTTATGCGAGCTCACAGATTTTTTATAGAGATTTGTTACTTTTTAAAACTTAGATGATCACTTAAATCATCTGTTCTTTTTGACATGGTCACAATAAACCTTCAATTATTGAAATATTGTTTATATACAATAAAACAATTAAACAATATAAGATCTCTGTACCGAGATTAAGAATATTATGAATATTTCTTTAATCAACTCTACTTTAAAATACCGAGAAAATTGATGTGTGTCCGCGAGATTCATCCCAGGGTCTAATAGAAAATGTTATTAACCTGTAGAATACATTAAATAGTAAAAAAGAAAATTTTTCTTACCATGAGCTATATTTACCTTTATCTTGGGGACGATACATTGTAGTGTAAAATGACGTTAACATAGTGGCAGTGCACTATAATAAGCGAAAATATTTTATTAGTTTACTTATCATAAAAAGGGCTTAGGTGTACCATAGTGAGTACCATAGTGCTATACGCTAGATTAATAATTAATTTTGGCTTTATGAATCGAGTTTTTTCTTAACTAATTGTTATTTTTGACATTCCTAATGATTGTACAATACAAAAAAGTTGTCGAATTTCAAATTCTATGCACAAATGTCTACAAAGGGTCAAGAGGTCCTCCGGGGCGAAGCCCGGGTAACGAGCTAGTATATTACTAAAATGACATATAATATGTGAAACTATCAACTTATACAGTCATTTATAAGATAGCAATCAATGACATATAAGTTGCTTGTTTCACATACTATGTAATTAAAAACAATAATTAATTGATTTTTGTATATTTTTACGAATCGTATATTTCGTAGTTTTAAAATACGATTTCTTTTAAGTTTTTTGGGACAAAATATATATACTTTTTGAAGAAAAATAAACAAAGAAAAACTGGGTCTAATCAACCAAATCTTAAAGAATTATATATGAAATAAGGGTAGAAAAGATTGAAGAATATAATAGAATTAGAAATAGACCAATATCTCAAAATTTGCGGAAATTAGAACAACCACAAACATTGCTCCAAAAATTCCAAATTTTATTAAATAAGGACCCCTTTACCGATTATCGCCAAATTAAATCCCAAACTTCCATAAACAATACCCTATCGATTAAAAAAAATTTAACCCGATATTTACAATTTTTTAAAATTAAATGCGTCTACAAACTGCAATCAAAATTTTTGAAATAACTTTTTTAGTCTTTGTTTACAACAATCAATTCCTTTTATTATTTTATCAAGTAGCTCTTGCTGAGAAAACAGATTAAAAAAGAAAATTCTTTCACCGATCCTCGCCAAATTCAATAACAACCATTTTTCTATTTCTATTATATTCTTCGGTTTTTTCTACTCCTGTTTCATATATAGTTCTTTAAGATTTGGTTGATCAGTTCTTGAGTTATATATAAGCGAAAAAAATAATGAAGAAGCAACGTGTAAGTTTTTAATTTACATACTTTTTTATTATATTAGTAATGTTTTCCTAATTTTATTATATTCTTCAGTCTTTTCTATCCCTATTTCATATCAGGGTGTCCCATTTTAACTTACAAAGAGAGGTCGCATCTGACTCTTCACCGATTTTGATCGCCTTTTTTGTGGTGAATCTGTATGGGCTATAGTTAACTTCTGCAAGAGCTTTTCATCGAATGCGCCTTGTAAGAAAAGTTTGTTATTCTAAAAAATTCGAGCGATTGGTAGAGTACTTTATAAGGTAGAAAGAAAGAGGTGCTACAGATTAGTGCCGAACGGCGCGGTGAGTAAGCGCAGGACTAGTAATGATGAGATCTCGGGTTCAAAACCTGCACCGCCGAATTTTTTTTTTACATATTTTGTGTGTAATTTTTTTAACATATTTTATATGTATTTGTAATATGTATTATTTGTTGCGAAAAAATAAATATTTGACATATATTTATTGTTAGATACGCCTTCATATTTTTTTGGATAAAATAGTAATAAAATTAATGAAATATTTTTACACAAAAATACTTTTATTTTTATTTTTAAAAAGGTCGGTCGAGTAGACTCCCTAACAATACAGGCCCTAACGGTGTAATTTTATATTTTAATAACTATAGTAGTTTTAAAAAATAATAGTTCTCTCTCTGACGAGGCGCCCGAGCCAAAATGACACATGGATATACGTACACTGATTTTGTAACCGTTAGGGCCTGTATTGTTAGGGAGTCTACTCGACCAACCTTTTTAAAAATAAAAATAAAAGTATTTTTGTGTAAAAATATTTCATTAATTTTATTATTGTTTTATCCAAAAAAATATGAAAGCGTATCTAACAATAAATATATGTCAAATATTTATTTCTTTGCAACAAATAATACATATTACATATACACATAAAATATGTTTAAAAAATTACACATAAAATATGTAAAAAAAAAAATTCGGCAGTGCAGGTTTTGAACCCGAGATCTCATCACTACTAGTCCTGCGCTTACTCACCGCGCCGTTCGGCACTAATCTGTAGCACCTCTTTCTTTCTACCTTATAAAGTACTCTACCGATCGCTCGAATTTTTTAAAATAACAAACTTTTCTTACAAAGCGCATTCGATGAAAAGCTCTTGCAGAACTTAACTATAGCCCATATAGATTCACCACAAAAAAGGCGATCAAAATCGGTGAAGAGTCAGATGCGACCTCTCCTTAGACAGCTAAATAACATGAAAAATTGCAATGTAATCAAAAAATGTTTCAGACAAAAGTTGTATGGTCTAAAGGGGGACATAAGATGGTGGCAATGATTTGACTTTGGATGGTCGTTTGAAGCTCACGTGAACGTCACCTTCAATTTCTTAAATGGAACCCCCTATATTGTAGTATATCGTTTGAAAGGGCATAAAATAAGAAAAATTTTGGCGCAAACCAGAGGTCGATACGTTGACCCGTTCGGGAGTTATTTAGGGTCAAAAATTGACTTTTTCCAAATTTGAATTTAAATAACTCCCGAACGGATTAACGTATCGACCTCTGGTTTGCGCCAAAATTTTTCTTATTTTATGCCCTTTCAAATGGTATACTACAATATGGGGGTTTCACTTAAAATTTTTTAGTGTCCCTGGGGACTGCAACTCAAAAATTTGAAATGGAACCCCCCCGATATTGTAGTATATCATTTAAAAGGACATAAAATAAGAAAAATTTTGGCGCAAACAAGAGGTCGAAACGTTAATCCGTTCGGGAGTTATTTAAAGTCAAATTTGGAAAAAGTCAATTTTTGACCCTAAATAACTCCCGAACGGGTCATCGTATCGACCTCTGGTTTGCACCAAAATTTTTCTTATTTTATGCCCTTTCAAACGATATACTACAATATAGGGGGTTCCATTTAAGAAATTGAAGGTGACGTTTACGTGAGCTTCAAACGACCATCCAAAGTCAAATCATTGCCACCATCTTATGTCCCCCTTTAGACCATACAACTTTTGTCTGAAACATTTTTTGATTACATTGCAATTTTTCATGTTATTCAGCTGTCTAAGTTAAAATGGGACACCCTGTATAGGTAATTATGCATTTTAGGGGAAGCACCTCCGATGACCTCGACCTTGACATATGTTGTCAAGGTCACCCTCCTGAGTAATCTTCAGAAGGTTATAGCTGGAGGTCATTGTTTATTAAAAAGTTATAAACAAAAAAAATTGGTGTAAAAAATTATTTAAAGCAGTGAATTGTTGGTATATTGAAATTAAAGTTACCAACTATTCTCTGCTTTAAATAACTTTCCTTTTAATATACCAACAATACACTGCTTTAAATAATTTCCCCACCAAACTTTTTTTGTTTATAACTTTTTAATAAAAAAAAAATTTGGTGGGAAAAATTATTTAAAGCCGTGAATTGTTGGTATATTGAAAGGAAAGTTACCAACTATTCTCTGCTTTAAATAACTTTTCTTTCAATATACCAACAATTCACTGCTTTTAAATAATTTTCCCCACCAAACTCTTTTTGTTTATACCTTTTTAATAAACAATGACCTCCAGCTAAAACCTTCTGAAGGTTACTCAGGAGGGTGACCTTGACAACATATGTCAAGATCAAAGTCGTTTATGCCTTTCAATACTCAAAATAACTGCTACATTTTTTAAACTTTTTTTGTTTATAACTTTTTAATGACAAACGAGCGACGGCTAAAACTTTCTGAAGGTTACTCAGGAGGGTGACCTTGACAACAAGGTCGGGGTCATCGGAGGTGCTTCCCCTAAATTGCATAATTACCCATATATAATTCTTTAAGATTTGGTTGATTAGTTTTTGAGTTAAAGACATTTAAAATTTCGGGGAATCCGTACATACATAAAAGCCTTATAAAGCTGAGTCTAATCAACCAAATCTTAAAGAATTATATATGAAATAGGGGTAGAAAAAACTGAAGAATATAATAAAATTAGAAATAGCCCGATGTCTCAAAATTTGTGGAAATTAGGGCAACATTTCGAAGAATCCGTTTTTACATAGAAGCCTTATAAAACTGGATTTAATCAACCAAATCTTAAAGTATTATATATGAAATAGGGGTAGAAAAGACTGAAGAATATAATAAAATTAGAAATAGCTCAATATTTCAAAATTTGCAGAAGTTAGAGCAACCACGGCCATTTCTAAAAAAATTCCAAATTTTATAAAGAAAGAAGCCCTTTACCGATCATCGCTAAATTCAATACCAACCTTCCTTAAATGATACTCTATCGATTAGAAAAAATTCAGCCCAATATCTCAATATTTGCAAAAGTTAGAGCAACCACGGACATTTTTAAAAAAAATTCAAAATTGTTTTAAAAAAAAACCCCTTTACCGATTATCGCCAAATTTAATACCAACCTTCGTTGAATGATACTCTATCGATTAAAAAGAAAACAGCCCGATATCTCAATATTTGCGGAAGTTAGAGCAATCACGGCATCAAATCCGCACATACACACACACACACACACATACGGACATTTGTTTTAATTCAATTTTTTGACGTTTTAGAACATTTTGAACACATTGGCAGCGGCAATTAAAAAAAAATTTTTTTACGAAAACAAAGCTTCCTCTATGAGGAAGCAAAAAGTTTTAAAAATATCTTACTTTTTAATTTAAATTTACAGCAAAAATTGTTGATTCTCCATAAGGAATAATGTTAATTTTATCAACTTTAAACTTAAATCGTTAAGTAAATCACTTTTAATTTTTAATTTTTAGAAACATCTTACTGCCATTTCTAAATATATTTAAAATACCTCCAATACATCATTAAAATCGCGATATCTCGCGAATGAGCGTCCTAATTAATTTCAAATTTTTATGGAAGCTTTGGGAAGCCTTAAAGAACATGCTCACCGATGTTCATCAATTTCTGATATTTTTTTGAGATCGGACTCGAACATCCTTAATATAATATTATATACGAATTTTTGCGGTAAATATAAATGGATAATATCATAGAATTCTATCTTCTATAGTAAAGGAATAAAATTTAAAATTAGATATATAAACTTTATATATTATTATATTATTATATTATTATGTTATTATATTATTATATTATTATATTATTATATTATTATATTATTATATTATTATATTATTATATTTGTTTGTTGTTGATGGTTGCTGATACAACCTTGACGAAGGTTCGCACACTAAGGCGGAAGGACTTTCAAATAACGGCTCCAAATTATTGAGATAAAATATATAGTTTAATGTCAATGTTGGCGGTAGAGGCGAGCGGTATCACAGATTGCACTTACGATGCGGTTAAATGCACGCACTCTTGTCTTTGGTATTACGAAGACGACAACGGTACACGAAAAACGGTAATGAGACGAAGCACCGCGACGTAGACTCGTTCGCGGGCGACAGAGCTCGTAATTCGCTCTGAGTTCGAGGCGCACGTGGAGATGCACTCAGATGCACGCCGCACAGCCGGTACGGTCCTCGCGGGTAGTGCAGGGAACCGATCTCACGAAAAGGCGTAGGCGCGTTATCTCAAGATGCACGTTACAATTGCCAAAATTCGAACCGTCTCAGTACACGTTGGAATGTCGACTCAGGCGATCATCGTCTTCTGCCGACCCGAGCGTTGTTTACGCCGACGGATCGGGCCGGCTCGGCCTCGCTCGTTACGCGGAACGCTGAACGTACGGCACGCGGGCGCGAGCGGAGCGCGCGCGAGATCGGGTGAAAATTAATATTAAATTGAACGCTTATTCCTAAACATACCGCCCGCCTCGAATGTATAATTGCATTCGAAAAGCTTACGGTATAGACATGGTACTTATGCTAATGGTTATACAACTATATACACTGATGAAAATCGGTACAATATTTTACATGGTTTATAATTAAATTGATCGCTAAAGACGTACGATCGCCGTTAGGGGGTGGTTCCGCCCGCCGTGGCAGAATTCTTTGATTCTTCGATATTAATCTCGACGGGGAGGAAACAGAGTTTGACAATCGGTCGTTTGTACTCAGATCGATGCGTCTTTACGGTAGCTACACGAGTCAGGCCGTCATCTCCAGGATGACAAGCGGTAATGCGGCCGAGTTCCCATTGGCACGGAGGGACCAAGGGGTTGCGCAAAAGAACGATTTGGCCAACTCTGGCTAGTCGCTGGACAACGCGCCATTTCGGGCGTTGTTGAAGGGAATGCAAGTAGTCGCTCGACCATGACCTCCAAAAAACTTCGGTTAACTGCTGGATCATTTGCCAGCGCGACAGCCTTGCTTCGTTAAGATCGAGCACGCTAGGCTCAGGAGGGGCGATAAGAGCGGTACCGACGAGAAAATGACCAGGCGTCAAAGCTTGGTAGTCATCAAGACTATCGGAAACGGGAGCAATAGGCCTGGAATTCAGACACGCCTCAATCTTACAAAGAAGCGTGGTCATCTCCTCGAAGGTGAGCGTATGGGGACCGATGCATCGCTTTAAATGATGCTTTACGCTCCGAACGCCGGCTTCCCAAAGGCCTCCGAAATGAGGCGCTGCGGGAGGTAGAAAATGCCACTCAGTTTTGTCGGTTGCGAGTCGGTTTATAAAATTCGGATCGCGGATTGTTTGCGAGTACGCTTGTGAAAGTTCTCGATCAGCGCCTTGAAAGGTCGTACCATTATCGGAGTACATGGCCTTTGGTAGTCCTCGGCGAGACACAAATCGCTGATACGCGGCCAGGAAAGTCGCAGAACTATAGTCACTTACAAGCTCCAAGTGAATGGCTTTGGTAGTTAAGCATACGAACAATGCTATGTAGGCCTTTTGAGACTTGTGTCCGCGTCCGGGAGCGGTACGAATTGCGATGGGACCTGCATAGTCGACGCCGGTATGTATAAAGGCTCGAACGGTACGGTTAACTCGGGCTTCCGGTAGGTCTCCCATAAGTTCGATCGGTGTTTCGGCACGTTCGCGTGTGCATCGGATGCACTTGTATAGCACAGAGCGAACGGTTGCTCGAGAACGGAGAATCCAAAACTCACTCCGAAGTGACGCGAGGGTGAGCTGAGGCCCGGCATGTAAAGTTCGTAAATGATGGTGCTCGATAAGGCGAGACAACAACGGATGTGACCGCAGAACGATCGGATTTTTTGTTGTACCGGGAAGACATGCATGGCGCAGCCTTCCGCCTACGCGGATAAGGCCATCAGGATCCAAGTAGGGATTGAGAGGGGAGAGCGGACTGGTTTTTGGCAGCGCGGTTTTGTTTGTCAACGCTGTGAGTTCGTGGGGAAACAACTCGGCTTGCATGGTTTTGAGCCAGTAATGTTTAGCTCGTTGAATTTCTTCAGGTGACAAGCGTGTAGAGTAGCCATTGCTAGGCGGGGTTAAGCGTCCTTTTAGTAGGAAGCGGTAAAGGTACGCGGTAATTCGGAGTAATTTAGGCCAGGAGGAGAAACGCGAGGACAGATCCCAGCTCGGTGTCGCATAGGCGGTGTGAGCGGGTTGTTCTCGGCGTTCCTCGAGGGGGATTTCTGGTGGTAATGGAGGGCACGTATTCGGCCAACAGTCGGGTGGTTGGCGTAGCCATAAAGGGCCTGACCACCATAAACTGTGAGTTTGTAACGCGTCGGGAGCGATGCCGCGGGACGCGCAGTCTGCAGGATTATCGTGCGTCGGGACGTGACGCCACGAGGCCTCAGGAAGCTGTGATTGGATGGCGGAAACACGATTGGCTACAAAGGTTTTCCATCGAGATGGAGATTGCTTCAGCCAGGCTAGGACAATCTGAGAGTCTGTCCAACAGACGGTCTCGAGGTGAGGTAGCTGAAGAGCGGTACGAACGTATAGGAGTAGGTTAACGAGTAGGTGAGCTGCTTTCAACTCCAGGCGGGGAACACTTAGCGTTTTGAGTGGGGCTACTTTTCGACTTGGCCATAACGATTGAGACCGAAACGGAGCCGTCGACATGGACGAGTCGAAGGTATACGGCGGCTGCGAATGCCTTCGTCGAGGCATCGCAAAAGCCATGAAGGGAACAATGAATGGTATGAGGTCCATGTCCGGTCCACCGCGGTATCTTGATCGCATTAAGGCTTGGAAGTTTGTCTCGGTATTCTGTCCAGGCATCTAGCTGTTGGCTGGGAAGTTCCTCATCCCATGTGCATTTAAGCAACCACAAAGTTTGCATAAGTATTTTCGCGGTTATAATGACGGGTGTGGCCCATCCTAAAGGGTCAAAGAATTTCGCGATAGTTGAAAGGACCATTCGTTTTGTCTTAGACGGAGAGGAAGGTATGGAAACACGAAATTGGAAAACGTCGAGCGATGGATTCCAAGTGATTCCTAAGACTTTGATTTGCTCGTCGTCCTGAAGGACTTTGTGAGTGGCTAAGCCATGATCGGAAGGATCGATGTCTGACAGAAGGTCAGATGAGTTGCTTGCCCATTTTCGGAGGCGAAAGCCGCCTTTATCAAGGAGCGCGATTAATTGGTCACGGGTTTGACGCGCGAGAACGGGATCATCGGCACCGAACGCAGCATCGTCAACATAGGTTTGACGGAGTAAAACGAGCATCGCTAATGGAAACTCGGCTCCGTGATCAGTGGCGAGTTGCTCTAAAACGCGGAGAGCGAGGTATGGAGCGGCAGCACTGCCATAGGTAACTGTCAAGAGGATATATTCTTTTACAGGCTCGTCTGGCGACGGTCGCCATAAGATGCGCTGGTAGGTGATGTCGCGTGCATCGACCAAGATCTGGCGATACATTTTTACGATGTCAGCGATATAAATGTACCGGGGCTGACGTAACAGAATGATGACAGTAGGCAAATCCTTTTGGAGTTTTCGTCCTATTAACATGTGGCTGTTTAGCGACATGCCATTAGTGGTTGGGGAAGAAGCGTTGAATACTACGCGCAAACGAGAGGTCGCACTGTCTTCTCGTAAGACGGCATGATGCGGGATGTAATACGATTGTGGTAGCGCGGTAGCTTCATTGGGTGAGACTTCGATCATGTGACCGAGTTGCTCGTATTCAGCGAGAAATTCGCGGTAGGCTGAGGCTAGATTGGAATCTCGCTGGAGTCGGCGTTCCAATTGATGGAACTTCGCTAAGGCAATAGAGCGGGACTCACCTAACTGTATAGGCGGTCCGGTTTTAAACGGTAATCTAACCACATAGCGTCCTTGCGGAGTACGGGAGTGAGTGGCTATGAAGTGCTCCTCACATTGGCGTTCTTCAGGGCTGAGATGTGCCTTCTGAGGTATCTCCTCGACTTCCCAAAATCGACGGATGTCGAAATCAAGAGCCTCGTAGATATCACCGTGGTAAACGGATACGGATGATGGAGAGGTAGGAGGTGGTGCGATTGGACCGGAGATGATCCAACCGAGGGTAGTGTTTTGCGCGGTTGGTTCGTTTACGGAACCCTTTCGAACACCGTCAAGCACGAGCATGCCGAATAAGTCGGCCCCTATGATGACGTCAATCGGATCGGGACTCATGGGTTCACTATCGGCAAGGTTGAGCCCGGCGATGTGCTTCCATTGACACACCGTTTCGATTCGACTCGGAATATATTTTGTTAACGACGGAAGGATTAACGCGGTAGTCGAGTAAGCAGGTGCATCGCGAGACGCAGGGGTTATCGTAATTTGAGCAGCGTGTCGCACAACTGACTGGGTTTCACCGATACCCGTAACGAAAACTGCTCGTTTAATTCTCGGCAATCGAAGGGACTGTGCAAGCGATCCAGTCATCAACGTTGACACAGATCCTTGATCGAGTAATGCGCGGACAGTGACGTAGCGACCGGAGTTAGAGTGTACGCGAACGCGTGCGGTGGCGAGTAAAACTTTAGAGTTTGGCGCTACGGTTTTTGAGATCAAATGCGTTGCAATCTCATTGGTTTTCTTTTCGGTACTGGCGGGAATTGAGACAGGAACGGATTCAGTCTCGGTCGGCTTGACGAGGTTATCGAAATGTAACAATGAATGATGTCGCTTTTGACATTGTCGGCACGCATGAGAACTCGTACATTCTCTCACATTATGTTTGGTACTGAAACAATTCAGACAGCGCTTATTTTTTCTGATGAAGTCGGAACGTTGGGATGGAGTTTGCTTTAAAAACGCGGGGCACTGATAAAGCAGATGATTCTCTTTACACAGAGCACATGCGAACGGAACTGCGGAAGCAGAGTGCGACGCAAGTGATTTTTTCTTCGCGGGTTCCACAGATTTTTCTTTGGTCGATGGCAAGATCGCTTCTAAGGCGCGAATGCGCGATTCGAGAAATTGATCTAATTCACGATAACGAGGGTAATCCATGGTGTCCCCTAGCTTGAGTTCCCAAGCTTTTCGCGACGATTTATCAAGCTTTTGAGCAACAAGAAAAACTAGCAAATCATCCCAATGTTCGACAGCTCGACCGAGATTTTTGAGAGCTTGAATTGACGCGTTAGTTTGATCGCGAAGGTTCCGAAGATCTTTGGAGGTTTCTGCGGTAAGTGACGGAAGATTTAATAGGCTTTGTAAATGAATCGTTATGATACGACGTTTATTATCGTAACGAGAGACGAGGATATTCCACGCGACTTCGAAATTGTTATTGGTAATCGCGAGATGTTCGAGCGCGGTACTTGCATCCCCTTTTACACACGAGCATAAATAATGCATACGCTCAACATTCGATAAACTAGGTTCGTTATAAACCATTGACTTAAAACGATCGCGGAAATTCTCCCATTTTTCGAAGCTCCCGTCGAAGGTAGGTAGGTTGATCCTCGGTAGATGCGATGTTGCACGGTAGGAATCAGAAACGCCACTTACGTTACGTGAAGTTGCATTTGGAGTGTCAATCTCGTGGGCTTCAAGTACCTCGGCCATGAAGTCCGCAGCCTCGTAGTAAGCGTCCTCACAGGCGATGATACGATTCTCGGTGAAGTAGGCATCGGTAGCTCTGATTTTGTCGTCGGCAAGAAGCTCTATTTTGTCATCCATCTCTTGGCATTGGGCAAACATCTCTTTCAATGTCGAGAGACGTTGTCGGGTGACGGCTGTTGTCATCTTAGCTTGACCGAGCTTCTTGAAATTAGGCAGCACTCGAGATATAGAATTCAAGAGTCGCCTTTGTGTGGCAAGAAGTTCCTCAACGGTCGACATGGCGAAAAGAATAATTTTCAATAATAGGACCGTGAAAGTCACAAACAGTTTTTTCTCCTTGGCAGCGATCCGGCTCGAAGGACCAGAATGTTTGTTGTTGATGGTTGCTGATACAACCTTGACGAAGGTTCGCACACTAAGGCGGAAGGACTTTCAAATAACGGCTCCAAATTATTGAGATAAAATATATAGTTTAATGTCAATGTTGGCGGTAGAGGCGAGCGGTATCACAGATTGCACTTACGATGCGGTTAAATGCACGCACTCTTGTCTTTGGTATTACGAAGACGACAACGGTACACGAAAAACGGTAATGAGACGAAGCACCGCGACGTAGACTCGTTCGCGGGCGACAGAGCTCGTAATTCGCTCTGAGTTCGAGGCGCACGTGGAGATGCACTCAGATGCACGCCGCACAGCCGGTACGGTCCTCGCGGGTAGTGCAGGGAACCGATCTCACGAAAAGGCGTAGGCGCGTTATCTCAAGATGCACGTTACAATTGCCAAAATTCGAACCGTCTCAGTACACGTTGGAATGTCGACTCAGGCGATCATCGTCTTCTGCCGACCCGAGCGTTGTTTACGCCGACGGATCGGGCCGGCTCGGCCTCGCTCGTTACGCGGAACGCTGAACGTACGGCACGCGGGCGCGAGCGGAGCGCGCGCGAGATCGGGTGAAAATTAATATTAAATTGAACGCTTATTCCTAAACAATATTATTATATTATGTATATTAAACACATATACAGGGTGTTTTATACATATTGCGACCCGTTTTCCTTCGGTCTCGCTAGCCGAAGGGGCGCTGCCGCAAATTCACTAATGGGCAGACGGTAGCTCCGAGGTATCCGCGATATTATTTCTACAAGGTAACAAGTTCGCCAGCCAAAGTATTCCGTATGGGCGCCAAGTGCGATTACGCGCACCACGTTTCGTCAATTTGATTCCCGATATACATATTTACAGCCCGAACGCAAGCTCGGGGCGTCGGTTACGTCCTTCGTTGTGGGGAAAGGAGGAGAGGGAGCGCAGCGCAATCAACACAACTTAAAGAATAAATAATAATATATTTCAGATGAAGCAGTAGGACAATATGGTGTAAAGTCGAGCCGCCTCGCCGGCGGCTGTTGCTCGCAGTAATATCTCAAACGCACGTTACTTCCTTCGCAATCGCAAAAATACCGTACACACTACTCGCGGAAATATCTCAAACGCACGTTACCTCACTCGCAATCGGAAGAATATCGTACACATTACTCGCGGTAATACGAATCTCAATCACACGAATCGGTCACTCATCTCGTCCACACGAGCTAAACGCGAGTCTTACCCGCACGAATTTCCTTACGCGAAAAACATTCCTACGACACGCGAATTTCCGCCACGTGGATTATCTCACACACGCATATCCTCACACACGACTCAACCGCTCCGCTCACGGCGTACGCTAGACAACAATTTATACGGTAAACTAATTGGTAGACGCGAAACGACAACGCAACACACTCGTATAACTTTCCCCGGCGAGTAACCACGACGATACTTGCATGCCCGAGCAACACAATGTATCCTCAGGACTCTTCCCGAGTACGCACACAATTCTCGCGTGTACGAAAGCACGGCGCAATATCTCCCGGGGAGCGCTCTCGCGCCGCCCGCCAGAATTTCCCCGAGCAGACGCGACAACGATACGCGACACAAATCACGACTTCAACACAATAAACGCGAAATGACTGCCGGCCGCGTGAGAGTTTCCGAGGAGGGCTTCACAATATGTTTTACAGGCACGATCTCGGCCGGGCTCGCGACCACGAAGTTATTTCTAACGGAAACCGGTACCAAAAACGGTACTCTAATCGATAATGATACTAGGCAATCTAATATTCGCTCTGGGCCATGGCCGAGATCGAGCCATCGAGAATACGGTAGCACCGGAGTGGAAATCTTATAAATTTGCTGCTATCGCTGCTTGGCTGCTTCGGGGCTGCGATCCGGGGGTGGCTCCTCGGCTAGCGCATGGTGGAAGTATACAAGGTGAAGCCGAGCGCATAATAGCAGTATCATGGCCAGAGAACCAATCAGAACTGCCCCCACACTAAAAGGCGGTAATTTGAAATGAGATAATTTCAATAAAATAAAAACACAGTTTTGCCAGATTAAAACAAGTGTATTAATTAATGTTTACATGAGAAACAACAAAATACACCTAAAAATTATACTTTTTATAAAATAAACAGAAATGATTTAAAAAACTTTATAATATTACATTACATATTTTTTTAGCTTTTTTGGCTTTCTTTTTAATCGAATTATTCATTTTTATATCTTTATTTAACTTGCGTAAACGGATGTACGTTCGTGTACTCACCAAACATGCAACAACCTCTTTTGGAATGGAACCATTTTTTATTTTTACGCATACAATTTGGGTCAATTTATCAAAAATTTTGTCTTCTTGACTAAAAAAATCTCCGTGAAATAACATAAATTGATTATTCATAATTTCTGCAATTTTTAAAAAGTCTGCAAAAGGACGAATACAGTTCCCTCGCGAAATAAATGACAGCCAATCGTTACAGTGTATCGCCGTTTTGGTTGCACTACCCAATTGAGGATACTGATGGCGATAACTATGCGCAACGTACCCCGCAATATAAAGTAATCCTTGAGATTCAATGTCTTCTTGTGCAATATTGGTTTCGAATTCTTTTAATAGGTCCCATTCCAGATCTGTTGCCAAAAAATTTGTTATCTGTTGAGCTATAAATTATAAAAAGAACACATGAGGGCTGTTTTTTTTTAACTCAACTTCTTGCACGGTTTATTTTCCTTCTTTTTCTTTCCACGTTAAAAAGAAAAAGAGAAAAGATGAACTGTGCAACAAATTCAGTTAAAAAGAACAGGCCTATAATTAAAAATGTAAATAAAATTTGATAGTCAACATGATGGTTATTATAACACCGTTTGATATTTTTTAAAAATATCAAACGGTGTTAACACAAAACCCTCATTTAAAAAATTGCAATTTTTAGCGCATTTTAGTTGAGTTTTCTCAAAATCCATTTTTTCAGAAATGAGTGAATGTTATAGTCCTGTTCGACCCCGAAACATCTGCTGAAGATGTGATTGCACGATATTTGAACATCCCACAAGCTCCTGTTAAGTACGAAGAAGTCATTCTGAAAATCGAGTGAGATGTAATTATTGCCATTATTTATTGCATGTAAAAGCAAAAACCGCGGCCAGGTATTTTGTGCCCAGTGTACCTGTAGGACTGTTAGGATGTGTACCTTTTAGGAGTTAAATAAATTTTTTAACACAATGTATATATATACAAATTTTATTATGTATTTCACTTAAGTTGGAAATATACAATAATTATTATTTAAAAATTATATATATGCAATTATTTATTAGTAGCTAAAAATAGGAATTTGACTAAAAGGAAGGAGGGGATAATATGTGTATCACATAATGAAATAATATTAGGCTATTAAGATCCAAGCTTGGACCGTTATGGCAATTATTCTAATTTAATTTGGTAAAAATAGGAAGTATTTAAAATAACAGTAAAATGTTATAGCAAATTAAGATGTGCACCCTTTAGGGGTTAAATGAAATTTTTTTTCTATACAATGTATATATATACAAATTTCAATAGCAGGTCTATTAATGGTACAGTTTCAACGTCTGTTTCCGTGTTCCCTTTTTCAGAAATGGCATGATTACAATGTTTTCCCAAAATGTATCGTTTTAATCGATTTTTAAATTCGACAGGGGATGGATGGTCATTTGCTGCTCCCATTGCTCTCAGATACAAAAAAAAGTTTTCTAGAACATCTTGGCATAATCTTCTTGTAATTATATATTGCGGTTGAAAATTATCATCGGAGTATTTTTTCTTTATGTAGGGAAGCAGATTTTTCAACGACTCGTTTGTTAACAAAATACCTTTCTGAAATGGCAGAAGCGTTGTTTTATTGACTACTCTCATTTTTGAAGTTAATTTACTCATCTCGTTGAGAATTTCGTTTTGCTTGTTTAGCTCAACTCCGTAAGCATGTATACCGCTATGTTTACCAAATTTACATTGGCTATTTAGGACATCAAACCAATCATTAACAGTCTTCAATAAATATGACATTTTTTGCCAATTCTTTGATAAGAAACCTTTTGTGCCGCAATATTCCATACCTTTGGCATTTCTAAGTGGAAATACTTGTGCGGCTAACTTTACGCGTTGTCGCGGAAATCCCTTAGCATCTAAATGTTCTCTGCTCAAATTGAAAGAAATTTTCAAATCCTTCACATTCAATTGTAGTAACTCTTTCAATAGTGATTTATCTAAAATTTCACCGTCGACTATAAAGCCTGAATCTATTAAATTATTTCTTAATAATTTAATAAGGTGGGGTGCGTCGGCAATACAAATATTTTTGAATCATAATTTGATGGATGTGGGAAGAAACATTGTATTTTTGTGCATTCATCGACTTTATCTTCATTTACTTTTTTTTCTATTGTAATTCCGACATTCAACTCTTTCCAAAGTCCTGTATTAGTAGGACACATATCGCTTGTCGTAGCTATGATTGTATAACCAATTTTATACAATGATTCAATTATTGCAAAAAGAATTCCTTTTGTCATAGGTTTTGAAAAATCGTAATAAATTGGCTGCTTCCATTTGGAAAACAAACCACGGGCCATTACAACTTGACAAGTTTTGTGAGGTCCGTAAATTTTTTGTTCTCGCCTATCTATATCTATTTTATTACATATATAAACTTCATCGAAGGTCAGTACAGTTAACTTCTCCGCAGTTGTTAAATGTTCTCCTTTAATTTGCATTATTTTTAAAACTTCGTGAAGAATTCCAGGGTTTACCAGAAAATCTGAAACCCATCTGCGAAGAGTAATCAAAGAAGGTAAAGGAATTTTCCGGACCTCGCGTAAATAATTATATGCCCTTGCACTGACAGAGCGAAGAGCGATGGCGGAGGTAATATCTTCAATCGACCAATTTATCCTATTCTACGGAGAGACAATTTTCTTTATTTGAGCCGGCGTAAATATTGGGTGGAGAATATTGGTGGCAATTTGTTCTCCACGAATATTCGCATCTTTTTCCATCCTTCTTATCGTTTGTGTGAGTTGCTTATTTTCTTTTTCTAATGCTTCAAAACGCTCTGCAAGCATTTTCATTTCCTGTGTAGTATCTTGTACACTTCTGATTAATTCTCCACGAATATTTGCATCTTTTTCCATCCTTCTTATCGTTTGTGTGAGTTGCTTATTTTCTTTTTCTAATGCTTCAAAACGCTCTAAAAGCATTTTTATTTCCTCTGGCTTTCTTTTCTCTGTAGCATCTTGTACACTTCTGAAAAGTGCAACACATGACGCAATTAATTAAATAAATCTGTTTACAAAATTTAAAGTAATATTAATATGAATACGTAAGAATCAGCATTAACACTAAAGACGATGCATACTTGTGTGTAAGGTCAATGTCTTCCATTGATACATCTTCCACAGCATCTGGTTTATTGAATGTGGTAAGTTCTGGAATAAACTTGTTTTCAGTTTTTTCGGTTGCACATTCAACAAGCTCAGCATAGGTTGGTATTACGGTACTGTAAATATTTAAAAAATGCACAAATGTATTACAAACATAGGTTAAAAACAATAATGACATCCAGTAAATGAAAAAGAACGTAGTCAATTCATCGATTGAATGCAATGTAACTTTATATTGTTGGTAAATTAATTTTAAAATTAATAAATTTTAAATTTTTGTTATTCTCATTAATATATGGTTTATTTCTTTTGTCAACTTTATCTTTTACTATCGATCAAAGGAACAAAACTATATTGATGTGAAAAATAGAAATTAGTTAATAAAAATATCAAATTATAAGTTGGCAAAAGAATTATAGTAACATGTATGTTGATAAAAAAAATAGAAATAACTTAATTCTATTTAAAGTTACACCAAAATGTTTGTATAAGGATATAGTCCCATTTGGACTCAGAATCTGTAATGCGTCTATAAAATAAAAGATATATATATATATATGTGTATAATTTTATGGATACATTATGGATGTGGAGCTCATCAGATCGGACTCCGTCCTGAAAAATCTTTCATTCTTACCGAACTGATTTCTCCGGAGGTTCTGCATTGTCAGTGTTATTAGTTTCATAATTTGTATGCATTCTTTTCTGCCGTTCTTTCGGCAACTGAAGCAATTCTGTTGGTACAGATCCTGCCTTCAGTTTACGTTTTTGCACAATTCCTTTCGTTATTTGTTCCTCAAAGCAATCAGATAAAAAATGTACTTTACATACTCTTTCTAAAAGTAATTTATATTAAAAATATAGCATTACAACCTTTATAACGTAATGAGATATAGTACAGGTTACAGTTGTAATTTCATTACATACCACGTTTTATCTTATAATCTTTATCCCTCTGGCAAGCCTCCAACCACTATATTCTAAACTCTGGATCTTTCGAAAATGAGTAAAACTTTACTTTTTTCATAAAAAGGACATTCGTCCAATTTTTACAATTTTTTACAAAGCAGCTCGGCATTTTCGATCGTGTATTTGCGCAATGCACTATTAATCTTTCACTGTTTAATGCACAACAAGCACAATCTGTGTTTACTATATTGCTATGTTGGTCATAGTGGATTTTATGTTTGGGGGCACTTCTGATTGGTTGACTGCTCCCCTCCACTTTTGAACCACTGCGCATCCACCGGACGGCTTCACCTTGTATACTTCCACCATGGGCTAGCGCTTGCTCGACAGCACTCGACAAGAGCGGCCGGCCCGGCGAGACCACGCTGGGCCCCCGCGCATGCGCTCCAAGCTCGCGATGTTCCGTTTCGCCGATCCGTCGCGCGCGCCGCCGTGCTCGCGGCGCCGCTCCTGGTACCTTCTGCCTGCCCGCGGCCCTTTAAATCGGCTGCCATAAGGTGTGGGCCCATCTCAGCTTTAGCCCGGCTGGCCAGGCCATGGCTATGCTGCTCGGCGCCCTTGATACCGTCGGAGGGGGCGTCCGGGTCGTCCACCCGCGCTGCAGTCGCGGTGTCGCGCCCTTCTTCGTGTAGCGGCAAGGCCCGGGGGGTAGCGTGCGAGACATTCTCTGCGCCTCTGCGGCGGCGGGCCCAGGTGACTCGCCCGTCGGTCAGCCACTCCGCCCAGCGTCCCCCAAGCCTCCTTCTCTCCCTCGTTACGTCGTTACATCTTCCCTCCGTTGATCACCCGCTCCGGCACCACCTGTCGCATCTACAAAAGCTAGCTTACGAAATAATTAGCGCGAATAACCCTCCCCTACTCCGGTCGAGGCGCCATCCCCGACCTTCCCCTCGGCCGAGCTACCGTCTGGGCGGTGGACGCGACGTCACGTCACAATATAAAGTGACCGATTTAATTATTAGCGAAATTTGAAGACGTATGAAAAAATAGTTAATACCATGTTCATTACAAAAAGGGTCAATGATTATTTCATGTGTAGAGACGTTGAAGACATTTCGAGGTCGATTTTATTTTTTTAAATAAAATGCTATATTTTTTATTATGACTTTTTTAAAACAAGTTTAATGATAATTATTACATTAGAACATTTTTAATGTCAGTCAAAATAAAAAGTGTACAGTAAAATAAATTTCAAATGTATGCCTTGTATTTCCATTCTTTGCAATAAATGATAATTAATTAACATGTTTGGAGTATAAAAGGTTTGGTGCGGTATTTTGAATGGTCGCATAATTGGACCTTATTTTTCAAAGGGACGCTAAATAGTGCAATTTACCAGAATATTTTTGAAAAATATTTGCCAATATTGTTAGAAGATGTAAATTTACATAGGTACTCAAAAACAAAGCTAGTGCTCCGTCTTGTTAAAACCACATTTGTTTTCGAGTAGGTATGTAAATCCACATCTAACAATATTGGCAAATAATTCTCAAAAAAGTTCTGGTAAATTGCACTATTTAGCGACCCTTCAAAAAATAAGGTCCAATTATGTGGCCATTCAAAATACCGCACAAAATTATACTAAGTTAATTAATTATAATTTATTGTTAAGAATGGAAATATAAGGCATACATTTAAAATTTATTTTACTATTTATTCTTTACCTTTAACTGACCTTGAATGTTCTCATGTAATCACCCTGTATAATTTAAAGTTAATACCCTTTAATCTTTTTCTTATCCATTAAATCCACTATTGTCGTTTTTTATTTTAGTACAACTTCTAATTTAAAGCTTAATATAATCTAAATATTTATCTTAAAGCAATATTTTAAAAAATGAATAAAATATACAAAGAAACACACAAATTGCAAGTTATACAGGGTGTATCAGAAATACTTGTACAAACTTTAAGGGTGAGTTCTCCACACATAAACAAGAAAAAAGATCATATAACCATATGTCCGGAAATGCTTGGTTTATGAGTTATACCCAAAAGAACTTGCTTACTCTCGTGGTTAGTTTGCTTTGTACGTTCGACTTTTACTACAATTCAGTTACATGTGAGTGCCTAATCATGGCAGGATATTCATTTCGTGAGCAGGCAGACATGATTTTCATGTACGGTCGCGCTAATGGTAGCGGACTCAAGGCTGCGCAGCTGTATCAGAACTATCAGATAGCGTTCCTAGATAGCACAGCTGTTCTTTATGAATTCGAAAAGGATTCAGTGAATCATTTTTGAATTCATAAAGATCAGCTGTGCTATCTGGGGTTCCCAGACCGGAAGCAGCCGAATCATCAAACCTCTTCTGCAGTGTACCATTGTATTTGATGTATTAGACTGGTCATGTGATTGTAGATGTATTCTGTCTATTCTTGTCATTGAATGTAATCTTTCGATTATAACTCATAAACCAAGCATTTCCGATACACCTTGTATATTATCATGTGACGTGGCAGTTTCAATCTCATCCAAGAAAACGACGCACAGTGCAAGAGCTCAGACTTATTCAAATAATTCCCTGATATAAGCTTTGTTCTTTCATCAGATACTCCAGTCATAAGTCCGAGTCTTGCTACTTTTAGCAGAAGCATATTTATTTCTTATCCCCTCCACCTCATTTTTAGCGAAGCTGCGATAAAGTTAAACGATAAAAGTACCTAATTATTAAAATCGTTATTGTTACCGACCCGACAAAATGTATGCGTTACGAATAAGGAAATGTAACATCGTAACCCACTTTTTACTGAAAAAAAAGTAACTGTAACGGTGACGACGTTACAAGTAACGCGTTACTTCCCAACCCTGCTTTCAAGCTTTATATAATTTGAAAACGTGTGTAATAAGTTAAGTATCTAAATATTATAGAATAAATCAATATTTGAACTAAAAATTTTAAATATATTAGTAGAACGCATTGATTACTTACAAACACTAATTTTAACCCTTATGTTAATACCCCGCGCAACGTTATTCTATACCTGCGGGGTACCCGGGTACCCGCCCACAAAATCCTTGAATAAAATGCTTTTTATCGTATAGAAACCGTTCCTTTGGTTTATACTCGACAGGTGTGTACCAGGAGAAGGGACAGGTAACGGTTACGAACATAAACTTATATAGAGAGACCGGCCCTTGCTGTAAGAGCCAGCGTGGCAGCATATACGGTGCAGACATAGTCCTTTTCGTAGACCTCTGTCTTTTTTCTGGTTGCTTGCCCGGGAAAAAGAGTTTATATCTAATTATATATAATTATATCATATTATATATAATTATATAATTATATAGAATTACATATAATAAGATCTATTTATGTATTTATTTATATACAATTATATCTAGATATTTATAACTCTATATCAAATTATGCAGCATTATATTACAATTCTTTTTTGAGTAAATAATTATATATAATTATATCAAAATATTTATAACTCCATATTGAATTATACAACATTATTTTAGAAATCTTTTTTAAGTGTTGTTTATCGAGTCAGTTTTACATTAATCGCCACACATATTCTAGGGATGTCGACATATTCGATATATCGCGTATAGCTATCGATTTTCTGTTGTATCGGATGCTATACATAGACTTATATAGATAGACCGGCCCCTGCCGTGAGAGCACGCGTCCGAAGATCGACGGTGCAGACGTGGGGATTCTCCTCTCTCTGTCTTCTGATCGCTTGGTGGGGATAGAACTGATAGAAGACTAAACTGGTGGGGACTAGTAGGGAATAGGGATGGGTAAAACGCACACATTGCTCGTCACCCCACCAGTCTAGTCTTCTATCAGTTCTATCCCCACCAAGCGATCAGAAAACAGAGAAAAGAGAATCCCCACGGCTATGTCTGCACCGTCGATCTTCGGACGCGTGCTCTCACGGCAGAGGCCGGTCTATCTATATAAGTCTATGATGCTATATTAGTTTCTCTATTCAAGTGGTATATTCCTTTCTATTGTATGTATCTAGTAAGTTTTTGGTTCAGTCTTTTGTAAGCACTTGTCGTTGCATATCCTCGTATTAAACGTGTGAAACTATTATCGTCGTTAATTACATTTTCCATTCCTGTGCTTCCCAAGTAATAAAGTACAATAGGTTATGGGCCTATGGAGGTCGAGAAAAGTAAAACCGGGTTGTGTATTGACGTGAATACGGGCAGTGAGTCGCGAGCGGTTGTCGTGCGTAACTACCGAGAGAGAGAAAGAGTGCGAAGATGCACGCGGCAGGCACGCAACATATCGATAAATTGTGCGACAACAATTACGAGGTGTGGAGGATGCAGATGTAGAGCGTCCTCGTGTACAACGACTTGTGGGGTTATGTCTCCGGTACAATCGTAAAACCGGAAAATGATGAAGCGGCAGCGGCATGGATAACCAAAGACGAGAAGGCGCTTGCGTTGATCGTTCTCGGCGTTTCGAAGACGGAGATTGGCCATATTCGAAAGCAGACAACATCCAAGGGAGCATGGGACGAGCTCGAGAAAATTCATAAGTCGCAGGGACCGGTCAGAAAGGCAGTACTGTATAGAGAGTTATACCAGTCGAAGATAAAGCCTGACCAATCGATGGCTCAGTTCGTTCACGAGTTTCAACAACGTGCTGATATGCTTGCCGACGTTGGAGTGGTTGTTCCGCCGGAACTTCTGTCGATAATGCTGTTGAGCTGCCTTCCGGAAGAGTTCGAAAATTTTCGCGTTGCAATCGAGTCCCGAGATGATATTTCTGAGGTAGGTGTCATCAAAGCCAAGCTGATCGAGGAAGATGCTCGAAGAAGAAGTAACGTCAATACCGGTAAAAATAGTGCCGCATTGTACTCTCGCACCCTGAGTGCAAACAAGAAGGAAATCCACGCAAAAAATAGTGGTGCAAATAGTGGCGAGTTCCTTGGAAAAGGCTTCAAGTGTGGCAAGTTTGGCCACCGCGCATCGGTTTGCAAAACAAAGTCACCACAAAATAAAGCCAATAGCGCAGACACTACTGAGAAGAGTGAAAATGAAGACGTGCTGATAGCTACAACTGCGATGGCATGCGAAGTAGAAAAGAAAGAATGGTGCATCGACAGCGGCGCGACGGTGCATATGTGCAAAGACAAGAAGTTATTTGAAAGTTTAAGCAGTGATCCGCCATGTAGTATTCGTACGGCGGGGAAATCTGTTGTGATGGCTTACGGAAGCGGGAGAGTGAGTCTCAATGTTCCATCACGAGATGCCGCGAGTCAAATTGTTCTTTCAAACGTGCTGTATGCTCCGGGCTTACGAAGCAATCTGATATCGGTATCAGCCATTACGAATCGTGGTTATTCGATACCGTTCGGAAAAGAAAATGCGATCGTGTCGCGAAAGGACGGTTCTACCGTATTTACAGCTACAAAGAAAGATCGGATGTATGTTGTGAAAACGACGCAGCAACACAGTGTTATGATCGCGGACGGTTCGATAACGACACTGAAGTTTTGGCACGAGAGGTACGGCCATCTTGATTTCAACAATTTGCGCAAACTGAAGACAGAAAATATGGTAACCGGACTCAACATCCCTTCAGGAGTGACCGAGATTCCATGTGAGATTTGCAACTGAGCGAAGATACATGCATTACCGCATCGTACTTCAGAGACAAGGGCAAAGAACACGCTGGAGTTGATTCATACGGACATATGTGGACCGATGAATGTCACATCGATGGGAGGCGCACGATATTTTGCGACCTTTATCGATGATAGAACCAGGTACATCGAAGTAGACATGCTTAAGAAGAGAAGTGATGTCTTCGCCGCATTTAAGAAATATGTAGCCAAAGTAAAAAGAGAGCATGGTAGAAAAATAATAAAAGTATGCTCTGATAACGCGAAAAAATACGTTACAAAGGAGTTCAACCAGTTCCTCGAGGCAGAAGGTATCAAGAGGGAGTTTTCTGTCGAGTATACGCCACAGCAAAACGGCGTGGCGGAACGAGCGAACCGAACAATTGAAGAAATGGCACGATGCATGTTATTGCAATCCAGAGTTTCGACGTCGCTATGGGCCGAATCTGTAAACACAGCAGTATTCCTGCGAAATAGGTGTCCATCGAGAGCAACGGAAGACAAGACACCGCTAGAATTATGGAGTTGGAAGAAACCGGATGTGAGAAAGTCTAAAACGTTTGGTTCTCATGTAACCGCTTTGAAGAAGGGTCCTGGCGTGTCGAAATAGGATACGAAAGGCAAAGATTTCGTGTTTGTTGGATACAGTATGGAATCGAAGGCGTATCGGCTATGGCGCAGAGGTACTACAACCGTAATAAAAAGTTATGACGTCCGTTTTATTGAAAATCCACGTTTTGTAACTCAAAAGTCACCAGAGAGCGTAGAATTACCTCTTCAATCGGAAAACACGAGAGTGGAGCAAGTGACGGACAATGATGACGGTGAGACTACAGCTGAAGATCAACTAGATGAAGATGAGTCAGAGGAGTCGACTCAGGACGAAGAAATTGTACAACCCCCATTAGAAAACCCACGGAGAGGACCAGGTAGGCCGAAGATTATACGTACGGGTCAACCAGGAAGACCGAGAAAGGAGTACCAGACGGCAAACATTGCAGAAGTGGAGAACGATCCGCTAACCGTAGAAGAAGCTATGTCCAGTGTTCACAAAAACGAATGGATGGAGGCAATGCAAAGTGAGTACAATTCACTTAACCCTAATCAGTCACACTTCCCGAGAATCCCGTACCGGTCACACTGGGGTGAAATACACCCCAGTGTGTTTGCACGTGTATAAAAAATTTTAGGTGACCTTAAAAAAAAATAAAAAATATCTTGTTGTAGTTTAAGTCTTCCTTAAAAAGACTGTATAGGTTTGATTTGCAAAAAAACTACCTGTAGATGACGGCAAAAGGCCCATTTCCATTGGTTTACTGGGTCGTTTTCGAAGTCAAAAAAACGCTGGGGTGTATTTTACCCAGTGTGACTGATTAGGGTTAAGGAATGTGGAACCTGGGAGCTTACCGACCTACCTCCAGGCAAGAAAGCAATAAGTTGCAAGTGGGTATTTCACACGAAGAAACGTCAAAATGGTGAGGCGGAAAGATACAAGGCGAGATTAGTGGCTCGCGGATGCAAACAACGGTACGGGATAGACTTTGAAGAAGTCTACGCTCCTGTCGCGAGGATGGAAACCATACCCACCTACATGTCCACGAAATAGACGTTGTTACAGCCTACGTCCAAGGTAACCTGTAATCGGAGATCTACATGGAGCAGCCATTCATATTCAAAGTTCCTGAAGAAAAAAGTAAGGTGTAGAAGTTGTTACGACCCCTATATGGTTTGAAGCAGAGAGTGGCATCAAAAGTGCGGAAGAGTTTGAAGAGCATCGGTTTACACCATTCAGAAACCGAGCCATGTGTGTTTGTAGCACAAATAAACGGTGAAATCGTAATTGTTTATGTTGACAATATGCTTATAGCATCACGAAATTTGAAGATACTCAATACAGTAAAATCAAAACTATGTAAAAAATTTAAAATGAAAGACTTAGAACAAGTGAACGAAATCCTGGGAATGCGCGTTGAACGTGAAGGAGCCACAGAGAGCATACGTACTTCTCAAGAGGCGTACGTAAGAAGAATCATCAAAAAATTCGGTATGACATGTGCTAATCTGGTTTCAACTCCAATCGAAGCTGGTGTAAAATTATCACGCGAAGATGAAACAACATCAAAGAAAGAAAAGGATGAGATAAGACAGATGCCATATCGAGAACTTGTCGGGAGTCTAATCTACCTAGCGAATACTACAAGACCCGACCTATCATTTGCGGCTAATGCTTTGAGCAGTTTTAATGCAAATCCAGGAAGACTTCATTGGAAAGCAGCGAAACATGTAATCAAATACCTGATAGGCTTGGATTCACCTACGTCAAATTTGGTAAACCGCTTCATGCCTATGTTGATTCCAACTGGGAAGGAAATGTTGACAACCGACGTTCCTGTACCGGCCTTGTGCTGACGCTAGCAGAGGGCCCTATCAGCTGGAAGTCCAAGCAACAAAAGTCAGTCGCCCTTTCAACCATGGAGGCTGAATACGTTGCACTTTCTGAAGTGGTGAAGGAGGTTATATATACACGGCGCCTCCTTAATCACATGAGTGGCGGAGTCTACGTGGACGACCCAACCTGTATAATCTGCGAACCAAAGCGTGATAAAGTTCAGCAAGGATAGCATTTATCATCAGCGGAGCAAGCATGTGGACATCCGTTTCCACTTTACAAGAGAGACTCAGGAGGAAAAAGAAGTTATCGTGCAATACATCCCAAGCTATAAAAACCCCGCGAACTTGCTGACTAATTGTAAGTCATTACTGAAAAATAAAATATTAAAATGCAGGAACATATTAAAACTAAGTAATTGATTGTAGAGCATACATTTTTTTTTTTTTTTTTTTTGTGAGTCGATAGGGGGAGTGTTGTTTATCGAGTCAGTTTTACATTAATCGCCATACATATTCTCGGAATGTCGACATGTTCGATATATCGCGTATAGCTATCGATTTTCTGTTGTATCGGATGCCATATTAGTTTCTCTATTCGAGTGGTATATTTTTTTCTATATGTATCTAGTAAGTTTTTGGTTCAGTCTTTTGTAAGCACTCGTCGTTGCATATCCTTGTAGTATTAAACGTGTGAAACTATTATCGTCGTTAATTACATTTCCCATTTCTGTGCTTTCCAAGTAGTAAAGTACAACATTAAGCAAACAATTATATGCAATTATATCAAAATATTTATAACTCTATATCAAATTATACAAAATTATTATATATTAAAATTCTTTTTCAAGTTGCAATACATCAAATTATATACAAAATTATATATAATTGCGTCAAATTAGATATAATTATACACGTATATATTTTGTATATGATTATATATAATCATATATCAACACATATTACATTTTTAATTTTGGATTATCCGATAAATGGCATCCAATGGGATCTGTTTCTCGTATTTAAAATTTGACGAACAATGATATAAAAACGGTGTCAAGAGACTCGACAGTGTCTCGCGCCAAGTGATATAAGTCACGGTACGGCACAACTTTTGTATCAATTGTATTGTGGAGTCCACTTTTTACTCTTATAATAAAGTGGCGCACTTTAAAATAATAACATTTAAAAATAACAATTTTCTGTAGTGGATGGATGCCGAGGGACTTTATATATAACTATATATAATTATATATAATTGTATATAATTATATATAATTAGATCAAGTCAAAATCCATACATAATTATATTTACAAAGTTATACAAAATTATATATAATTAGATATAAACATTTTTTCCCGGGAGGTGGGGATATAAGTCTTATAGGTGGGGACTATCTACTAGTCTATCTAATCTACCCTGAAGTTGTATTAATTATTCATTAACTTATTTATTCAATAAGTGTAAATAAACTTTATATTTTTACAGGTAGGTACCCGGGTACCCCGGGTATTGAAATCAAGTAGATAAACGACATGATTTTTCTTTATTTCCTGGTCTTAAAAAAATTTCAATGCATATTTTTTTAGTAAAAAGGTCAAATCGCGACAATCTAGACGCTCAAAAAAAAATTTCACGCCCTTAAAAAAATTTCATAAAACGTGCTTCAGTGGGTACCCGGGTATATTGACATAAGGGTTAATCTGATAAATTCAGACATCATAGAATCAAATTCTCTTTGTTTTACATGTATAAATCATTTCAACACTTTTTGTGGCTTATGCTATACCCAGTCAGAAATGATTAGTGGATTTGACGTCAATCCAATGTCGAATTGATACCTTGATAAATAATCGATGTCAAATATATACTGATTATTATAAGTTTATAAGGATGCTCAACCAGGGAAAAAATGTTTATATCTAATTATATATAATTTTGTATAACTTTGTAGATATAATTATGTATGGATTTTGACCTGATCTAATTATATATAATTATATACAATTATATATAGTTATATATAAAGTTCCTCGGTATCCATCCACTGCAGAAAATTGTTATTTTTAAATGTTATTATTTTAAAGTGTACCACTTTATTATAAGAATAAAAAGTGGACTTCACAATACAACTGATACAAAAGTTGTGCCGTACCATGATTAATATCACTTGGCGCGAGACACTGTCGAGTCTCTTGACACCGTTTTTATAGCATTGTTCGTCAAATTTTTAATACGAGAAACAGATCCCATCGGATGCCATCTATCGGATAATCCGAATTTAAAAATGTAATATGTGTTTATATATAATTATAATCATATAAAAAATATATAGGTGTATAATTATATCTAATTTGACGCAATTATATATAAGTTTGTATATAATTTGATGTATTGCAACTTGAAAATGAATTCTAATATAACTTTGCATAATTTTATATGGAGTTATAAATATTTTGATATAATTACATACAATTGTTTGCTTAAAAAGGATTTCTAATATAATGTTGTATAATTCAATATGGGGTTATAAATATTTTAATATAATTATATATAATTATCTATTCAAAAAATGATGGAACAGATCGACAGATGGGACATTATTGATGATACTGAACCTTTTTTCCGTACGTATCACTAAGAGTTGGTTGTTCCAACTTGTAAACTAACTGGTAGTTAAATTATATGTTTATCTTTGCCTAATTCGAAAGATAAACAAAGACATATATATGATTTAACTCTTAGTTTAACGGGTTGGAACTAGTCCTAAAAAGAAAAATCAACTTATATTTGATGTTCATAATTTGATAAAAAATAAAGTAATATAAATATAAAAATCTTTCGTAATTACAATTATCAACTAAAGATTTATTGATATAGAAAGTGATGTTGAGAGAAATTTGGAGCATCAACAAAGAGCGCAAGTGTTAGCAGATCCAATAGACGAATGTGATCAGGAAATACTTACATCAGGTTTGTTATGACTGTTATGAGTGATTCATAGTACGATTCGATAATACTTTAGTTTGAATTACTTTGCGCAATACAAATTTATTTGTGTTGTATGCATAATTGTATATAACGACATGGCAACTTGTATGTTTCCAATAGATGATATTCGCAGATTGAAAAAAGGTTTAGAAACACAATATTATGATGCGTTTCTTCTGTATTCTGACGCAGATGAGGATATTGATTTTGCGAAGGAGATGGTAGAGAAGCTTGAAACACAATTCAAGCTGAAGGTATTGCAAATAAATGAAATCTATGTAATATACGTTTTCTTTTTACAAAAGTCGGGTAAAATTAAACTGCGTTACTGCTTTCAGCTATGTTTGAAGAATCGAGATTTGGTCGGTGGTATAGAATTCGAGCACGTAGCAGTAATGAGGTTAATATCCGAACGATGTAATAGACTGCTCATTATAGTATCACCGAGCTTTCTGAAAAGCTCAGCAAACATTTTTTTCTTGAACTATACTCAAGCCTTAAGTATCGGTATGTTTTCACATTACATCTCTTTTGAACTGCAACGGAATTCTAGGTGCTGTATTCTAAAAAATCGTATGTTTCTTTAGAAAAGCGACTATTGAGAAAAATCATACCGTGTATATACAAAAGCTGTAAATTGCCAGATCAACTGAAATATATATTTTCTTTGGATTATAACTGTAAAGGATATGATTTTTGGGGCAAATTACGTGATTCTGTGCAAGCTCCTATTGCCAATTGTATTGCCACAAGGTAAAGTAACTTTTGTTCAATTTAATTCATATATAACAAATTATTTTAAGGACGCAAATGATATAATTATTAATTCCACAGCAGTTCAACTCGAGTAGGATATAGCAGTACAACACAAGAAACTGCAGAAATAAAGAAAATTTTATCCGATAAATACAGTGATATACCGCACATTACTGAAAAGGCAAATGAAGCATTAAAATATCCGAAACAGAAGAGTGAAAATTGTAAAAGTAAAGTTATCGCGAAAGCAAATAATATAAAAACTTTAAATGTCAATAGTAAAAAAAATAAGAAGTTGTTACAATGGGGAAAAAGTACTTCAAATTTGAAGACAAAGCAAACGAAGCAAAATGATCAGTTAACTACGGAGATAATTGTTCAAAATCTGCCATCAGTAGATAATTTAGACAGTTTAGATTTATCAGACACTCATATATGCAAGAACAAAAAGAAGAAAAATTTATTTAGCAAATTCACAAAAGAAAGGACTGCTATAAAGATCTGACGACAATCTTTATTTGCACAAAGGATTATACATGCAATTCTATTTTATATATTTCTATATGTACAGAAGGAGGAAGTATATTATAGACGTTTACGATACAATAGATATAGGAAGAGATTTAGAAACATATTTGTTATGACTGTTATGAGTGATTCATAGTACGATTCGATAATACTTTAGTTTGAATTACTTTGCGCAATACAAATTTATTTGTGTTGTATGCATAATTGTATATAACGACATGGCAACTTGTATGTTTCCAATAGATGATAGTCGCAGATTGAAAGAAGGTTTAGAAACACAATATTATGATGCGTTTCTTCTGTATTCTGACGCAGATGAGGATATTGATTTTGCGAAGGAGATGGTGGAGAAGCTTGAAACACAATTCAAGCTGAAAGTATTGCAAATAAATGAAATCTATGTAATATACGTTTTCTTTTTACAAAAGTCGGGTAAAATTAAACTGCGTTACTTCTTTCAACTATGTTTGAAGAATCGAGATTTGGTCGGTGGTATAGAATTCGAGCACGTAGCAGTAATGAGGTTAATATCCGAACGATGTAATAGACTGCTCATTATAGTATCACCGAGCTTTCTGAAAAGCTCAGCAAACATTTTTTTCTTGAACTATACTCAAGCCTTAAGTATCGGTATGTTTTCACATTACATCTGTTTTGAACTGCAACGGTATTCTAGGTGCTGTATTCTAAAAAACCGTATGTTTCTTTAGAAAAGCGACTATTGAGAAAAATCATACCGTGTATATACAAAAGCTGTAAATTGCCAGATCAACTGAAATATATATTCTCTTTGGATTATAACCGTAAAGGATATGATTTTTGGGGCAAATTACGTGATTCTGTGCAAGCTCCTATTGCCAATTCTATTGCCACAAGGTAAAGCAACTTTTGTTCAATTTAATTCATATATAACAAATTATTTTAAGGACGCAAATGATATAATTGTTAATTCCACAGCAGTTCAACTCGAGTAGGAAATAGCAGTACAACACAAGAAACTGCAGAAGTAAAGAAAATTTTACCCGATAAATACAGTGATATACCGCACATTACTGAAAAGGCAAATGAAGCATTAAAATATCCGAAACAGAAGAGTGAAAATTGTAAAAGTAAAGTTATCGCGAAAGCAAATGATATAAAAACTTTAAATGTCAATAGTAAGAAGAATAAGAAGTTACAATGGGGAAAAAGTACTTCAAATTTGAAGACAAAGCAAACGAAGCAAAATGATCAGTTAACTACGGAGGTAATTGTTCAAAATCTGCCATCAGTAGATAATTTAGACAGTTTAGATTTATCAGACACTCATATATGCAAGAACAAAAAGAAGAAAAATATATTTAGCAAATTCACAAAGAAAAGAACTGCTATAAAGATCTGACAACAATCTTTATTTGCGCAAAGGATTATACATGCAATTCTATTTTATATATTTCTATATGTACAGGAGGAAGTATATTATAGACGTTTACGATACAATAGATTTAGGAAGGTACGTACTAAAATGAGTTTTACACGACAGTCGTACATATTGCCAGAAGGTTGTGAATTAAGTTAAGAATAGTTTTTTAGTGACAAATGATAGAAATGCATACATAATACATAAATGCATTATATGCTATCTTTCCGAGATTATCGACCTAAATATGATATTATATTATTAGAGTTACCTGCAAAATTAGTTTTCTTATATGTATATAAGAAATACAAAAGTTTATATATATAAATTGTAATATAACGTGAATTTATGTATACATATTAGGCAATATGAGTGTTTGGCGTATCGCCCTGCATGTATATATATTTTATAACATTTAATTTTCTCCTTGCCTTGTTTATGTTGTAGAATTATTATAGTTGCTTTATTAAACTCGTTTAGCATATATTTAGTTATTAGTTTAATGTTTGTTAATATGCGCGAGACGTCGGTGGATCGCGATCGGGATTTGTAAATTTATGCGACTCATCAATTGGTGCTGCCACCGTTTATCCACCGACGGCAGCGAATTACCCCCAAAAAAAGATCAAGTACTCGCTCGCGGCACGTTGCAGGACCGCGAGACTCACTCAACGTTAAGGAGCTCTTGAACGCGCATCAAGACTTTCGGGCCGCCCGACCGCGCTCTCCCCCGCTTTGGGGACCGATCTCTCGCCTGCCTCATTGCTATGTGCCTGCTTGTGCCTGCCTTTTGCTTGTGCTCGATTGTGATCCTGGGGACCTGTTGCATCCGCCTGCACGAATAACAGGGCAGAATCTGACCGCTCGAAGACAGGACGAGGAGCGGAACGAGGATCGGAGGAGCACCGGAGAACGACGGGCGACCGAACGGTGAGTCGCTTTTCGTTGCATGCGCATACTCGCTTTCTTGCTATAAAATTAGTCGTGAGGGGAATATCAGTACCCCCCTCTGGTCCTTCGAGCAAAACTATAGAAAATCTCGCCCTCCGGGGATAGCATAGACCCCCCCGCTCATTGGTCCTTCGAGCTGGATATTTTCGCGTTAGTAAAATACCGCCGACCTTTCGTTAGTTAATATCGCTAATCTCGTTTGCTCTTGTAATCGCGAATTGCAATAACGCGTGGCGTGTTAATTTCTAGTCTCGCGCGTGATATCTCTCGTTCGCAATTCTCTAGTTTCGCTTCGCGAAGAGAATGTTCGCGCGAACTTCTCATTTGTCGTAACACGTGCCATTGTCGTTATCTGCATTAGTCGTGAATTACTACAATTGTCGTGATAATTAGTCGAATAGTAATTATTGAAATATAATACCCGAAATATTCAAGCTAGAATATTCTCGGGCAAGCCATACGTTTTCGCCTAACTGTCGGCGGCCTTGACGCTCGGTCGCGAGCCGGGCCGCGCGTACACAGTTTTTTCTACGTGGACTCGCGCTCAACAATTGCGCGACCCATTATCCTCGTTGTTGCTGAGTTTATTTGGTGCGACTCGAAAACATATTATTCCGATCGTCGGAATTCGTACACACATATTTGCCATCAATCGAATATTATTTGTCGGCACTGGTTCCGAATATTAAATATTTAGCACTCTTGTAATTGTTCGAATGGACATATATAATCGTTGTCGTAATAAGCGCTTGTGTCGTATAATTGCTCGCGTCGTATATCACTGTCGTATTGCTGCTCGCGTCGTATACCGTTGTCGTAAGTAAACGCTGGTGACGTAGATTGTGTTCGCGTCGTATGCCGTAGTCGTTGTGTCATGTAAAGTAAAGGGGGGAGTTAATGACACTGTTGCAGTTCCTGACACTGACGGTACATTTATATTTGTAATAAATAAAGTTTTCGTCAAATATAAAAAAAATTACAGGCAAATTAAAGAGCGTTTTTTGCTGTTGATTATTGCACAGACACTTTTTTTTTAAATGTGTCAGAAACTACCTTTTTTTTATGTGTCAGAAACTACCTCTTTTTTTTACCAGTGTCAGAAACTACCCCACTTACCTTACCACGTGTCGTAGCGCCGCGCGCGACACAGCCTGTGTCGTATACCGCGTGTCGTAGCGCCGTCCGCGACACATCGTCGTGTCGTATACCTCGTGTCGTGGCCGCGTGTCGTAGCGCCGTCCGTGACGCATTCTCGCGCCATATACCGCGTGTCGTGATACCGCACGCAGCACGTTCTCGCGTCGTATATCCCGAGTCGTAACGTCGCGCAGCACCTCCCCGTTGGAATTCCGATTCAGCGCAACGATTGCTCGAGTGCATTTCTCGTCGTAACCGGTTAACCTGTGCCAGTCTATCGATATACTTGAACATTGATACATCTATATTGCTATTATTGATACATTTATTGTTATTTTGTATTGCAACCTATCTTCTTGTAATCAACACTTCCTCTTATCTTGTTACATTTGATATCTTATATATTGTGCTTGAATCTCGTTGGCTGTGAGTGCTCGCGTGACCTTGCGTTTGTGTCTTATTTTATTTGACGGATCTAATAGTCGTACTCCGGTCATCATGAGCAGGGCCCACAAAGCTAAACGCGAGTTATGCATACAGCGGATGATGGAGATTCACGAGCTGTCGATGCTCGCCGCGAACAATGCCGCTCAAAGGCCGAATTTTCTCATTCAATATCCCACCGTGGCTAAGTTAATCGAAGGTTTTGAGGCAGCTCACCTCAAGGTAATTCAAAGCGCCGCGGACGAGGAGTTCCCCGCGGAGGACGCTATCCGTAAGGACTTCGACAAAATGCGCTTCGCGGTAGTCGGGCGTTATGAAAAGTTCGTGGGCGCCGATCAAGCGACCGCCTCGTCCTCTCCGGCCCCGGTTCGAACATCGTCTATCAGCCTGCCCAAAATCTCACTTCCGCATTTTTCTGGTGATGTCGCCCTTTGGCCTTATTTCTTCGCCTTGTACAACTCCGCGATTCATGACAACTCACAGCTTTCGGATATGGAGAAATATCAGTACTTACTGTCTTCATTATCGGGAGAAGCGCTCAATGCAGTTAAGAACTTACAGTTTTCGGCCGAACATTACGAGATAGCTTATCAACTCCTTGTCGAGAGATATCAAAATAAAAGAAAACTTGCCACCCATTATTGGTACTCTTTGGTGAGAGCTAAGCCCCTGAAAACGGATTCAGCGACGGGCCTGCGCCAGTTGTTAGATACGTTCAACGAGAACGTTAGAGCCTTGCAACTAATGAGTTTCCCTACTGAGTATTGGGATTTCATTTTGCTCAATACCTTATTAGAAAAACTCACGCCATCGCTTAGAGAGAAATTCGAAGCAGAGCAGCGTGATACGGAAATTTCAAAATATCCGCAACTAATAAAATTTGTTTCGGGGTATTGCAAGGTCTTCGCATCTGTCGACGTGGCCGTTCCGTCAGCAAAATCGCAGGGTCGCGACTTGAAATCAAAGGCAGGATCTTCGTTTATGACAAACACAAACGCTTGCCCAGTCTGCAAGGAGCAGCACCTCTTCTTCAAGTGTCCGCGCTTCCTAAAGCTCACTCCCCGGGAGAGACATTCAACGGCAAAAACCTCGAACTTATGCCTTAATTGCCTCCGCGCGGGTCATGGCGTTAACAACTGTCCATCGACGTGGGTGTGTCAGTCGTGTAAAGCAAAACATCATACGCTTTTGCACTTTGAGCAAAATCCGGATTCGACGGGTGCCCTTACGGCTATCGGAGCCCCCTCCGAATTGGAAGCGGAAAAGAGTTCGTCGCCGCAATGTAATGAGCCACTCGTCACCATGACTAGCGTGGTAAAATCGAGTTCGATCGTATTGTTGTCAACGGTGCAGGCTGAGGCTCTCGACATCCACGGAAACCCCTTCCCTGTTCGCATTCTATTAGATAGTGCTAGTCAACTGAATTTTATCTCGGAAAGCTGCATGCAAAAAGGTGGTTTCGAGCGAACCAAGAGTCGTACGATCGTTCTAGCGGTAAACGATACTAAAGCGGCTGCCACTCGAGGCAGTACCTCATTCGTGATTCGGACACAAGGCAATATAAATACTCGCATCCCAATAGAGGCTACGATTCTCCCGCGTATCTCCGCACAATTGCCTAGTAGTCAAGTTGAACAAAGAGCGTGGAAGCACTTGGAGGGATTGAGGCTTGCTGATCCGCAGTATCATCGACCTGGTCCCATCGACATCTTGATTGGCGCAGAGATATTTACATCTTTGCTTCGATGTGGTCGTCGGGTAGGGAAGAAAGGCGAACCAGACGCCTTCAACTTTATATTTGGCTGGGTTCTCGTCGGCTCGGTGTCGATGCGAGCATCTCAACCTTCACATTCTTTTCTAACTCTTGACACTTTAGATGCATCTCTTAGTCGGTTTTGGCAATTAGACGAAGTCCCCACGGCTTCACCGTATTCACAGGAAGATAAACGTTGCGAGGAACTATTTGCGCAGACCACGCGTCAAGATGTATCCGGTCGCTTTGTAGTATCATATCCCTTCGCAAAGGATAACCCTTGTTTTGTTGGCACGCGACAAATAGCTTTAAATAGATTTCGCGCACTTGAACGTTGCTTTAAATTAGATGCGGAGTTTAAAATAAATTATAGTAAATTCATGCAGGATTATTTGGATAGTGGTCATATGAAATTGATCAAGCAGCCGTTCCCAGTGGACGGATCTGTGTTCTACCTGCCCCATCATGGGGTATTCAAGTCAGATAGCACAACCACGAAATTGCGTGTCGTGTTTGACGCATCGGCTAAAGATCTGAACGGCGTCTCGTTAAATCAAGTGTTGCGATCCGGTCCTAAGCTACAGCCAGATATAGTTGTAGTATTGTTGAGATTCCGGATCGGGCCCGTGGCGCTCACCGCGGACGTCAAGCAGATGTTCCTTCAGATCTTGGTTGAACTCTGTCAGTGTGACTACCAACGAATAGTGTGGCGTTTCTCGGAGGACGACCCAATCTCGGATTACCTATTGCTGACCGTTACCTTTGGATTGACGTGCTCTCCGTACCTAGCGATTGCTTGCTTGTTGAGGTTAGCGGCTGAAGGCAAAATAAGTTACCCGTTGGCCGCGGCTGTCTTGGAAAAGTGTGTCTATGTCGACGATGTAGTAGCAAGCGTCGAGTCAGAGGAAAGGGCCCGCGAGCTTTGGCGGCAGCTACAAGCCTTGCTTAGAACTGCCGGCTTCGAACTCAGGAAGTGGGCCAGTAGCCATCCGTCGGTTTTAGCTGATCTCGATCCGGAACTCTGTAGTCAGTCGTTGTTGTCTTTCGAATCACCGGAAGACCAGTTTCTCAAGGTTCTCGGACTCCGCTGGTATTCTCGATCGGACAGTTTTGGCTTTCAGGTCAATCCGTTGGACAGAGCCTGCACCAAACGCACCATTCTCTCCGAATTAGCTAGAATCTTTGACCCATTGGATTTTTTGACGCCGCTTACATTCGCAGCTAAGCGATTGATCCAGCAGCTCTGGATTCTCAAGTTGGAATAAGACGAGAGGCCCCCTTCGGAGATATGTTCTGGGTGGGAAAAATACAAGTCGGAACTCCCCGCGCTAACCTCCGTTCGCATACCTCGTACTATCGCAGCGGACAACGTAGTCCGGCAAGAAATCCACGGATTTTGCGACGCGAGCGAGCAAGGCTACGGAGCCGTCGTATATATTAGGATTGTTACCGAAAACGGCGTCGTGATTCGAATGCTTAGCGCTAAATCAAAGGTGGCCCCGCTTAAGGCCGTCACACTGCCGAGACTCGAGCTGTGCGCGGCGGTTCTGCTTTCAAAATTACTAGAATATATCGGAGGTATCCTCCGGCCTGAGGTCGCGATCGACGCAACATACGCCTGGTCAGATTTAGAGGTTGCCCTTGCCTGGATGCGCTCTGCTCCACACCGTTGGAAAACGTTCGTACGTAATCGCGTCGCCCGCATCCAGTCCAACACAGATATCTCTTGCTGGAAACATGTCGACACCAAGTCTAACCCAGCCGATTGTTGCTCAAGGGGCTTGTTCCCGCAAGAGTTAGTGGACCACCCGATTTGGTGGACTGGCCCTGCGTGGCTAATTAAATTTGAACCCTCTCCAGAAACGATATCAGAAGTCGATAATCTTCCTGAGGAGGAGGAAAAATCATGCGTCTTTGTCTCCACGAATCCTGCTGATGCCAGGAACTCTGCCGCTTATTGACTCGCTTCTCGATCGCTTCTCGTCATTAGATAAATTAGTTAGAGTATTTGCTTATTGTTTGCGTTTCGTCAACCGACTTAAACCAGATTTGCTCCATAAAACTTTAGTTGTAGACCAAATTGAATTCCATTCGACTTTACTATATCTCGTTAAATTTGTTCAATCTTGTTGCTTCGCAGAGGATCTCGACAGACTAAAGCACAAGCAGAAGTGCTCGAAACCTCTTCGAAAACTCGCGTCCTTCTTGGATGCGCGCGGAGTCCTCAGGGTGGGCGGTAGACTGACACATTCCGCGATTCCGTATGAAGCCAAGCACCCGGCACTGTTACCTAACAAACATCGTCTCACGGAACTCATAATCGAGCGCACCCATCGTCTACACTTGCATCCGGGACGCGGAGCGCTACAATATCTCTTATTGCAAAATTTCTGGATTCAGGGAGCCCAACAGGCCATTAAACGTTGTCTGTCACGATGCTATCAATGCTTTCGGGCGAACCCTCGTACTATGCAACCGCCCATGGCGGACCTGCCTCTAGATCGCGTAAGTCAGGCTAAGCCCTTTTCAATCGCCGGAGTCGATTATGCCGGGCCATTCTTAATTTATCATCGTCGTTCTCGCGGAGCAACCGCGTTTAAGGCCTACGTTTGCCTGTTTGTTTGTTTTGCCACGAAGGCAGTTCACTTGAAACTCGCATTCTCTCTGTCCACCGAATCATTTCTGTCGGCTCTAAAGCGCTTCATTGCTAAGCGTGGCCGCTGCTCGCGGATGTATAGCGATTGCGGCACGAACTTTGTCGGAGCTCATCGGGAGCTCATCAGTTGCATGCAAGCCGCCTCGGAACGAGAACAGATTCGATGGTCGTTTAACCCTCCCTCTGCGCCACACTTCGGTGGCCTTTGGGAGGCCGGGGTCAAATCTATGAAGACCCATTTAAAACGCGTCGTGGGAGCGCAGATCCTCACCGTAGAGGAATTCGGCACTCTTATAACGCAAATAGAGGCCATTCTAAACTCCCGGCCTCTGTGCCCTACTAGCTCCGATCCTACTGATCTCGAGGTACTCTCGCCGGGGCATTTCCTCACCTTGGAGCCCCTCGTAGCGGTTCCATACCCGGACCTGGAGCCGGTGCCGATAGGTAGACTCGATCGATGGCAACTGGTGCAACACCTGTACCAACAATTTTGGAGACGCTGGCATGAGGTGTATCTGCACACTCTGCAGCAGCGACTGAAATGGTTAAAGTCGTTACCTAATCCGGTGCAAAAGGACACGCTGGTCCTACTAAAAAATGAAAACGCTCCTCCCCTTCAGTGGAAGCGAGGGCGAATAACAGAGCTACGCCCGGGTCGCGACGGCATCCCCCAGGTCGCCACAGTGAGGACAGCGGATGGCCCTCTCACTCGTCCTCTGGTAAAATTGTGTCCCTTGCCGATGGACAATTCACCAGAGGATGACTAATATAGTTTAAAATACATCGTATTTTGGTGGGCGGTATGTTTGGCGTATCGCCCTGCATGTATATATATTTTATAACATTTAATTTTCTCCTTGCCTTGTTTATGTTGTAGAATTATTATAGTTGTTTTATTAAACTCGTTTAGCATATATTTAGTTATTAGTTTAATGTTTGTTAATATTCGCGAAACGTCGGTGGATCGCGATCGGGATTTGTAAATTTATGCGACTCATCAATCGGTGCTGCCACCGTTTATCCACCGACGGCAGCGAATTACCCCCAAAAAGGGAGCAAGTACTCGCTCGCGGCACGTTGCAGGACCGCGAAACTCACTCAACGTTAAGGAGCTCTTGAACGCGCATCAAGACTTTCGGGCCGCCCGACCGCGCTCTCCCCCGCTTTGGGGACCGATCTCTCGCCTGCCTCATTGCTATGTGCCTGCTTGTGCCTGCCTTTTGCTTGTGCTCGATTGTGATCCTGGGGACCTGTTGCATCCGCCTGCACGAATAACAGGGCAGAATCTGACCGCTCAAAGACAGGACGAGGAGCGGAACGAGGATCGGAGGAGCACCGGAGAACGACGGGCGACCGAACGGTGAGTCGCTTTTCGTTGCATGCGCATACTCGCTTTCTCGCTATAAAATTAGTTGTGAGGGAAATATCAGTACCCCCCTCTGGTCCTTCGAGGAAAACTATAGAAAATCTCGCCCCCCGGGGATAGCATAGACCCCCCCGCTCAATGAGATTAATTAATTTTATATATATTATACATATACAGGGTGGACCAAATGAGTCTATAATGGGGAAAATCTCGAAATAGAGGTTAGATACAGCAAAATGTTTCAGACAAAAGTTGTATGGTCTAAAGGGGGACATAAGATGGTGGCAATGATTTGACTTTGGATGGTCCTTTGAAGCTCACGTGAATGTCACCTTCAATTTCTTAAACGGAACCCCCTATATTGTAGTATATCGTTTGAAAGGGCATAAAATAACAAAAATTTTGGTGCAAACCAGAGGTCGATACGTTGACCCGTTCGGGAGTTATTTAGGGTCAAAAATTGACTTTTTCCAACTTTGACTTTAAATAACTCCCGAACGGATCAACGTATCGACCTCTGGTTTGCGCCAAAATTTTTCTTATTTTATGCCCTTTTAAATGATATACTACACTATTGGGGGGTTCCATTTCAAATTTTTGAGTTGGAGTCCCCTGGGACACTAACAAATTTTAAGTAAAACCCCCATATTGTAGTATACCATTTGAAAGGGCATAAAATAAGAAAAATTTTGGCGCAAACCAGAGGTCGATACGTTGATCCGTTCGGGAGTTATTTAAAGTCAAAATTGGAAAAAGTCAATTTTTGACCCTAAATAACTCCCGAACGGGTCAACGTATCGACCTCTGGTTTGCACCAAAATTTTTGTTATTTTATGCCCTTTCAAACGATATACTACAATATAGGGGGTTCCGTTTAAGAAATTGAAGGTGACGTTCACGTGAGCTTCAAACGACCATCCAAAGTCAAATCATTGCCACCATCTTATGTCCCCCTTTAGACCATACAACATTTGTCTAAAACATTTTGCTGTATCTAACCTCTATTTTGAGATTTTTCCCATTATAGACTCATTTGGTTCACCCTGTATATACGTTAATTAATGTTAATATATTATATATCTATATATATAAGAAATATTCATTTAAATTGCATTTGAATTACATTTGAATGAATAACATTTCTTAAATCACTTTTTAATTAAGTATGATGTATAAGATGTAGCCTGATTCGCAAAATTCAATTCAATATCAAATATACTAAATTCAATATATTATAATAAAAACAATTACATTATTGAGATATTATAATGTCAAGCGCATCAATTATCTCTCTCTACAACCACGAAATCATATTCATGTTTTAATAATTTTGTAATATTTTAAAATTAAAGATTGACACTTTCAAGATGTTCGAATCTATTTGAGAACCTATTTAATAATCATTTTTCAATAATTTTACCAGGGTTGTACCGTAAAATTTCAAGATTACATTTACATTGATTATTTAGGTTTACATTATGTTTACGCGAACCTTTTTTATGTCGGACAATATAAAACTTTATTATAAGCAATGTAAATTATAAAATTGTGAGTAATCCGTTTCCCTCGACCAACTTACAACTTTTGTTCTTGCGTGTCAAACTTTAATATAACGTCCTAATGTAATGTCCAATATAATTAGTTCCACTATAATGTAAATGTAGATTATTATATTTTACGCGTAAACGCCCAACTCTGAATTTTACTTTATCAATCGAACATAAAAAGATACGTGTTCGAAAAATAGAATTGCCCGTTTTATAATCGTCTGATGATTTTTGTACCATTACTGTTAGCGCGCCACGCGTATTTTGTACGACCCACGATCACTCTTCGCATATAGAGTACTGACATCTATTGTATTCTTTACCGACGACTTAAGCGCGCTGCCCGCGCATCTACTCGCTCACTCCCCGTTCCCTCGTGATCGTTTTCCGAGTACGCACGTCGCCCGAAGTATTTCTCTTTATAATAAATCGAGAGTGCTATTGTACTTTGCCGTGTGTTTTTAACCGACTCTGGCTATCTATCCTCTGAACCTTCCAATAGGTTATGGGATCAGGTGCGCCGCGATAGTCGAAATAGTGAATATTGTCGGTTACGGCGAAAGTTAACCTGTTCAATCATAAACACCGCGAGCGTGACGCGAATCGAATGTCTCGGAAAGGACAATTACGATACATGGAAGCTCCATATGGAGGCTCTCCTGGACAAAAACGATGCCTGGTCGTATGTGAGCGGTGAACTAGCGAAGCCTGAGGTTGTGGCCGGCGACGCCGCAACGGAAGCCGCACGGAAAGCGTGGGAAAAGGGCGATGCTAAGGCGAAATCCGACATCATTTTGGTGAGCGGCAGTTCTGAGCTGAAGCAGATTAAAGGCTGCACTACTGCGCGCGATGTTTGGCTGAAATTAGAGGGAACATACCAATCGCGAAGACCCGCCAGGAAAGCTACGTTACTAAAACGATTTATGCTTCATCGAATGGAGGAAGGCAGCGACGTTCGCGAACATATGAGTAAGTTTTTCGATGCAGTCGACAAATTACAAGATATGCAGGTCGACATACATCCTGATGTACTAGCAACGATGCTTCTATATAGCCTGCCGGCGAGTTTCGATAATTTCAGATGCGCTATTGAAGCTCGCGACGAATTGCCTACACCCGACACTCTGCGTATTAAGATCGTCGAGGAGAACGAGGCGCGAAAGGGCGAGGCACACAACGCTGGCGCCAAGGCAATGTTCGTCAATAAGTACAAGGGCCGAAGATGCGACAACAAATCGACCGCGCACGAACGTAAGGACAACGCGCAAGCAGACGACAAGAGTAGTAAAATTCGCTGCTATAAATGCAACAAGCAGGGTCACAAGGCTGCAAATTTCCCTCCTAAGACCGATAAGAGTCAGTCAGCAAAAAGTGCCGAGCAGGTGTCATTATGTGCAGACGTCGCTCTACAAGCCAGCGCGATTGAGCCACGTCGAATGTGGTGTTTGGACAGAGGCGCTTCTACGCATCTTTGCGGCGAGATGGAAGCTTTATGCGAAGTAAGCAATTCAAGACCGGGAAAGTTGAATCTGGCGAGCAGTGCTTCAACCGAAACAACCGCTGAGGGCAAGGTGATGGTGACGGCCGACGTAGATGGCAAGAATAAGCTCCTGTCATTAAACAAGACTCTACAAGTTCCGGATCTACGTACAAATTTAATGTCCGTAAGCAAAATTACGGATAACGGCTTCAACGTGCTGTTTACTAAGAAGGACGCAAAGGTACTAGACGGAGACGGAAGCGTCAAACTGGTCGATGACAGGATCGGCGGTTTATATTTTGCACGTGAATCCAGACAAGATAAATCTTCAGAGCCAAGCTGTGCATTATCCACATCGGAGAATCTCTCGGACTTTGAGCTATGGCACCGTAGGCTCGGTCATGTAAACGCGAAAGATCTCATCGAAGCTCAGCGACACGGAACCATCAACGGTCTGAAGTTTGATTCTACTGCGAAGGAACTCACCTGTGAAGTCTGTTTCAAGGGAAAGATGACTCTCGCAGCATTTTCCAAGAAGTCCAATAGAGTCTCGGAACTTCTCGATTTGGTCCATTCGGATGTATGTGGCCCCTTCCGGGTCGAGTCTTTAGGGAAGGCGAGATACTTCATCGAGTTCATAGATGACCACTCGAGATGGAGCAAAGTTCGATTTTTGCGACACAAAAATGAGGCTCTTCAGGCGACCAAGGAGTTTATCACACTTGCAGAAAACCGAACCGGTAAGAAGGTCAAGTGCTTTCAGACTGATAATGGTTTGGAATTTACAGGCAAAGACTTCGATAGTTTTTTGAAAGAAAAGGGCATTACCAGGCGACTTACGGTCCCATACAATCCCGAGCAAAACGGGATCGCAGAGCGGCGAAACCGCACCCTCCTGGATATGGCGAGATGTTTACTTACGCAATCAGGACTACCTCCTAAGTTTTGGGCCGAGGCGGTTAACACGGACAATTACATTCGGAACCGATGCCCATCGAAAAGTCTTAATGGTTTAACGCCGTATCAACTATGGACCGGGAACCTACCTGATGTCGGACACTTCAAGGAATTCGGATGTCGTTTATTTTGCTTGAGCAGAGAACCAGGTCGAGGAAAGTTAGATCCACGCTCCAAGGAAGGTATCTTCTTGGGCTACTCAACGGAATACAAAGGATTTAGGGTATGGCTACCCGAAGAGAGCAAGGTCATTGTGTCTCGCGACGTTAAGTTTATCGAGGACATGAAGTTACGTCCCGAGAGTCCCATTCCTTTACTAAATGGCGAACCAGAGGGGAAAGCTTTGACCGAGAAGACGGATGAGGAACCTGAGTTTATCGACGTCGTGTTATCATCTCCTGATGAGGAACAGGCCGACGAAGAAGGCAATGACGAAGAAACTCCACCAGAACCGTCACGAGTTTCGTCCAGGGGACGAGGAAGACCGAGGATCTTGAGAACCGGGGAAAGAGGAAGACCCCGTAAAGTTTACTCACCAGCTGTTGTGGATCGCGCGTATGCTGAAGAAGAGATAGCTCTTATGTCCGAGGTACCCATGAAACAGGCGATATTGAGTCCAGAGGCTGAGGAATGGCACGATGCCATGGTATCCGAAATTAAATCTGTCCTGCAAAACAAAACGTGGCAACTCATCAACCGACCGAAGAATTCCACCACCATCGGGAGTCGTATTGTTTTGCGCAATAAATTCAACTCGGATGGAACCCTTCACAGAAGGAAGGCCCGTCTGGTCGCTCAGGGATTCAGCCAGCAGCCTGGGTTACATTTTAAAGAGACTTTTGCGCCGGTAGCCCGACAAGGATCGATACGTCTAATTGCGTCGTTATCTGCTTGTCTTGGGATGAAGATGCATCATTTTGACATAACGACCGCCTACCTGAACGGAGAACTCGACAAACGGATTCTAATAGAACCCCAAAAGCAGCTGATCGGGATCTTAAGGACGATTTCTGAAGATAAGGACGATCCAAGTTTATAACGACTTGACTTTCGGCTGTAATGTGATCGAACGCGGACTAGCTCGCCGGGCCAGGTGTTCGATATAGGAGGTCAGAGATAAGTAATATACGCCGATTACATATGATGTTAACTTAAACGCTACTTTATTATAACTAGAGATATGTACACTTACATCTATATCGGTACGGACGGGATGGAAAATATACATACAGTTACGCGGCTCGGACGTTTAACCGGATCGGAACAGCGCAGGTATATACAGGTACAATTCAAACGGAACGGAACGGAAATATATACAGGTACGCGGCGGACCGGACAACTGACGGTTTGGACGGCGCGAATATATACAATCGGTACGGTTCGGATCGTCACGGTCATTTAATCGGTAACGGACCGGACGTTAAATCGACAGGTACACGTGGATCATCACGATACGGCACGCGGGATCGGAGCGGTCGTGGTAGCGACGTCTCGTTTTACGGATACGGTACCGCGCGGTCAACTATCGGACGGACCGGACGTTTTTACTTTGGACGAGCGGATCATCAACGATACGGCGCGCGGATTTGGAGCGGTCGCGGTACGCGGCTCCTCGGTTTTACTCCGTATACGGATCGGCCATTTTGCCCAGGAAAGTAACAGGAGGCGTCGGCGACGAGAGCACTCGACCGAGACGGAGAGCTCTCCACCTCGGCTTTTCTGCCTTCGCGGGTAAGGATGGTTAGGTCCGGGAGTTCGAGCAGCGCCTGAGAGCGCTCGGTACGACTGCTCTATAAAAGACAAGCGGAGCACGCTCCCAGCAATCCGGATCGGATGTTGGCCGGGAAGCGAGTCGGCGTTTTCGGCTCGGTAGCCTGGTTTTATACCCCGGCGGCGTTCAGTGGGGGTTGTCGGCGTTGCGCGCGCGTCGGGTTGATCCGGAGCGGGGCAAGATCGTGGGTCTCGGTCCCACAGCGCTCGGCGGCGGTCGGGTTTTTCCGGCGGCCTAATATCGCAAAATTGAACGGACGGCAATCGGCAGACTAAAAACGATGCCCTAATCTGGTGCATCGTTACAAGTTTTGTTGGTTAGTAAATCTCATTTAGTTCTTGAAGTTGCATTTGAATTATATTATAAAGACGCGTGCGTGAAAAACCGATCGTCTGAACGTCGTACATAGCAACGGTTTGATCTTCCCTTTTCTATGGCGGATTCCGGTGAGCTCACCACGCGGTCGATAGAGTTAATCCGAAATTGAGATAAGTCCATTATTTAGATATGTAAGTACTTTGCGTTTATATTTATTAATATTTATTGTGTTGCTCAATACCGATTTAATAACAATAATGTATGAGTTATGAGATAATAACGTTTACACGTAGAGTCACATCTGTTACGTTGTAATGTTCTTATAAGACTGATTATATAATGATTGCCCTATTAAACTGTTTAATGCAAACTGTTTAAATAGTACACTGCGTTTCTCGTTTAAATTTCAACAAGTTTAGCTCTTGAAGCCGAGAAGATTTTGCAGGATTTGTTAAACGGGGACAAAGTGTGTCTCTTAAAGAAATCTCTGTACGGTTTGCGCCAAGCCGAGAGAAATTCGTACGAGAAACTAGACCGTACACTAAAGGAATTCGGAGTCATCCCTTCCGACGCTGACCCCTGCGTGTATTTTATTGGAGAAGGGGATGACCTCGCTATTATCTGCATCTACGTTGAAGACATTTTGTTCGCATCCCGCAACTTATCGGTCATCGCAAAGTTTCGTCAGATGTCTAATCGATTTGACATCAAGGACCTTGGCGAGGTGGGCTACTGCCTCAACGTGGAGTTCAACGTTGGTCAAAACGAGGTGACCATGCATCAACGGGGCTATATCGACGATATACTCAAGCGTTTTGGGATGACCGACTGCAATCCCGTCAGCACTCCGGTGGACACTTGTGTAAAGCTGACCAAGAAGGATGACTCAAGTGAGGAAGAATCGGGTCTTCCCTATCGGGAACTCGTGGGCGCCTACCTAGCTGTCACGACGCGTCCCGACATATGTTTTGCTGTCAGTTATTTGGGACAGTTCAATAATTGTTACGGCAAGGAACACTGGACCGCAGCCAAACTGGTCCTCCGTTACTTAAAGGGATCCAGAGATCTAGGACTTGTATACCGAAGAGATTCCAGGCCCATTGAAGGCTTCATCGATGCCGACTGGGGCAGCTGTCCAGAGGATCGGAGATCTTATACAGGCTTTCTATTCAAGCTGTCCGGCAGTCCCATTTCTTGGGATTCCAGGAAGCAACCGACGGTCGCCTTATCTTCGACGGAGGCGGAGTACATGGAGCTGACGGAATGTGCCAAAGAAGCTATCTACCTACGCAGATTTCTGGAGCAGCTGAGTTTCCATGACCTAGCTGACATTACTATTTTCAACGACAATCTGGGAGCATTGAAGTTAGCTCAAAACCCAGTCTATCATTCTCGGAGCAAGCATATAGATATGCGTCTTCACTTCATCCGGGAAGCTCTGAGCCACAACCTTCTGAAGATTGCTCATGTTTCAACAGACGACATGCCTGCGGACATGCTCACAAAGGGACTTCCCAGACCGAAACATCTGAGATGCACCGAGATGTCCGGACTTCAACGCATTCCCAGGAAAGAAGACTGATCGCAGATCGAGGGGGAGTGTTAGCGCGCCACGCGTATTTTGTACGACCCACGATTACTCTTCGCATATAGAGTACTGACATCTATTGTATTCTTCACCGACGACTTAAGCGCGCTGCCCGCGCATCTACTCGCTCACTCCCCGTTCCCTCGTGATCGTTTTCCGAGTACGCACGTCGCCCGAAGTATTTTTCTTTATAATAAATCGAGAGTGCTATTGTACTTTGCCGTGTGTTTTTAACCGACCCTGGCTATCTATCCTCTGAACCTTCCAATAATTACTATCCGTCGATTACATAATTATCAAATTTGCGCAATAGCCCGCTACTGGTAATATCACCTGGTCATATCGACTTTTGCCTTGCGAGCGACGTCACGAGATGTCGACGCGGTCGGGCGAACTCCCGCGTGGCGTCGCTCCCGTACGCGCCTGATCGGTAGCGGATCGTGGAATGGGATACCAATATGGTAGCCGTCGTGTTAGCCACACAAGTCAGTGTCGCAGAAATGTTTTAAACTCGCTGAGCAGGCAACCGCGACGACCGGCCAACGTGCGACGCATAGGTTAGTAGGGCGACGCGTAAACGCGCCGGCTGCTGAACACGGTCAACCGGCGCACGTCACGGGAAGTTTCCCCGCGAGTCACGGGCCGCCCTCCGTGAGGACGATCGCGCGCGCGTTTTCCCCACCGCGCGCTGTCTCGCGGAGCGCGCGGTTCCGCGCGGTTATCGCGCTTTCCGCGAGGTTCCGCGGGGACGGGGATCGTTCCGACGTCACCGATGTCACCGCCGTCGCGTAGACCGCGGCACCTGGAGCCGTCAAAGCTCCGGACGAGTTCCCGTCTTTTCTAACAACGCGCGGACGCCGCGTCCCGTCGCGTCGCGCCGCGCCGCGTCCGGATACTCCGAATCCGCATTGTGTACGTTTGCGACGAATGTGCGCGTATCTCCCTCTCTATCAGTCGCGTCAATCGCCCGCGATCGCTCGTCTCTCCCTTTCTCTCTTTCTCTTTCTCTTTCTCCTCCTCGATTTTCCTCCCGCGTCGCGAACGCAGTTTTCGCGTCAGGTGTGCAACTGCCGTCGGGTGCTCCTCCGTGGGTGCGTGTGTGTATGCATCTCTCTCTGCTCTCTGCACCCGTGTGTGTTGTTTGCATACGTGACGTGCGTGACTGGGTTGGCGCGTGAATATGCGAATTTGTTTTGGAAATGTCGCTCATGTCTGTCCTCGCCTTCCTTCTTCTTTCTTCCCCGCTCCGGCTTTTTCCTACGTGTCTCTTTCTCTCTAGCTTTCTCTATCTCTCTCCTGTCATGTGCCGGCGCGGTCGACCTGTCACCGCGTATGCATGCGTGCGTGAGTGCGTGGGTGCGTGGGTGCGTGTTTGGGCGTCAAGAATCCGTTCTCGCCGCTGGTGGTCCATCACGATGCTGTCTTCCGCCTGCCTTCCGCCTGCCTTCCGCCCGTGACAACGGTGTACATCGCTGAGACGCGCAGTCACGTTGGGACCACGTCGCAGATACCCGCGAGCATCATGACAAGCGGACCTGGCAACGTTCGGTGAGTCTACGATCATCCTTTTTATCCGCTTACTTTGGAGCACCGAGTGCCCTCGCGGAACAAGATGTCCGCGAAACGCGCTTTGACATCGCCTCTGATTGTAGAGATTTACCTCGTGTCTCAGGATCTATAATTTCGTTTTGCTTCCTCATAGAGGAAGCTTTGTTTTCATAAACTTCGTATATGGACCTTTGATCGCATATAAAGCTAGGTCTAATCAAACAAATATTTAAAAAAAATATATGAAATAGGGGTAGAAAAGACCAAAGAAAAAATTGTTTTTTAGTTTTTGACGCCAATGTGTTCAGAATGTTCTAAAACGTCGAAAAATCGCAATTTTAAAAAATGTCCGTATGTATGTATGTATGTATGTCTGTGCCAAATTTACTGAAATTTCTATAACTCCAGAACTGATCAACCAAATCTTAACCAATTATATATGAAATAGGGGTAGAAAAGACTGAAGAATATAATAGAATTAGAAAAATTGCAAATATTTTAAAATTTTAACCTTTAAGGGCTACATCTCAAGTCTCAATAATTGAGATTTTTCACAAATTGATGTTTTTTGACAATTTAGTATTAATTATTGGAAATTTTTTCTAATTACATTATATTCTTCAAGTCTTTTCTACCCCTATTTCATATATAATTCTTTAAGGTTTGGTTGATTAGACTCAGCTTCATAAATCTTCTATGTATGTACAAATTCTCCGAAATTTGAAATGTCAATCAAATTTTAAAGAATTATATATGAAATAGGGGTAGAAAAGACTGAAAAAATCTAATAAAATTAGAAATAGCCCGATATCTCAAAATTAATGGAAATTAGAGCAACATTTAAATCTTAACGAATTTTCTATCTTATACATATAAGTACCTGACGTCAGTCTGTATGTCTGTATGTCTGTCTGACCGCGAACCACTCATTCATTAATGGACCAAATTTTAAAGAAGTGTACATGAAATAGGGGTAGAATTTCCCGGGGAGTGCCATAAAGTATATAGTTTTTCGTTACCGATTTTTTTGGAAGGCGATTACGATATTCTTCCAATTTTTCAGGAATTAATTGACCGAATCTCAAAGAATTGTATATGAAACGAGGGTAGAATTTTCCGGGGAGTGCCATAAAGTATATAGTTTTTCGTTACCGATCTTCTTGGGAAAGCGGGTTACGATATTTTTCCAATTATTCCGGAAATAATTGACCGAATCTCAAAGAATTGTATATGAAACGGGGGTAGAATTTTCCGGGGAGTGCCATAAAGTATAGTAGTTTTTCGTTACCGATTTTCTTGGGGAAGGCGGTTACGATATTTTTCCAATTTTTCCGGAATATAATAATCCTTTAATCTTTGTCTGTCTGTCTGTCCGCAAACTACTCATTCATTAATGGGCCGATTTTCTTGAACCAGGTGTCAAAATTTTTCTAATTTCTTGGAGATGATTACCATAGGGTTCAATTTTTTGTTTTACAGATTTTCTTGAAAGCGGTGCCAAAATTTTGCTAATTTTACGGGGATTGCGACTATGGGTTTAATTTCTTTTAAAAGAAAGCTTTCTCTATCTATTATATATTATTTTCCGATAATTAATGTAACAAAGGCAGAGACAATACTGCTAGCAAATTTTTTATTATATTTATAAATGTTAAACGTAATTATGTTGGATTTTAAAGGGTTAATTAGGTTAATTTTTTTCTAAATGTTAAACTTTTCCAATAGGACCAAGAATGTTTTAAATCTGTTTAAAATAATTGTTAACCAACAACAGTCTATCACACAAATATTGATGAAAATGTTTAGAGCGATTTTGGATTACTTCAAACTGGTCGCGTAACATGTGCGTTTAGATTAGAATTTAAATTTTTCTATAACTTTTCCCGCAATAGAAAATTTTTAAACCCACTACCTCTCAAAACCATTAGACGTATTCTTTAACGATTTTTCGATAAATTTAAGGTCGACTTTTTTTAACGAAAGTATCAGAGATGTTGTATGGGAGATTATTATTGGAACTTACCAATTTTCCAATTTTATTAAATAAAAACATTGAGGATAATTATTAATTGAAATTTAGCGTTTTTCATGTTATATATCTTGATTGTTAACAATCGCAATTGAATTAAAACTTGTAAGTAAACTTATCTGCAGAGATTATACAATTTGATGATTACAATGATTATCCGTTTGGCCCGAAATTTAGTTTCCGAAAAATTGTTATTTCTTATTGTTAGTCGTCTTTAATTGAAGAGTTATTGATGCCTCGATTATTTTAAAGGAAAAAATCGGTTACAAGTTTACTAAAAAAAATTTTCCATTACAAGAATATCTGATTTTTGTTTATTCTATATGTATTATTTTTCAATAATTAACGTAATAATAATGGCAGAGATAATACTGATAGCGAACTTTTTATATTATATTTATAAACGATGAACGTAACTACGTTGGATTTAAAAGGGTCAATTTTCGATTTCTTTCTGTTAAAAACACTTTAGAATCTCGCTTATTGTCTTATATACTAAACTTCTCTAAAAGGGCCAAAAATGTTTAAAATCTCCTTAAAATAATTTTTTACCAACAACAGTTTAGTATCAGAACTGTATCATATTAATCATACTGTTATTGATAAAAATGTTTAGAATAATTTTGGATTACTCCATAACTGGTCGCGTAATACGTGCAATTAGATTAGAATTTAAGGGGATCCTGCAGTGACAGGCGAACTCCAACGTGAAAGCGCCACGATCTAGCATGGAACTAAAAGTAATCGATAATTTCGATCGTTTACTATGTTTTCTGTGTTACCGTGTTATACCTGTCCTTGTCTAACGGATACCTATACCATATATCTGTCCTTGTCAGATTGCAGCAGCGTCATCTCTGACAAAATCCGGCAACTACTGTTGCACGCAACACTGCTCTTCTTGTCATTCTGCATCCGTATTTGCATTACTAAAATAATTTTTTGATGGATCTTTTTTTGTACGCATTGAATCTTACTTCTACTTGCACGATATTATACCTACATGTTTTCTCAAAGTTACATGACAAACATTATGTATGTATAAACTGCAGAGTTTTTGTTTTAAGGGGATCCTAAAGCGAAGGCCGAACTCCGACGATGTCGCTGTTTTACCGACAAAATTACCGACAACCCTACAAATGTTCGCACAGCTTTAGCTTTTTAGAATAGATACACCGCCAAGGTTAGAGTTGACAAGTCGTGAAAACATCAGCTTTATACACAAATTTGGTAGCTTTCATGCACAATGCAAACAACACGCCGCGTCCGTTGGAGTGTCTACTTTAATTCTGCAAAAGGAATTATATAATTCTATACAGCCAATAAAAAGTTGGAGCTCTGCGAAATCATGGAAATCTCGAGTATATACAGATCGAAAATTTTCGCAAAGCTCCAGATTTTTATTGGCTGTATAGAATTATAATTCCTTTTGCAGAATTAAAGTAGACACTCCAACGGACGCGGCGTGTTGTTTGCATTGTGCATAAAAGCTACCAAATTTGTGTATAAAGCTGATGTTTTCACGACTTGTCAGCTCCAACGATGTACACAAATTATACACAAATTATACACAAATTATACACAAATTTGGTAGCTTTCATGCACAATGCAAACAACACGCCGCGTCCGTTGGAGTGTCTACTTTAATTCTGCAAAAGGAATTATAATTCTATACAGCCAATAAAAATCTGGAGCTTTGCGAAAATTTTCGGTCTGTATACGCTCGAGATTTCCATGATTTCGCAGAGCTCCAACTTTTATTGGCTGTATAGAATTATAATTCCTTTTGCAGAATTAAAGTAGACACTCCAACGGACGCGGCGTGTTGTTTGCATTGTGCATGAAAGCTACCAAATTTGTGTATAAAGCTGATGTTTTCACGACTTGTCAACTCTAACCTTGGCGGTGTATCTATTCTAAAAAGCTGGAGCTGTGCGAACATTTGTAGGGTTGTCGGTAATTTTGTCGGTAAAACAGCGACATCGTCGGAGTTCGGCCTTCGCTTTAGGATCCCCTTAAGCAAATATTGTCGTCAGGTGACAGCTGTATGTGCCCAAATAAGTAATATTTTTAATTTTTTGGCGTTTTTGATATAAAATCGCGGTGATGTAACATAGATTTTTGTGCGTACTTTAATTCTGTAAAAGATTTTTGCAATTCTATAAAGCCAATTAAAAGATTCATCGAAAAACGATAATGTCGGTAAATCATACGACTGCAGGATCCCCTTAAGTTTCGCCGGGAGAAGAAAAATTTACGTTTACTAAAACGCGATCTTATTATTAAGAATCATATATGAATTATTCATTCACGATCATTATTCATGAGTACAAAATTGACTGTGTCTACGACTAAAACAGCCTAAGTATACATTATAAAAATCAAGAATTCTTTAGTATTTACGGTACGTTTGATTATAGCATATTAAATATGTGGATATACATTGATATCATTATTAGATAAAATTTAATTTTTTTACCTATATACATATAATTATAATAATATATAATTGATAAGAGACGGAAGGATAAAATTAAAAAAAAATAAAACAACTACGTGAGATATAAACTTATATTTATTTTGAAGATATATGTACTTTAATTGTATATTTAAAATGAAGAACATTGATCACGATCGATCCGCATTCTCTGTCAGTCTACGATTTATAAAAAAATACTTTGAAAGATGCTGTTATTTTGATCTTTCTCGAGTGAAACGTCTCACAATCTTGCGTCTGTAGTTCGGTAATGGTAAAAACACGTTAGGAATGTCAGGAATGCTAGAAATGCTACTTTGTACTTTGGATTTTAATATTATTTCTATATCTAATATTATGTACTGAGAATGGGGCCACACTGAAATTGTTATATCTATTAGCCTTCTGTGCCGCAATAAATTGTGTTCTCTTCGGAATCTCTATAAAAGAACCCCCTTCAGAGGGTCTGACAGTTTTATTCAGAGGAGAGAGAGAAGTATCCATATCCGAGTTAGACTTATTAATATCCTTATTACGATTTGGCGATATAAGAGACAGAGTTCTGTTTAGAATAGAGAAAGAGGGATCAGAAGGGAACTCCTCCGGACCCCTATCACATCTCTGCCTTTTCCCCTCTTTAATAGAGTTACGGGACTTATCCACAAAGGAAAGATTTTTCTTAGAACTCTTCGGCATTATCACCAAGTTCTCACCAAAACAGCACGCCTGAATAAGAGATCCAGTAATAAATTTATGAAATAAGTATTAATGATAAATAAAAAATTAAACTAATTATGAATCTTTAGAATTGTTCAATAATATCACAAGCAATAATCTAATAATAATCCAAACAGACCACGTATTCACCGCAATCACAGAAAAGAAGGCATACGAGCACGTGGCACATGCGGTCATGCGATCATCAAAACTGAACGCACGAAATAAATGATCTAAGGTAATTATTTAGTAATACGGACCACCCTCCGTATTACTAAACAAAAACTCTGCAGTTTATACATACATAATGTTTGTCATGTAACTTTGAGAAAACATGTAGGTATAATATCGTGCAAGTAGAAGTAAGATTCAATGCGTACAAAAAAAGATCCATCAAAAAATTATTTTAGTAATGCAAATACGGATGCAGAATGACAAGAAGAGCAGTGTTGCGTGCAACAGTAGTTGCCGGATTTTGTCAGAGATGACGCTGCTGCAATCTGACAAGGACAGATATATGGTATAGGTATCCGTTAGACAAGGACAGGTATAACACGGTAACACAGAAAACATAGTAAACGATCGAAATTATCGATTACTTTTAGTTCCATGCTAGATCGTGGCGCTTTCACGTTGGAGTTCGCCTGTCACTGCAGGATCCCCTTAAATTCTAATCTAATTGCACGTATTACGCGACCAGTTATGGAGTAATCCAAAATTATTCTAAACATTTTTATCAATAACAGTATGATTAATATGATACAGTTCTGATACTAAACTGTTGTTGGTAAAAAATTATTTTAAGGAGATTTTAAACATTTTTGGCCCTTTTAGAGAAGTTTAGTATATAAGACAATAAGCGAGATTCTAAAGTGTTTTTAACAGAAAGAAATCGAAAATTGACCCTTTTAAATCCAACGTAGTTACGTTCATCGTTTATAAATATAATATAAAAAGTTCGCTATCAGTATTATCTCTGCCATTATTATTACGTTAATTATTGAAAAATAATACATATAGAATAAACAAAAATCAGATATTCTTGTAATGGAAAATTTTTTTTAGTAAACTTGTAACCGATTTTTTCCTTTAAAATAATCGAGGCATCAATAACTCTTCAATTAAAGACGACTAACAATAAGAAATAACAATTTTTCGGAAACTAAATTTCGGGCCAAACGGATAATCATTGTAATCATCAAATTGTATAATCTCTGCAGATAAGTTTACTTACAAGTTTTAATTCAATTGCGATTGTTAACAATCAAGATATATAACATGAAAAACGCTAAATTTCAATTAATAATTATCCTCAATGTTTTTATTTAATAAAATTGGAAAATTGGTAAGTTCCAATAATAATCTCCCATACAACATCTCTGATACTTTCGTTAAAAAAAGTCGACCTTAAATTTATCGAAAAATCGTTAAAGAATACGTCTAATGGTTTTGAGAGGTAGTGGGTTTAAAAATTTTCTATTGCGGGAAAAGTTATAGAAAAATTTAAATTCTAATCTAAACGCACATGTTACGCGACCAGTTTGAAGTAATCCAAAATCGCTCTAAACATTTTCATCAATATTTGTGTGATAGACTGTTGTTGGTTAACAATTATTTTAAACAGATTTAAAACATTCTTGGTCCTATTGGAAAAGTTTAACATTTAGAAAAAAATTAACCTAATTAACCCTTTAAAATCCAACATAATTACGTTTAACATTTATAAATATAATAAAAAATTTGCTAGCAGTATTGTCTCTGCCTTTGTTACATTAATTATCGGAAAATAATATATAATAGATAGAGAAAGCTTTCTTTTAAAAGAAATTAAACCCATAGTCGCAATCCCCGTAAAATTAGCAAAATTTTGGCACCGCTTTCAAGAAAATCTGTAAAACAAAAAATTGAACCCTATGGTAATCATCTCCAAGAAATTAGAAAAATTTTGACACCTGGTTCAAGAAAATCGGCCCATTAATGAATGAGTAGTTTGCGGACAGACAGACAGACAAAGATTAAAGGATTATTATATTCCGGAAAAATTGGAAAAATATCGTAACCGCCTTCCCCAAGAAAATCGGTAACGAAAAACTACTATACTTTATGGCACTCCCCGGAAAATTCTACCCCCGTTTCATATACAATTCTTTGAGATTCGGTCAATTATTTCCGGAATAATTGGAAAAATATCGTAACCCGCTTTCCCAAGAAGATCGGTAACGAAAAACTATATACTTTATGGCACTCCCCGGAAAATTCTACCCTCGTTTCATATACAATTCTTTGAGATTCGGTCAATTAATTCCTGAAAAATTGGAAGAATATCGTAATCGCCTTCCAAAAAAATCGGTAACGAAAAACTATATACTTTATGGCACTCCCCGGGAAATTCTACCCCTATTTCATGTACACTTCTTTAAAATTTGGTCCATTAATGAATGAGTGGTTCGCGGTCAGACAGACATACAGACATACAGACTGACGTCAGGTAATTATATGTATAAGATAGAAAATTCGTTAAGATTTAAATGTTGCTCTAATTTCCATTAATTTTGAGATATCGGGCTATTTCTAATTTTATTAGATTTTTTCAGTCTTTTCTACCCCTATTTCATATATAATTCTTTAAAATTTGATTGACATTTCAAATTTCGGAGAATTTGTACATACATAGAAGATTTATGAAGCTGAGTCTAATCAACCAAACCTTAAAGAATTATATATGAAATAGGGGTAGAAAAGACTGAAGAATATAATGTAATTAGAAAAAATTTCCAATAATTAATACTAAATTGTCAAAAAACATCAATTTGTGAAAAATCTCAATTATTGAGACTTGAGATGTAGCCCTTAAAGGTTAAAATTTTAAAATATTTGCAATTTTTCTAATTCTATTATATTCTTCAGTCTTTTCTACCCCTATTTCATATATAATTGGTTAAGATTTGGTTGATCAGTTCTGGAGTTATAGAAATTTCAGTAAATTTGGCACAGACATACATACATACATACATACATACATACATACATACGGACATTTTTTAAAATTGCGATTTTTCGACGTTTTAGAACATTCTGAACACATTGGCGTCAAAAACTAAAAAACAATTTTTTCTTTGGTCTTTTCTACCCCTATTTCATATATTTTTTTTAAATATTTGTTTGATTAGACCTAGCTTTATATGCGATCAAAGGTCCATATACGAAGTTTATGAAAACAAAGCTTCCTCTATAGGTTAGTGACGCGCTTTACAAATATGTGCTTTGTAAGTTGAAGAACATACTCTCTATTCTCTGCTTTAACGAAAAGACTGTTCAATATATCAACGATTCGCTGCTTTAAATGAAATTCCTTCGTTCATACATGTATTATTTCCACATACATATTAGTCGTTCATGGCTTGTAGTACTTAAAATAACTACTATATTTGTCATACTTTTTTTGTTAATAACTTTTTAACGAATAACGACCGCCGGCTAAAAACTTCTGAAGGTCACTCAGGAGGGTGACCTTGACAACATATGTCAAGGTCAAGGTCGTCGGAGGGTGGTCCGTATTACTAAATAATTACCTGATCTAATAATAAACTAGTAAAAAAACCGATATGTATTAATAAATCCAGACGATAAGCTTTACAACGAGAAAATATAGCAGAGTAAATAATCAATTAAGATAATATGTAAGTGACTGAGCAATACATAAAATCGCATAATACGCAACGTTATATCTACAGAAATCGAACACGAGAATCACAATAAATCAACAGACTCTCGTTCACGGGCTACCCATAACAGCAGACAGAGAATAATATAGAGAATAATAGGCAAGGAAAAATACCACGCACTCTCAACACGCGTGATCTTCTCACACGCACGCATGCACGTGAACGTGAACGCCAGATGGCAAACACGTGCGACACACACGGGCACCGCAAAAATTAAATTAATATATGCAAATAACTTAATTAATCTATAACATAGTAAAAAATAATACTAAATACTTAATCTTAATCTTAAATAAAGAAACAGAACATCAAACACAAAAAGATAATCGAATTCAATAAATTCGGAAAGAACAAAATCAATCAATACAAATATAAAGGTAATTCAAATTCAAAACTAATAAATATCACTCATTAGCACTTGAGAAGATAAAAGAATAAAGGTATATAAAAAACAATCGTTTTAATAACTATCAAGCCCCGTGAGGGGACTCACCACCCTTTGAGACGCAAAATGACTTAATTCTTCAATGGCTAATATCCACATCTCCAAGTCAGAATGCCCTTGAGTCCTTGTGAGATTCAGTAGAGTCACGAAATCCAGTCTATATTCAGTCCTCAGATACAATCCAATCCACTCCAACACATTCCATCACGTTTTCCGTTTCGCCAAGTACCATACGCAATGAGAGCACACTCCCCTACTGCACGTCCGATCAGCACGGCGGTTCACGACGGAATAATAGTACGGCTCGCGCTCAATATACGGCGCATCGCCGAGCCCGTAACCCGTATTCAAGATTGTAGATGTGTATATGTTCCGTTAGTGATCTCAGGGCGAAATGAGATAAGGCCATTGCGTTACTGCCATAACTATTCGGTAGATGGCTCTTGTATTTTTCAGTTTAGTCTGCTCTCTATGTCGGCCATGCGGGCCTTGCAGCAAGGTCGGTAAATGGACGCGTCGGTAGCGACGCTACATAAGGTCTTCTCATGCACTTCGAGCTGTTTGGACCCAAAATGGCGACAACAACGCTCAGCTGATCCAAGGTCCGTAGATAAGGCTATAATACACAAAATGCATAGCGTGGCATAAGCATAGCATAAGACTGCTGGACCAATGAGCATCTTATGTAAATTGATATGGCGACTTTATGCTGGATGCTCATTGGTCCAGCGGTCGTATGCTATGCTTATGCTACGCTATGCATTTTGTGTGTGATGGCCTATAGACGCGACGACAGCGCGACGACAGGTACGTCGCGTCTATCTACGGACCTTGAGCTGATCAGCAAAAAAATATAATGTTTGATTTTTAGATAAATGTTAATGTTTACGCTGTTTAAAAGTTAGGTTAAGTTAAAAAACATAAAAATAAATAATACTTGGTCGAAATTAGAAAAATAAACAGCATGCATTCTCAAATATATTAACTAATTTTATTACTAACTCTTAATTATAAACATTGAGTTTTAAAATAATTAGACTAGAAATTAAATGTTCCAATAATCTTATATTTTTATTAATAAACATGTAATTATAATAAAATAATAACGCAAATAATACATTTTATTCCGCCAGTAATAATTAACAGCAATATCATTTAAATGGACTTAACTGGCGATTAAAATATTGCAAAAAAAATATTTATTTAAATAATATTGCTATTAAAATAAATATTTGAAAACAATAACAACATTGCTTTGCAAATAATTTTGATTTTTAGATAATAGATTGCCTATAAGCACTTTTTGAAGCAAAGGATTTATTTTTCGATAAACGTATTTTCTTTTTTTGCTCGTTAACAAAAATAATTTGTCGAATATGAATATATCGACGTAAAATATTGTAGAAGAAATTACAAGGTTTAGTACGTTCCGCACAAATGTTTGAGATAGTTAATTCTTTATAAGGTGCCCATTTTTCGATCATTTGTAATAAATGCTCAAATAATCGAGGGTGCAGAGCACATCTATCAAAATGCGCTTGCAAATGACCTTCAACTAAAGAAATATAGTTAAATATACCATTTGAAGGATTTTCTAAGAATCCAAAAGAAAGAGCTTTGGTATAAAACAAATACTGACCATTATCATCAGTAAAAGCTTGTAAACAATCACTACAAGCGTATTTTTTTCGTAAAACATAAGAAATTGCACTTCCTAGCACGTTGTTTATAATATTACATTCTAATCTATTCGTTATTGGGGTTACATAAGTGTAATTTTGTGTATTTTCATAAACGGGGGAATACATACAATCCTCTGGCGAAATCCCGTACACTGTACAGTGCCGTACCAGCAGCGCGAATGGCAAACTACGCACACAGTAACAACTGTTGTACGACGTGCACTAATACACAGTCACTGGAACCAAAATGGCGGCCGTGAGAAGACCTTATGTAGCATCGCTACCGACGCGTCCATTTACCGACCTTGCCTTGCAGCGCACGCAGCGCACTTACGAGTCAACTCTCATATTGTGTAGACGCACGTTTATAATTTATATTAAGTGTTCCTGTAAAGAGACTATACTTTTCTACTCATTTCTACCCGGTCAGACGCATTCCTCAGTAAAGCCAACAAAGATCATTGATCCCTATATAGGGAGACGTCTTCGCAAGGTTCTTCAGCGTTCGCAGGATCGCCAGTCAGAGCGTGCTAACTCTCCGGGCCTCTGATAAGCGTTGTAACCTATTTTTGGGGAGTGTGCTTTCTTGCGGCCTCCGTTCATACCTGCATTAAAATCGATTTAAATGTTATCCGTAAAATAGAATTTCGGATTGTAACGGATTACTTTTCTCATCTTCTGACAGATTCACATCGCATTAAAACCGATTTAATTATAACTTATAAAATCGTATAATTTCGGATTGAGGTGGATGTATATCACCAAACATTAATCCGCCTAAAGCGTACTAAATTCGATTTGACTATTTTCAATCGGTTTTAATACCGTATTTTCGGTGCAGAAATCCCGATCGATTCGGATTACTTTTTTTTTAATCGGTTTTAATCGAACATTTTCTGCAGGGCATATAATAACTGATGAGTTATCCAGTTTCAGAAAAATACAAATATAAATAAAAAAAAAACAAAAATATAATGAGGCTCTAAACAATAAAAATACGTAAATAATGGGCTATGAGAGCCAACGCAGGATCTAATGTGCGAAAAATATATTTAACAATTCTTAGTCATACATTAACCCTAATAGGTCACACTGGGTAAAATACACCCAAGCGTTTTTTTGACTTCGAAAACGACCCAGTAAACCAATGGAAATGGGCCTTGTGCCGCCATTTACAGGTAGTCGGGACCTCCAAGTATCGATTTCCGTCGGTGTTATATTTTTCGGCCCGTTAGTTCTCTCTCGGCAGCCGTTCAAAGTGAGCGTCTCGGAATTGTCGGGTGTATTTCACCCAGTGTGACTCATACGTAATAATTTGAGTTTTTGTAATATTTTTTTTTTCGTTTCTCGTTGTTCCAAAGTGAAGAGGCAAGTACACAGTTGTGTTTTCCGTTGCTTAGAATTTTTAAAAAAATTTTACTGTGTAATTATTCATGAAAAGTAGATGGCTTATAACTTGCGCTCCCGTACAATTCGCGAGGAATTGCTTGAGGAGTCCGAAGAACAGTCAATTCTTGGCGGCGATGACACTGATGGAGCCAAAGACCACATGTCCAAGCAATATATATATTATATATATAATATATATGTAATATAATATAATAATATATATATATATATTATTATATATTATTATGTACATATATTGTGTATCGTTCTTGCAGGTGTGCCTTGACCAAATGTAAATATATATATATATATATTTACATTTGGTCAAGGCACACCTGCAAGAACGATACACAATACCAACAATTCGCAAGGACATCAAATTCGGTATTGCGAATGTCCTGCACCTCCAGGACAGGCCTGCATTTGGAGAGGACCGCCCAAAATTGGATAGGAAACAAAGATGTCAAATTTGCCCGAGAGGAACTGATAAAAAGACGGGCTCCATGTGTCCCACTTGCCTTCGACCGATGTGCGACAAGCATCGCGCATATTTATGCGTTGAATGTGCCTATGGCATCGAATAAAAAATTGTAACCTTTTTGTTTACTTAAAGTATGTAATTTGCAACGTAAATATATTTTTTTCATATTTTTTAAACCATTTTTCATAAATATATTGCTATTTTTTCCATAAAAATGTCCTTTTCACTTTTCTGCAAAAAATCGCACATTCATACCTCAAAATAAATATACTTTTCGGAACGGCCGCATAAACTGCAATAATCAGTGAAAAGTGCATCATCTGAGGATGAAAAAACCGTTTGAAAAATTAAAATATTTTAAAAATTGAAAAAGTTACATTAGTTTTTGTGAAAAAAGTCACTTTTCCGACTTTTTTTTTTCAACAATTTTTTTACATATGTTAAATTAATTTTTTGCAAATCAAACCTATACAGTCTTTTTAAGAAAGACTTAAACTACAACAGGATATTTTTTTTTTTTTTTAAGGTTACCTACAATTTTTTATACACTTGCAAACACGCTTGGGTGTATTTCAACCAGTGTGACCGGTACGGGATTCTCAGGAAGTGTGACCTATTAGGGTTAAAAAAGTATCAAACGTTTCAGCCCTGAATCAGGCCCTCTTCAGTGATAGTAAGTCTAACGCATGTATACGAAGTATAAAAGATTAAAAATTATTATGCACGCAAACGGTGGTATCGCAAAGGGCTAACACGGAACGTGAGCGCAGATATAGGAAGGGTTCGCATTCTTAAGGAGGGTGGTTGCTCAAATCAAAATGATAAGAATTAATTGTCTTCAACTTTGGCATGGACGACTTATTCCCATAGACGAATATCCTCCATAAATTTGAACTAATTCTTATCATTTTTTTAGCTGATTTGAGCAACCACTTGAAGATAATTGTCTGCATGGTTGTCAAGTAATTAATTATTGAAATTATACTCTTATACATCGGGCGAAACATTATACATAACTTATACATAGCAAAAATATTAAAAGTGCAAGCAACGCGTAAAACAAGCAATGCGAAGAACCTCTAAATTTTCCCCTCTTGCCGCGCCGCCTGCCGCTCAGCGGGACACTAGCCAACCTCCTTAAGAACATCGGGCGCACATCTCGAATCCGCAATGTTATAACGCGTATGTCCGACACGCATCCGTGCAGCAAACGACAGCGAAAATCAATCTCGTCTTCCATAGCAGAGGGAGACGAAAAGCAGCAAACTGTGGCCCGACAGAACTACAGAATGCAATGACTGTTAAGAACTGTATAAGACATAGAAATGTGATTAACTTACTGCATGCTACACGAACAGCGGTCAAATGTCTCAGAGGCATTCACAGCCATTATCCATCTGGAGAGAGCGATATGTAGTCGCTGGAGTCAGAACTACGAATGTGAGTTCGAAAACGCACGCCGTGAACTCAATAACACGCAAGCATATAATGGTTAAAAAATAAACAAGCATATTGCCGAAAATACAAACGGCCGCACAAGAGAAAATAACGAATTTGTTTAAACGGTAGAACGATGTTTTATTTTATTTATTAGCGGAATATATGATTTGCCTAAAAAGGCAGTGTCAGTCTGTAAGTTGATACCATTATGTTGCAAGCCGATATGCAACATTTCAGAAACCAAGCGTCTGACATAGAACGGTTCTTTGTCGAGAATTGCGGTATTCCCGAAATCAAACTTGTGATTATGATCCACGCAATGCATCTGCACCACCGAATTTCCTCCAGGGTTTGCCCGCTCATGCTCCTTGATACGAGTTCCCAAAAGTCTACTTGTCTGTCCCGTATAGGAAGCGTCGCAATCAGAGCAATTAATTCGATACACAACGTTGCTCTGAGAAGTATTATCAACAATATCCTTATGTACTTTAATGAGACCATTAAGTCGGTTAAAACCATATAAACTCAATTTTCTGTCCATAATACTAGCGAGATGGGTGAACTTCTCTAAAATATTTTTTACATACGGAACAGACAAGTAAGACCTGCTCGTAGTTTATCATCGTCGGAGGAACCAGAGGGAGATCTTTTAAAAAGAGATTTAAGTTTTTCCAAAAGTATCGCAAAAACAAAGTTTAGCGGGTAACCATTTTCGAGTAAGAGTGTGATAGTCAAAGACAGATTTTTTTGGTGGAAACTAGGATGGGATAGCAAAAAGCTTTGTCAATTAATCCCATAATTACTCCCCTCTTTTGGCTATTAGGATGGCTAGAAAGGAAGCTGAGGTATCGTCCGGAGAAAGTTGGTTTGTGATACCAATCAAATATTAATCATTCATTGGAAACTATTATTGTGGTGTCAAGAAAATTAAGAGTGTTGTTATCGCTGATTTCTATTGTGAACTATAGCCTGTTATGGATGGAGTTAAAAATGTCAAGCGTGTCTTGTAAAAACTCAACAGGCGCTGCAAATGCAACGTCGTCGACATAGCGAAAATAAAAAGGTGGAATGTATTTGAGACGTTTCAAGGCTTTATTTTCAAGGTCTCGCATAACAATCTCTGCAGCGTCAGGGGACAGAGGAGAACCCATAGGGCTACCATGTGTCTGTCTATAAATGATATTATTAAAGGTGAAGTAAGTAGAGTCAAGTACGAATTTAAGAGCGGCCACGAATTCTTCTCGCGGTAATGTAGTATTTGGGGATATGAGATTCCATGTCTGCATATACTATCAATAACTAATTCGGTCGGAACATTCGTGAAAAGTGAGATGACATCTAGAGAAAATAGAACGAATCCGGAACAAATATAAATTTTTACAAAATTTTACAAAAAGCTGTTTAAAAAAACTATGGCTAGAAAAGTATTACAGGAGATCAATTTCTAAACAAATTTTTGTCAAAAGTATAAGGTTGCGGAAAAAAACACCAAGAATTTGCTAATAATACGTTATTAATATTTCACCAAACAACTATTCCAAGCAGAAAAATGACACCATCGCCCAAAAAAGTCAAATTATAAAAAAAGAAGATAAAATTGTTCAAAAATAAAAATTATAAATAAATATAAATATTTTGTTTTTATTAAGCATTAATTTCTTTTACTACCTAATTCACCAAATAATTTTTAAAAAGTAAATTCATTTATATATCCCAAAATAATAAACAAAACTATATATATATATATATACATATATATATATATATTCATATAAATTCAGATAAATTGAATGTATAAACAGACACATGTGGATATCTTTTCTTCCATTGATTAACTAAAGAATCGCTAATATTACAGTGTTCCAGATGAAACTCTTGCAGTTTTCGACATTGTTCAAAAATAACGAAATATTTATCGGGTGTATCAGGTTTTACAGAACAAAAATATAACACGCACACTGTTTCAAGTTTTTGCACTGCGTTAGTAATTCCAAAATGCGATCAGTAAGGATAATCCTGCTCAAATTAAATAGTTCCAGGCGTTGAGAAGAAGAAAGTAATTTGCTCAAGCTATCTTCAGCGACTAAGTGTCCGTCTCTGTAACAGAAATCACATATAATTATTATAGTACTTTAATTGCTAAGAAAGAAACAATGTAACATTTTTTAAATGATCGAGATACAAAAGAGACAAACACACAGATTTTGATTTAAAAAAATGCGGTAACGTATATAGAGTAACGTATATTATAGAGAATAACGTATATTATAGAGAAGAGATTAAAAGGTGTAATGAGATGGTAAAATACTAAAATAAAGTCGATGATGTTATGCTGATTGAATATATTTCCCCTAAATGTGTTCCGAAAATGATGATAGGCGGATTATCGCGGAAGCAAACGATCGACAAGTATCTCGCTACCGCTCTCGTCGCAACTTTCGTCCATCTTAATTGTCGGCACTATTTCCTATACCGGTGCCTACCTATATACGATACTTTAGAAGAAAATTGAAAAGACACTTACATGGGAAAGTTTACTTTTCGTAAATTCTTACAGTCAGCGAGGGCGTTAATAATTGAATCATCCGATTCAATTATTGGACACTGCATACATATTGTTTCGAGGGCTGGACACGAATTCCTCAACTCTACTGCAACTGTGTATAAATTTATATGGTTGTAAGGATTAGGACCTAAAGGATTAATCTGGTTTACATGTAACTCACGCAACCGTTGATTCTTTTGCAATATCTTGCAAAGACCTTGAGTTTCTATATGTGTATTAAGAAGGTTTAAATGTTCCAAACCATTTAGTTTCTCGAGATACGACAATCCTTCGTCGTCTATGAACACACAACAACTTAGATCCAATTCCAAAAATATATACAATATAATATATTAGTCATATGCAATTTACCCATAGGTAATCTTGACAATCATACCCAAGGGAACATGTATGTCTCAAATCGGTACATATGACATCTTAAGGACGTCATTACGACATCTTCAAAACGCCTCATGGTATGACGTATATACATATCTATATATATAAAATATATAGGTATATACTATACACATACCTTTTAAATTGTTGCATATCTCTGAAATTTTCAGTAATGCAAGATTATCGATAGATGGGCAGTAACTTTGTCTTAAATGCGTTAAGCGCCTGTCGCATTTGTCAAGAAAGTTTATGAAATCCTTAACATTAAAGTTGCTTGCTGTAAGATCTAACTGTTGCAAATAATTACATCTAGATCCAAAGTAACAAAATACTTTGCGCATAGTACATTCTCGAGATATACATTGAAAGTTCAAACGTGTATAAAGTTCAGGGTCCCGTATTAAATTATTGAAGCGCTTATTTACTTTATTTATGCCGCATAACGTCTTTAAAAATCTAAGTTTTTTAATATTTTTAGTATAATTTCATCCTGTAAAAATAAAACGTAAAATTAATACACACGAAATGACATTGAAATAAATATTATTATGAGAAATGCAGACTTCTCAGGATACTTTACAGGAAGCGCAGATAAACTGCATGGCTCCTTGAATTCATCCAAAGAGGGCTTCATACGCTTGGCACAATTTGAATGACTTTTTAATAAAATACCACACGAGCATCTCTGTCCAAGTGATTGCACATAACCTGGGATTATTTCGCGAGATACCTTTTTGTGTCTTAAATTAATCTTGTAAGAAGTCTTCTTTATGTCGCTGCAAATAACATCGTAATAAATTTATTTTTATTATTAACAAAATAAAAGGATTTGAATATTACCTATAATGTCGACGGTGATAATACCTTTTACAAATAACGCAATATTCTGAAAAAATTTGTTGAAGATGAAATATGTCCAAGTGTGCACTTTTTAAATCTGCTGTTAAATTATCACTCTCATAGTATGTAGAGTACATATAGTTAATTTTTCTTAACAGATTAGTAAAGCTTTCTATAGAATTTCTAGGATGGATCAATTCTGATGTGCCGATAAGCATCACAGCACCTAGTATTGTGTAAGAGAGAGGTGAACTATTCTTAAATACTAGTCGGAGCATTTTGGTTTTAAAGTCACACGGGTGCGATATAAGTGGAGAAAATAATCTTTATTTCGGGGGTACTGGATGGGTCTGAGACGATCCATTCCACAACTCAATCCACTGATTATTAGGATCTTGAGCACAAATTTGAATTACGTTCCCAGGATTATATATTTCATATATAGAGACCCTGATTGGATATACAGTCTCATGAAACTCGATATACTTAAACAAAATATATAATTATACACTTTTCTTAAAAAAGAACGCATCTTCTTTAACAATTAATATCTTATTTATCAATTTATATATTACATACGAATATAATTATTTTTATTTGTCGCATTACGCCAGTCTATAAAATAAAGCATGTCCTGAGATTCCCTTTTTTGCCATGGAGATGTTGAGATATCGACATCGTCATTATTTTCCTATATTAAAAAATAAGAATGTTCAAAATATAATGGTTACAATATCTTGTAGCATAAATTTAGATTGTAATTACTTTCTACAGGACAGTAATAAATAATATGACAGGAAATACACATACTCTCGTAATTTTTGATCCAAGTAAAATACATGAATGAAATTCTTTACAGTTTGGAAATTTTGGCGGCCTAATTATGTGAGGGGCAGTATAATATATGCTAATATTCCGGTGGTCTTTGGCAACAAATCTTTCCTTTACAAACTGATAAATAAAGTCAACAGTCCTTTTCTTCTGCGGATACACTGTCGACATAGGGATATTGACTACAACTCTCGGAATATAAAGGTTGATTATAGGGTGTCATATTTTTTCTCTGAAAGAAGACCAAAAATATGGAGAATAATAATCCTTACTTATGTAGCATATGCTAAAATGCATTATAATAACATATATTTATATAATTACGAGGGTCGTTTGAAAAGTCCGTGCAAAATCAGAGAAATGGCACTACTGGTGCGTATCGAGGTTATTTTCAGTTAGTAGCATCTCTTGGAAGAACACACACCAAGTTTCAGCCAGATCGGTCTATTTCTTTGTGTTTGGCATTCGTTTGAATCGAAGAAGGCGAGTGATTTTCAAAAAATGGACGAAAAAGAATTTCGTGTGTTGATTAAGGGGTCATCTCACTTTGAACGCTCGAAAAATTCGCTATTTTTATGAATTTTTTTTGGCAATAATAATGCAGATAATTGAATGAATGTTTTTAGTACTTATTACGCATGCTTTAAAAAACAAAACATATTTTTTGTAGATTTTTTAGTCAAGTTTATTTCATTGAAAATACAAAAATGCGAAGAGGTAAAAAAAAAGGTTAGTCCACGGCGGACATTGTAACTCTTTTTAGAATCATCTGAAACAAAAAAACCAAAAAGATTCTTGATTAGTATGAATGTCGCTATAGTATGAACCTCCAGAAATAATTTTCGTTTGAAAATAAAAAAATGGTGGAGGTTTAAAGAAAAAACATACATAAAAGCCTATTTTTCGTCAGGTTTTTTGACTTTTAAAATGTGATAATTTCAATATTTTGACTTGATCGTGGTTCATACCAGAGGTATTAGTGTTTTCAATAAGCCATACAAATTTCAGACCGATTCGTCAAGTAGTTTTTTTTTTAGCGTGTCCGCCGATCACGAAAAACGTGTTTTGAGATAAACGCGTTTAAAGTTTTTGTTACGGAAAAACAGTAAAAAAAATGTACTTACTATTAATTTGCAATCCCTGCTCCATACATCAATCCTTCAGCTTCTTCAAACAGTTCAGATTCTATCGATTTGGTCGGTTGAACCTCTTTGTCCAAAGCAGGGGGGGTGATGAAACGAATCTAGAGTTCCAGCTGCTTCGTTTTCTAGTCGATACGACAGGTCGATTGAGCATTTTTATCCAGGTTGATGGTTAAAGTTAATGGTTTTTTATGTTTTTTGGGCCATTTTGTTGTCGTGAAAAAAGGAACAAATTTTCTCTTGCCCATTTTTTCATAGGATGTATAGTTTGATCGCTAGGGCAATTTAAACAAATAAATTGTTAATAACTTTTTATTGCATCAACTTACAAAAAAACTATTTACAGATTCTTGTTCTACGACCCAAAAAACATAAAAAAACATTAACGTTAGCCATTAACCTGGATAAAAATGCTCAATCGACCTGGCGTATGGACTATTTCGCTCCGAACTCAGGTAGAAAAAGGCTCGTAGAATCTCAAATACTTCTCGGATCTTTATGAAATTTTCACACAAGTTTCTCAAGGATATATACTATCGAAATATGTTTAAAAAAAAAAATCGATTTTTCAAATCGGTCAAAGTGAGATGACCCCTTAAACATTACTTTATGAAAGGCAAAACGCCTCAGGAGACTAAAGAGAAACTTGATAAACATTATGGTGACTCTGCACCTTCGATTAGAACAGTTTATAAGTGGTTTCAAAATTTTCGGAGTGGCCATATGGGCACAAGTGACGCTGAACGTTCTGGACGCCCTGCTGAGGTCACTACTCCAGAAATCATTGATAAAATCCATGATATGGTGATGGATGACAGAAGATTGAAGGTGCGTGAGATTGCTAGTGCTGTGGGCATCTCGAATAAACGGGTACATAATATTTTGCAACATTTGGGCATGAAAAAGCTATCCGCAGGATGGGTGCCGCGATTGCTCACGATTGACCAAAAACGCCTCAGCAGTTGTGGCCGCAAAATTAATGGAAATAAGGTTCCAACTTGTTTCACATCCCCCCTATTCTCCAGACTTGGCTCCCTCGGACTATTATTTGTTCCCCAATATGAAGAAATGGCTGGCGGGAAAAAAATTTTATTCAAACAAGGAGGTGATTGCAGAAACGAATGGCTATTTTACAGACTTGGACAAATCCTATTATTCGGAAGGGATCAACAAACTAGAGCAGCGTTGGACGAAGTGTATAAGCCTAAAAGGAGACTATGTTGAAAAATAAAAAAGGTTTATCCCAAAAAATTAAGTAGTTTTCATTTTTGCACGGACTTTTCAAACGACCCTCGTATAGCGTAAAGATTATGTAATCTAAGTTTATCTTCCTTCCATACACATTGCTAGTATTGACATATTTGTCTGTATGTGTACGAGACGCAAAGTTCAGATTTTTAGTACGTACTGATAATGAATATTGGAACGCGATCCGTGTAGAAAAGGATTTCTATTAACAGTACAAGTCTTGTTCTACAGAGAATTATGTAAAAGATATCTAGTTATTTTTAAAAACATTAATTTTCACTAAAACTAATACTTTTTTAACTTTCCTGTTAACAAATTGTACTTTTATTATGGAATATTATGTACCTACATACATAAAATTTAAAATATGTATTATATATTAGTCAAACTCAAAAATTTGTTTACTATTGCATTATTATGTTGTAACAGAAAAAATTGTTAGCAAATAATTATTTCATATATTTTAATTTTAGTCCTTTTCTCACCACCTCGCATCAAGATTGAGGGTTTTCTCTTTTCTTTCTGCTCACCTCCACCTCGATTTCCTCTCCTATCGTCTCAACTTTTTCCAGTTTGGTGATCTTTTTCCACAGCAGCTTTTTATCTTCTTCCCATTTTATCTCTTTTCTTCTCATCTCCTCTCTTTCCGTCTTTATCTTCTTTTCCAGTTTCTCAACCTTTTTCACCCTCTCTCTCTCTTCAGAATTGCAACCTCATCCTTCACGCTTCCTAGCATTTTCTGCAGCTCCATAATGACATTATTGTCTTGCCTATTAAGTTTGTCAACCCATTCCCCTTCATAGCTGGAGACCGACCCCATGTCGGAATCAAACTTCTCTTGGTCACTACCACTCCCCTCTGTTATTGTCTTTCTCTTCTTCCTTGCTCCTCGAGCCTTTTCCTCCCCCTCTCCCCCCTGGCCTAATTTCTCTATGCATTTCTTGGAAATATCCTTCTCCATCTCTAATCTCTCCCTATTCAAAGAAATGGCGAATAATTATCCTTTCTTATGTAGCATATGCTAAAATGCATTATAATAACATAAATTTATATAAGAATAGCTGTTGCATTGCGGGCGGTGTAGGGAGGTTCGCGTTCCGGTTAGGTGCGCGGAAGGATCGCAGGATCGCGGACGGGTAGTTCAAAATCACTAAATGTCTTGTTGTTTGTGTCGAGAAAGAGAAAGTCTTTATTTGCAGATATATCACGAACACAGCATGAGATCGGTGTCCTTACGAAAGTCTCGAACGATCGAGAACAGAGTACGACGCGCAGAGTCGCGCGTGTTTACGCACACGATATCACGTGAACATTACATTACCGGCACTTGTTAGGATTCGAATGGCCGGGTAGAGCGGTGACACGGCGAATTTACACTAATATGGCCGATAACGGCACACGGCACACGAGGCACTTACAGAAACGATCGCGGGATTTCTCGCACGCGGAGAATGGCCGAACGCGGCACTTAACTCGCGCAACGCTGCACTTGATTGATTTCTCGCGAAAGATGACGGCCGAGCACGGCGCAAATCACTCGCAACTCGCGAGAAAGAACACGACCGAACACGGCGCTTCACTTTATCGCGGGATGCACTTAAGCCTATTCTACAATTGCGTAAACGTAGGATTGTAGGGGTAGGAGTAGTAGTAGTCGTGGATGTTGTACAACGGATCAATCTACAATAGAGTAAAAATACGTTGTAAACTTGATTACAGCAACCTGCAATCAGAGTGCAGTTTTGAGTTTCAAAACTTAGAGCAGGACTTTCTTCCTGTTCCATGATGAAAACGATGAAAACCAAAAACACACTACAATAAAAAGAATAATTTTCAACTTGAGATCTTCGAGAGTTGTTTTCACGTGTATTTCGACACAGCACTCCGATTGGTTGGCTCTTACGTTTACATCTTGCGTAGTCGTGAAAACTTAAGTGCAACCATCTTCCACAACACGCTCTACAACCGGAAGTACTGCTTTACAACCACGTCTTACAACACTTTTACAACTACTTACGACCACGCTTACGCAATTGTAGAATAGTCTTTACTGCGTGCCTCAAAACGCAATGTCCGTTGCGGGACGACGGAGTAGTAGAGTCGACACGGCGAACCACAGTATCGTGCGTTAGTCACAAAGCGGATATCTTACCACGAGACACGGAAGGGAAGGCCAAAGACGGATATCTTGTCGCGACGCGAGCGAAAATCTTGTCGCGGTGCAACCAGGCGGGAGCTTAAGCCAGATAGTACTTCGCGTATTATTTGATAATTAGCTGACCTAACCGCGCGGAAGGGTGATATATCCACGACTCACTCGTATAATTTTGAATAATAATTCGGTCGCCACTCGGTTTCACCAAAATTTAACGAGAAGAATATATATGTAAGACAAACCTTTAGTAGGTCGGCGCTAATTCCCTTTTTTATGTTTCAGGTTCCTACTGGACGCCGGATGGACCTCGCTGCCGCTCTGGATTGTCGCCGCCGCTAGATCGCCGGAACAACGTCGTTGGACAGGATTTCAAGAGATCTCCGATCGAACCAATTTATTTTCAGAAAGAAATTGTATAGGGAAAGCACTTCAATAAACTAGCACTTTGCTCTGCTTTTGTAATTATTGAATTTCTATTCAAAGAACACTCGTGTTTCGGAACACTCAAAACGTTAAACAAGATGGCCGCTCGCTGCCACGTAGGCCGGCCGGATATGCGCATTAACTACAAGTTATACGCGGTCGCGATTATTCGCTGAATTCTATCCCGGTTAACTATTCGCCGTTACTTAAATAACCCTTTGACCTGATTTCGGTGTACGCGCCGATCGCGGGTTAAGTCCTGGTGGTATCTCGAGAGCGTAGCTGGCACGTCCGCACGCCGCAAGCTCTCCCAGGCAAAGAACCTCGATGGCCGTCTCGCAACACCGGAGGTGGGATGTCGCGCTTGCGCAGTTTTTATGCTCAGTCGTGGCTCTCATGTTTTCTTTGTTCTCGCGTGCCGATCACGCGAAAACAAAATGCTATGGAAGGTTCCAGAACATTCCATCGCCTAACTGCGTATTATCTTTCGTTCTGGAATCTTCCATTTACAATCATCTGGAAGAAACGTTACAATTTTACATTTATTTCTTATGCAATAAACTTATACATTATCAAAGATTAAATTTCTCTATAATACATTTTTTCATGCTTCCATACGTCCATCTCGCTATTTTCCGATAACGCATATCTCACTCAACAAAAAGTCGCGCATGAAGCTCGAGATCCTTTTTTTTCTTTTTTAAATAAGAGTTGAAAACTTACGGAATATCTCGAAATTTAATCAATTTTGATTAAAAATACGCACTAATAAGTACCGCTTTTGACTCTCATGGCCAATTAATATATTGTATTTGAATTTTCGAGAGTCCTTAAGGATTTATTGTTTGTTCACGTAGCCTGAGAAAGACGTTCAAATTATTAATATCCGGTTATTGCGATAAATATTACCACATACCCCGGTAGTCGAATTGGTTAAGACGCCCGAACGGAATGCGGGAGGTTCCAGGTTCAAACCCTGGCTGGGGTGATGTTTTTTGCAATAAGTTCTTTTACAGTGATTTTAATATTAAATCAATATCGATTTAATTAGGTAAGGGACAGGGAAATTCTAATGTTCCAATGATAGCTGTGTTTAAAGTCCGACAAATAATCGGCGCGCAGTTAATATGTTGGAAACTTACGGAATATCGGATCTTGTATCTCGAAATTTAATCAGTTTTTATTAAAAATACGCACTAAGTACCGCGTTTGACTCTCATGGCCAATTATATTGTATTTTAATTTTCGAGAGTTCTTAAGGATTTATTGTTTAATAAGAGTGGCCACAACTATTGGATGGTCGCCATTAATCAGTGAAATCACACGAGAGAGAGCTCGCTGTCTCACTCGGTTGCAAAACACCGTCTCACTCGCGCACATACCGAAGCATTCATAAATGGCGGACCAATCAAAGAGCGGAACCAGGTGGCCAGACTCTTATTAGAGGGTCTCTATTATAGACTTATATAGATAGACCGGCCCCTGCCGTGAGAGCACGCGTTAGAAGATCGGCGGTGCAGACATAGCCGTGGTGGTCGGTCCTCTCTCTCTTCTGATCGCTTGGTGGGGATAGACTTAGTCGAGTCGTCTATTCCATGGTATAAATACAAGGGTATGCTCATCCCGTGGACACCCACTGCGCAGTCGAAGTGTGACGTCACACTCGGCTAGAATCTGATTGGACCGCAATTAAATATGGCCCTGCCCCGGGATTCTGTAACTCCTTAACGACAGTTTCGGTATCGTTGCGCAGGTATTATATATGGTAAAAAAGCTGCACAACGATCCGACAACTGTCGCTAAGGAGTTACAGAATCCCGGGGCTGGTGCTTGTTGTTTAGATCCGGAGAAACGTGATTGTGGACATTACCGTATGCAATGTCCTGTTCCGTGAAAGGTTGTGGCAATTATTATCGAAAAACGAATGTTCTTGTATTTTCTTTCTCCTTTGTACGCTAAAGGGTATATTACCCGTTAATAAAGATTATTATTATTATTATTATTTTTATATATTTGTTTTGTAAACTTTTCTATATTTATTGAGTTTATAATGTTTATTTATATTATATTTTGTTACAGGGTATTTATTAATTCATAAACTATTACTTTACAACAGATTTTTTCCCTGCAAACTTGAAATTAAAATAATATATTTGACGAGAGTGCCGCTAACATAAGCTGTTTGGAAACAGCAGTTTGAAATTTACCGCTTATCTGTGACGTCACACTTTGACAATTCTGATTGGTCGCGTGCGCAAGAGCATACCCTTGTATTTATACCATGGTCTATTCCCACCAAGCGATCGGAAGAGAGAGAGGACCGACCACCACGGCTATGTCTGCACCGTCAATCTTCTAACGCGTGCTCTCACGGCAGGGGCCGGTCTATCTATATAAGTCTATGGTATATGCACACGGACACCACAAGGACACCACACAGATGCACACGGAATCAGCTGCGGGCCCGACTTTCTCGGTTTTGATTGGTGCCGCGGTCAGCCAATCAGCAAGCGAGCCCTCAGTTGCGCTTCTCTGATTATGTAGGACTCTAGTATAACGGTCAGGTCAGGTTAGATATATCGAGCTATCGCAATCTAATCGCGATTATCCCGATTATCCGCCATGTTGCTTCCATTATGAGCACTTATAAAGTGAGAGAAATTGACAGAGTGAGGTTAAGTTGCAAGGAGAAGAAGGGGGAAAAAGTATGTGTTCCCTAAATAAAATCACTGTAGATATTTTTCTATTATTGTTTTCACCAATAAATTGCCATTAACATTATACAAATGTGCATTATACGTACCACTGATTGTTAATAAAATGCAATTATAGGAAAGCAAAATGGCGTTATAACCACGTGATTAGGCAGCCAATCAGGCCATGAGGTTCAATGTCGCATCTCTGATTATCTAGGACTCTAGATCTGACTATAAATACCGGCCACAGCTTTGGACAATTGACAGTTGCATTCAGCAGCGATCGTTGCATCCAATGCGTGTCGAAAAATATGTAAGACAAAAAATTCATAAAAATAAGTATTATAAATAAATATATATATATATCCAATCAGAGTCTTAATATACGAAATACGTTATCCTGGAAGCGTAATTCTTTGTGCTCAAGATTTTAATAATCAGTGGTTTGAGTTGTGGAATGGATTGCCTCAGACCCACTTAGTACCCCCGACATTAAGATTATTTTCCCCACCCTTATTGCATCTATGTTATTTCAAAACCAAAATGCTCCGATTAGTATTTAAGAACAGCTCACCTGCCTTTTACACAAAGCTAGATACTGTGATGCTTATCGGTACATCAGAATTGATCCATCCTAGAAATCCTAACAAGATTTTAACTAATCTGTTAAAAAAAGTTAACAGCATATACTCTGGATATTATGAGAATGATAATTTAATAGCAGATTATAAAAGTACACACCTGGATATAGCCTATCTGCAAGAGAATTTTCCTGAATATTGCATTATTTGTAAAAGGTATTGTTATCGTTGACTAGGTAATATTTAGTTTTCTTGCTCTGTTAATAATAAAAATAAGTTTGGTTCGATGTTATTAACAGCGATATAAAAATCTCTCGAGAATTAATCCTTGGTTATGTGCAACCTCTTGGAGAAAGATACTCACGTTGTCTTTTATCAAGAAATTATTAAAATAATCACGGAGTATGAAACTCTCTTAATTGGATAAATCCAAAAAACTATCATGTTGCTGTTTGTCTGTGCTTCCTGTAAAATATTCTAAGAAATCTCTTGCTCACGACAATATTTATTGCAATGTCATTTCGTGTATTAAAGTTTTTCATTTTATCTTTGCAGTATAAAATTATAATAAAAATATTTAAAAATTTAGATTTTACGACGTTGTGCTGCATAAATCTAGTAAATATGCGCTTCAATTATTTATTACAGGACCCTGAACTCGACTATACATGTTTGAACGTGCAATGTGTAACTCGCAAATCTATTATGCACAAAATATTTTGTGACCTTACACCTAGATGTAAATATTTGAAACAGTTAGATCTTACACAAAGTAAGTTTGATGTTAATAATTTCGTAACATTTTTTATAATTGTGGCATGGGTTTAACTCACTTAAGATTAAGTTGCTGTTTATCTGTCAACAGTCAAGCCCTACTTAAAATTTCAGAGATATGCAAAAATTTGAAGGGTATGTATATGTACATGTAGTATATGTATATACATCTGTCGAGAATATGGGTAAATTGCATATTACTTAAAACATATTTTATTTTAGAATTGGATCTAGATTGTATGTATTATCGCACACCCACAGAAAAGATTTCTGGATACAATGCTATTACCCTTCAATCTAAAATAAAATAGGATCGATATAAAGCCAATCATATTTAGTGTTGCAAAGAGAATATTTTAATCTTAAATAGAAAATTCTTAAATCTAGAATAAAATAATCTCGATGCTATCTCTTTACAAAGATTCGAGATACAATAGAAAATTCTTAAATTTAAAATAAAATAATCTTTATTCGATCTTTAAAGCCGATGCAATTTGCAAGTAAAAATTGATTTGTGAATTAAAGCGTATATAAGTCACAAGTCAAATTTTAATTATAAATTAAAGCCGATGCAATTTACAAATAAAAATTGATTTGTGAATTAGAACCTATATAATTCACAAATCAAATTTTAATTATAAAAGTGAAGTTTCAGGTTATGAGAAAAATTTGCCCATATATAATTACATATAAATGTAACAGTTGGCAACTGTTAACCTGAAACTTCATTTTTATAATTAAAATTTGATTTGTGAGTTATACAGGCTTTAATACACGAATCAATTTTTATTTGTGAATTGCATCGGCTTTAATTTATAATTAAAATTTGATTTCTGAATTACATAGGAATTAATTCAGATACTATAAACGAGATACTATCCTATTCTTCACAGCTAAGAATTTTCACTTCTGCCGCGCGTGGAGGTCACACGTATATTTTTTTATATAGGGTAAGTCCCCGGGATAGACGCCCTTCTGGATAAGACATATTCTTTTAAATTATAATGTGACGTACTTCAACGTACACTTGCTTATAACTTAACTTCAAATGTCTACTTTCTAACATAACACCCCACCGTTGTCATTTTAACACTAAACACTGGATGTCGTTAATGTCGGCATTGTTCAGTGCACAATCGTGTATTTGTTGTACCAAATTTGATTAAGAAATTTCTATAAATAGATAAGTTACTAACAAACATATGTTTAAAAGTCATCAACATTTTGCTGAGGAGTTCTAACATCTTGTTGTATTGTATAATCATGCGCTATTTTAATCGAAATCAGATGTTATGTTAAAAAGTAGACATTTGAAGTTAAGTTATAAGCGAGTGTACGTTGAAGTACGTCACATTATAATTTAAAAGAATATGTGGGGCGTCTTTACCATTAAAATGGTGTAGATGCCTCACGTATATAAAGAATAGGTGCCCGACTATTTAAATCAATGTTTATGATTTTAGATATGCCTACTGCATATGTTAGAAAGTTTGTAACGTTAAACTTTGTAAAAGATTTATTTATTTGTAACATTAAACTTTGTAAAATGTATATTTATTTGCCAGTTGGGTCGATTTTAAAAATTACTACGTTTATAATTATTGGCTGGCGACGAGAAGTTCTTAATTGGTTTTATTTCACACCCGACCTGAAGAATGGTGTAAACAGGGAGGGAGGGGATTAATATTCCAACAGGAGTTGTGTTGAATCTGACAAACCAAGTCGGGACGCAGATAATGTTGGCTGGACTAACAGGGGAGGGAGGGGATAATATTCCAGTAGGAGCTGCGTTGAAAGTCTGACAAACCAAGTCGGAGCGCAGAAAATGTGTATATTAGTTTGTTATTGCGATAAATATTACCACATGCCTCAGTGGTCGAATTGGGACGACGTCTGCACGGAAAGCGGGAGGTTCCAGGTTCAAACCCTGGGGTAATATTTTTCGCAATAAATTCTAAATTCTAGATAACATCTTATTAATAAACATGGCCAGTTAAGTCGATTTTAAAAATTACTACGTTTATAATTATTGGCTGGCAACGAGAAGTTCTTAATTTGTATATTTATTTGTATACTTTAAATTTGTATACTTTAAATTTTGTAAAAGGCATATTATTGTTTAAAAATATTATTATAATTGATTAGAATAATATTTTTGTTGCCATTACAAGTATTTTTCGTTTATTTCTATATTTTAGAAATGAGCATCTACCGTTTTTAGTAGGTGAGGCATCTTTGCCCGATAATTTATACTAAGATGGCCAAATGCACCTTTTGCTTTTTGTCAAAAATATGTTGGTTTCTTGTAATTTTTTATAACATATGATATTTATAATAAAAAGTTTAATCATTTGAGCAAAGAATGATATAAATGTCACAAGCATATATCAAGCCAAAATATATAGAGACAGTCCTTAACAAAAACTGAGGCATCTATCCCGGACTTACCCTAAATATAAATTTTATTAAATTATACGTCAAAAAATTAATTGTATAAATTAATACTTAATAGTATTGTTCTATCTAATGTCGTATATTATTCCTGAAAGTAACATACTCGTACTACTTACTTTTGTGCTACTTTTATGTATTAAAAAATTACATTAGATCACTTTACTATTACTAACAATATAAGAACAAATCTAATGTTACTTTATTTTAACTGTATAGAATCCAATAGTATCTTCTTTTTAATTATTACGAGGCATCAATTAAAAAAAACTTGCAATTTTTTTACAACGATTTATCCATTTATTCAATTATCTATTAGATACATCAAGTTCTAAAGTACGTTTTTAATTTTTTCGAAAGAAGGGTGATAGAAGGTTACTGAAACGATAACATTAAACGAAGCTATTTCAAAGAGATTTATCTGTCTGGAGATTCATCTGTCGCAACAATGCGTAACATGTATGACAACGCTTTTTCACTGCTAACCAAATTGATACAGGAATGAGTTTTAATCCAAAACCACCGTAGAATCCCCGCAGTGACGCTGCATCCTGTTTCATACCGGACGGATTTTTGTTTTTGTAGAAAAGCGCATTGACGTCAGTATTCGAATAAAGCTATTTCGGTTCTCGTCACGCGCGTTTGATGTATTATCTTGTTTCATCTAGTTACAACACTTTTTTGTTTTCATAATCAGTAGAAAATAGAAATTTATTGAGACAAAAGTAGATTGCACTTTCAGTTTTGTTCTTGAGATTTTTCAAGATTTAAAAGTATATCAAATATAAGAGGTAAAATTTTTCGCGCTTAGCAGCAGCGGTAAAAAGAAAATGTTCTATTTAACGGAAGCCTAAACTTACGAGTATACAAAGCGTTACAAAGAATGAATAAATTATCGAAAAATTAATGACTTAAAGAATATTTCAACATGGAAAAACACTAGAACTACCGGAGATTAATCTATATTTATTTCTACCGAAGAAATCTTAGAAAAGAAAAGAGAAAAAGAAAAAACAAATTAATAAAATTAATTATCTGTCTAATTTCAATAAAAGTCAGGAAATATTTCAGAAATTGAGATGTTTTAAAAATGAGTAGGAGAGAGGGGGGCACTATAGGACACTCTTTTTTAAAAGCTCATATCTTTTGCCATTTTTAAGAAATTGGTTCTTCGACTAAATTATAAGTTAATTTGGTTGCAGTTAATGTTCCATATAAATGTATAGCAAAACAAACACATTTAAGAGTAGTCCTTTGTTTTTACTTTTTAAAAAAGTGTTTCCTCTGTCCTAATCTCCCTCCTGGAGGGGCAGTTTTAGGACTGATAATGAAAACCGAGATAACTTTCGTCTTCTTACTTTATTTATTAAAAGTAATAAATTTCTTGTTAGGCAACTGTCTTACAAACTTCTTTTAATATATTATATCTTTAACAATAGAGTAGGTGATTTAATTGTAGTTGGCAATCAAATAAACATAAGTGTCCACTTATTGGAACCTTAATTAAGGCAAGAATCAGTCTCATAAATTTCTCTTAAATAATAAAATATCTACCTTTTAGTCTTTAGACCTTCTCTCTTTAGAAAAGATTAAAGTACTAAGTGTCCAAAATGCTATTTTTTTCAATACTGCCCCAACCCTAATTTTAAAAAAAATGTAATATTTTATACCAATTCTTTTTATTATGTCGTTGTATTTCACTCATTACAACACAAAACATATACGTATAACCAGGACATACAAGTAGCTTCCTTTTGAGCAATAGTTTAATATAAAAATACTTATATTTGCGACCCAAAATAATTACAACAGCCAGCGAAAATCACTAACAGCTTGTAGATTAGTTTGACAGTTGACAGCGTGGAAGCTCTTATGTGACGTTTGTCTATGCTCTTATTATGTGACCGGTTGTTAGCCGAAAAATGCGTTCAACATGAAAAAAAGTGTTAAATTTGTTCTTTATTTGAGATGTTCTAAACTGCCCCTGTCCTAAAGTGCCCCCCACCCCCCCCCTAATAAATTATTTAAAAATGTCAAATTGGTCATTTTGATTCCTTTGTTATTTCTAGTGTTAATAATGGATGAACGATGTAATTAACAATTTAAAATAGTCTGATTTGCATATAATTGATATATTATTCTATTAAGTTATATATAAGCATGTGATATACACTGTAATAATTAAGATATATGTAATTTTAATTTTATTAAATCGATGAATTATAATCAATAAAATCTTGTTGGAAGTTGCAATTTTGATAAGAGTTTGAGATACGTAAGTAACCAAAATAATTTTTAAAAATTAAAAAGCAATCTAGAATGTAATCACCTTTTTTCTTAAAATAAAACAGGGAGATTACTACTGAAACTAAAAACTAAAAACTGTTAAATTTATTAAATTTATTAGATTTATTAAATTATGTAATCCTATTATATTAAAAATAAAACTAGAAACTTAGATCTCCGTTAAGATTTCGCGACCTAATATTTCGTGCAACGCGAGTGTTGAACATGTAGATACGTAATTTTCTGTTCGGCATATAATACCCGCGAACGGTTTCGCAGATGCAAAAACTCGAAACTTTGTCGAGTCCGATGGCTTTGTCGGATTTTGACAAACGCGTTGGGGTAAAGTTACGAAAAGTTCAAGACGTGAAAGACGACGGTTGGACAGGTGGCTCCGTACAATGAGATTTTCTTATTCTTGGAGCGCAAGCGTCAAATCAGTAGGAACGAGTGTTTTATGGGCGCATATGATCGTTCGCGCCGATATATTCACAAAACAACAGATATATTTGCAAAACTTCTTCTCGCGATGGATTCAAGCATGATGGATTCAAGTACAGGGACTGATATGACATATGACTAGTGATTTCAATTCTTGTTGCCATAAAAAGTTTTCATGCATTACGGTCTTCTTGATCGTGTAATATTTAAATAATGATATCTCGTTGAAGGTTTAATTGGCTTAAATTAAGTGCTTATTAATATAATCATATGAAATGTTATATATAGTTTGCGATCATTTAAATTACAAAGATATTTCAAATAATAATGAGTTAGATGAATAAAAGTAAAATAAATTAATAAAGAAAGCGTATGTTACATTTCGTACACATCATTATTACATTTTCTATATCCTTTGCTTTCTGTCACAAAACATATGCTTTATTTTTTAAATGTACACACCTATAACAAGTATCAAGCTAGATATGCGAATATCTAGTCATTTAAATATTACAAAAGTTTTTTAAGCACAGAATTAAATACACACAGAGTTGGTTTCTTTTTATTATTCAAATTTATTTACTACAACAATGACATAACTCAAAATTTTTCAAAAATGCTTGAATGTTTTGAATGATTAAAATTTGATAATATTATTTTTAAATGCGATTTTGGTGTAATAACTGATTGTAGAGGAATAACAGTATCTAGCTATATATTAGTTCTTCGTTCAGTATTAAATTCTCACCGTTCTTTTGCAAACAAAATAACGTAACGATAAATTGTTATTTTTGAGTTATGTCGTTGTTGTACCAAAAAAATTGATCGAGCGATATGTCTACAGTGCAGTTTGTACGAATTATTATAGTTATATGTACAAGTCTCTGCTTTAATTTCGAGTACAAGCAAACTCTCTGATAGTAGAGGCAATTATTTTTTTAATAATCTTTTCAAAGCAAACTTTTATTGAAAGTGGCAATGAATAAGAGCGAAAAGGATTCGCTAATTTTTCTTTATGTAGGTAACTCAATATGTTTGAGTCGCATAAAGCGCTCGAGGCCTACAGGGCTCGCGCAGGTTACGAATCAGCCCTGACCAGCCCCACCATCGCTACCAGTTCCAACGGAGCGGGCTGTGTCGGGGGCGCCTGGCGCGCGGCAACCCCCTGGCGCTCAGTGGCTGCGCTTCCTCCGTATCAGGCGTTACGCACGCGTTTCGCGTTACGGATCCGTGTGTGGTGTATGTTCTCAGTAGAGGCGGATATATCCCGCGAATTCTCGCCCGCGCGATAAAAGGAGGATCCGATCGAGTGTGTATCGCGATCTATCGCGCCGCGGGCGTTTTCTGCCCGATCGCGCGCGAATTGCACTCACGATCTTCCTGAGTTCCTGATCTTCGATCATTTCTTAAAACTGTTCATCATCTTCATCGCTTAACGCAGTTAGTATCGCGTTTCGCTATGCTATGAGTGCGCGTCCGGAGCACTTTATGACAATCAAAAATAAAGCTTTATCCTCGTGTGTCTGCTATTAGATGCTAAAGCGAACTAGATCGCGCTCTTCATGATGATCCAGTATTAATCGTATCGCAAATAAATTTAAAAATTAAATCTGTCTAAAACTTTTTTTTAAAATTGTGGAACGCTTCCAGTGTTTAACGGGAAAGATTTACTATGTAATATGTGAGATAATTATAAAATTAGGTTTATTAATAGAATGTTTTTTCTTACCAAATGTGTTTTATTAAGTACTAAATTTATTTAAAAATATTTTTTAAAAACATTGTTTTTATATCGTTGTCGAAATTTCTACTTGTGATTGTTTTATAAAATTATATTCAATACAAAAGAATATGAACGATTAAGGCAATAGGTTTGTCTGTTATACGTGTAACGAGCTGCACGATCGAAATGCTATTAATTTTTTATCGAGCAAATCGATTTTTTGTAGAAATCCTTTTATAATTGTTTCAAATACTCATTATTTGCGTCAATTACGCATGATGTTTTACATGTGTGATATAATTGCAAATCGTGTATCATAAAAACTTTGATATATCGTCTGCATCATAAAATTGTATTCGCGATAAAGTCAATATTTTTTAATAATAAACTATGCATATCTTCTTCGTAGTACAATTTGTCGCTTATTTTTCTACATTTATGGAATTTAAAGAACAGCAATCTACTCGGTTCGGAAAAACGTAACGTCCATTATTCCGTTATTTACATTATTCAAAGGTAGCTTACTGCAATCTCCTAAATTATAGAAATTTGACTTAGCAAAACGGTAGATACGACGAACTGTACAAAACACAGCCTGTCAGCCTGGGAGCACCAGCTCATCCGCACCATAGTGTCCCTTACGTCAGAATGGACCGAGGTCATATTTACTGACCCACCTCTTTTTGACCTCATTTAGCGCGTTGTAGATAATAACGTCGCGGTCGCGTCCATGTATGATTTAAGACATTGTACTTTATCTGGGTTAATAATTAATAAGATTGTGTCTTGGCAACTAATGTAACGGTGTATCTAAAAAGAAGGCTTGTTAACTTTTCAATTATTCTGCCAATTATTTTCAATTATTCCTTTAATTATTTCTCGAACATGCAACCCAAATAACATAATATGATTTCGAGCAGATTAAGATTATAGAATTATTTATGCACCTACATCTGTGTAAATGTGTGTACATCTGAGACGCATATTTAATTATTACTAAATATATGTAATCCCATTTTTTAATATTCTTCATGTACTTATAGGTAATGTAATTTATAGGACATAATTTTCATAATTTTTTTTATAAAGACCTAATATTTAAAAACTTATTTAAAGCTATTGTCAAAATTTTGTTAGAAAAATACGTAGATATTTTTATTTTACAATCACTATGACGAGCGCTCATTGAAAAATTTTTCTATAATTTAGCTTCTGCAATTTCACGTACAGATCTCACACCGTTCCCGTTCGTGTCGCTCGTGAATGTAAATTTTTGACAAGAACAAACAAGAGTGCGTACGATTTTCGGTTATCGCGTATTCGCATGGGACACCTTTGCCGTTCGCGGAAATGGCTGGAAATGATATACGAGAGAGCATGATGGAATAACGCGGTGCAAAATCTCCGATAACCGGACGAATCACTGACCTTTATTCGCAGGTGAACGGATATTTAGTGATTTAGTGCGCGATCGAGAAAAACTACGTTCGTCGTCAGGTCGTCGGGTCGATCTCGAAACGCTTTTCATTTTCCTTCGCTCACACATTTCCCGTACATCTTGCGGGATTTTCTCTGTTGACATCAAAGGGACCGTTCTCCATCGGGATTCCGTTACGTTCGAGGGTGAGTAACTTTTCTAGAAAATTCGCACACAACCTGTGCCGTCTTAACTTCAAATCAGATTTTACGAAAACAGCCAATTCAGCTAAAAACGTCACAGTCGATGTTTTGCGATAGTAGACCTTAATTTTTCTTTTAATACATATGTACAGTACCGTGGAAAAATTTGCGTACTTTTGATTTTTTTAACTTAACTTGGTTTTACGCCATGTGACGTATATTTGTGAAGAATGATCGCAGAGCGATGTTTAAAAAAGCGTTTTAAAGATTAAACTCGCAGCTTTCGAATGCTTCAAGGCTCGTTTGGATAGCGCTAATACCGGTGGCAGAACACAGTTCTTTTTAGAAAGAAGACCTTGAAATGCACTGCTTACTTCAAATCGTCATAACTCAGTAAAAAAATGGTAGCGTATAATGATTAAAGAAGCATTTTAAAGAGGAAATGATATTTTTAAACATCGTTTTTTTAAACATCGCTCTGCGATCATTCTTCACAAAGATACGTCAGATGGCGTAAAACCAAGTTAAGTCAAAAAATCAAAAGTACGCAAACTTTTACACGGTACTGTATATCCGTAATTATATGAGAAGACAATTATCGTACCTATCCCTTTTCTGTTATTACAAAATTAAAGGCCTGTATTTTTATATATTTCAAAATCTTTTTGATCATTATTCAAAATTTGATTTTATTGTTGTATAATATAGAAATTTGGACAATAATAAAATTTTATAAGACAATAAGTTGTCTTATAAAATTTTATTATATAATAAAATCAAATTTTGAATAATAATCAATGGATTTCTTTTTTTCTTAAAAAGGAGAAAGAAAAGCATCCTGTAGAAAGGGTATCAAGCTATATCTCAAGTTTGTAATGCAGTCCATTTTCGCAATTACAAGCGCTTTTTAAATTAAAATAACTTTGTGCATGGATGATATAGCTTCCGTACATGCATAACTAACACAAACTATATTTTAAAAATATATTTTATTTAAATACGGTCGTTTTTGCAATATTATTTTAAAGCTAAAAGGACATGAAGTAACGTAGAAAATTGATGACTATAGGATATAAAATTGTTTTCTTATCTCGTTCCTTATCTTTAAAAGTAGTCGTGTTGCTCCATCTACATAATCATAATAATTAATAAAAATTTTAATGTCTCCGAAGGCGTCGGTGGATGGAGGATTCGGAGGTCAGGAATGTCAATCATAAGCCGTCCGTAGATGATAAGGTCTTGCAAACACGAACATTCTAACGCTCATATGTGATATACATTTTCCATAATACGTTACCATTTGTCAGAGCGCGCACTTAGCACGTGTCTCGGAATAGCTATCGATTGTCATTTACCTAAATTACGAGCTTTTTATGTAGGCCGATAAGGTCAGATGTGACTTTTCACAGTTATAGCCAGGACCATATCGTAACCAAAAGATGTAACGTCGGTTTTTCTTTTTTTGTCCAACAGTTTTATCACGATAAAGCACACAAAATCGTCGCGATTTGATACACATCTGTCCGTATCGTAATGTACAAATCGTTTTTTTTTTCTTTTCGATATACTGATAAATTACATTCGTTATTCTGATGATACATCGAGATCCATAAAAACATAAACCCAGATATAGTAAAATGAAGTGCAAGACAATCTCAGTAATTTGTAAAGTAATTTAAAATAATAAAAAAAAACTTCAACAAAACTGCGCGCAGTTATCGTAAAATTGCCTCGAGATTTTGATATTTTAATTATAGTCAAAACTTATATTGTTCGCTTTATCGTTGTGTATATGTTTAATGTAAACGATAAATGGAGGATGTAATTCTGCTTTCCTTTATGTGCATATAACAGATGCGAGCACGATTTATTATGGATGCTCTAATTATTTCGTGTTATAACGAAACTTTATACGAGTTTTATGCTTTCCTATATACGAATTCTATATTACTGTTTTATAATATTTGACGAAATTATCTAGACATTATTGTATATACCTGCTATGATATTGCTGATCAATATTTTTAATTATAGAATAGTTTAGGTTCGATAAATATGTGTTGTGGATTTATTATTTCAAAGTATTAAAATTCTTTTATTATTTTAATGGAAAGTAATTGACATACATGTATTTTAATAACTAACCGTCACGCCATGTCGTACTGGCCAAGTCGTTATTTTAATACTTTTTCCTCTTCGGAGACTATTAAACTCATCATATTTCTTCCAAGATCATTGAGTCAAGCACGAGTCTTCTTAATTATGTAGCGCGTTTATCGTCATGTTTAAAAGAATACGCGGTCGGCACCACCGGAGACATTACCCGCGGGCGTTGCTCAAGAATTCAATTAAACCATCGGCCTGCGAGTTTTACACACGCGAGATGCAAATTGCATCGCTACACTTAATAAATACATGTCCCAGTGCAATTCCGCGGTCACCGGGGCGAGCGCGCGATCGATGCCTTTACCGCAAATATTAATTTATTACGCGCGCATCCTGCGGCTAAGTGTTTTTCCTCTATCGCGCTCGATGCTCGGGAGGATAACAGGTTGCGCGATTTTATCGATGGCCTAATTGAAAGCGCACCTCGGGCGCAAATGCGCGCTTGGCATAATCGAGTCGGCGATTAACGACTTATCACGTGTCAATACATATCCGTATCTCTTGCCTACTGTATCGCCGGGGGATCCTGCAGCGGTCCGAACTATTTGCGAGGCCAACGTCCGACGAATAAACCAACGTTTATTAAACTCGTCTGTGAAATCGCCGCAGGATGATGTGAAACGTATTCGCGCGCTGAATGTCTTACGGATCGCTGCACCGCGAGCGTTTAAGAACTCAATTAACTTCGCGCAAGATTGGCTACTATATACTTAATGAAAGTCTAAAAAGTCTCCAAATAAATCGCATGAAATCGAATCAAACGATCAAAAGTGATCATCGCAATTTCTGGGCGCAATAGCATGCAGGAATAGTTTTATCTTATACTACTGGAGATCACGAACAATAAGTGGCTGTAGCTTATTGTGCAATTAGCGCGATCTAAGGCACTAAATATACTATTTGTTGCGTATAATAAAATTCCAATATTTTAGCAGAAATAATAAAAATTTGAAATAAAATTTTCTCAATTTTATCATCTTACTTTCGTACATAAAAAGAAAATAGAACATATTCTTGACGCTATCGGCGACAAAAGTATATATCGCTTTTTGCTACAACAACACGACATTAACTAAAAAATTGTCATTTTTTAGTTGTTTGCAAAAGAATGATAAAAATTCAATAATTAAATAAATTATAGCTATAGTAGATAATAGTTAAATATTTTTATTCCGATCAATTATTACACCGAAATTACATTAAAAAATAATATTACAAAATTTTGATAATTCAAAACATTCAAACTTATTTTCTAAAAAACATTGTTTTTCAGTTATGTCGTTGTTACAGCAAATGAGTGATATGTTCTAACATATTAATTGTATATACATATCAAAATACATTGCGTAGCACTAATTCTCTTCATCATACATATTGCATGCAGAATAGACTGGTGATATAAGTGAAGACTAACTTGGACATTATCAATCTTGCGCGCGATACGATCGCACTATTCAAACTCATTGACTCTATTTATGACTAACTCAACGATATCCCAATCCTTGCACGCGAAAAGAAATTATATAAATTGCTGTTTCATGCATATGGACAGGCACAGAGATATGCGGTAAACCGCAACTTAACTTCGCCAGGCAAATTAGATTAGGCGTTTCATGATGGTTTCGTTTTACAATAATGCACTTTACTGTGTTCTCCAATACTGGACTCAATAGGATTATTTTGACCGATTGCATTAGAAAACAGATAAACTCAGTGCGGTCTTTAAAATATTATCATATTTTAGTAATCGGATCGATAGCGAAGTACCACGTCGCAACTACATCATCAAATATCACTGCTATAATTCCTTTCGTATTTTTAGTCACGTTTTATCACTTCAGAAGTAACTCCTAATTTATTTTGCTGTTCCTATTTTAAAACAATTTTAGCATAAATTAAAAAGATTACTGGATTTCGGATAATATTAATTAAATATGGAATAAAAATCGCAAATAGTCGTGGATAAATAAATTCGTCTTCAACATATAATAAGTAATATAAATATAGAAAAGAAGGAAATTTAATACCAATCTATGTTATATTTATAATATAATTAAATCAATTTAATGTACAAAAGTTTTAATAATCATGCGCTTTTTTAAATTTATTTTTGCAATAATGATTCAAGGAACTAATAAGACTTTTTTGTAATATTAGTTCTTAAAACAATTTTAATGTTTCTACGTGACATAGAGTTTATCTCTCACAAGATTAAAGATTTAATCAACTTCGCAGACTCACCCACGCGTTACGGCTTGATCGCCTTTAAACGCGGACGATGTCTCTAAATCTGGGCGACATGTGCGCTATTGTTTGCACATTTGCGATAAGCTCCTTTTGCGGCACCATTATCGCCTCGATACAGTTCATTACATCGAGATTGTTTGAACAAACAAATAAAAAATGTTTTTTCACTGACAGATAAATTAATTAAGCTGGATGTATTTTCCGCTTTATTCAATATATTTAATAAAATATATATACGACACAAATGTTTCTTTCACAAATCAAAAAGCAACATACGACAATGTGATAAAATTTGAGATCGTGTATTATAAAATAGATACATGTATAATAATATGTAGAGGAAAGTCCTCTATTATGAGATAGGCTCCTAATATGCGACAGCGAAGTTTCTGCTAAACTAATAGGCCCTATCAGTTGGTTCCACCATGAATTTATTGCCCTTGAGGTAAAACCTATTTAGTGGAAAATTCATTGTTTAATCGTGCGTGTAGTCGTTGTAGAGAAAGAAATTGTGAAATTGGATGATCTCAAGTGCCTTGGATATGAGTTTTTAAACCTTGTTTATTATATAATTAATAAATATTTGGCAATGAGTTCTGCATGCAGCGATAGAGTAAAGTCGTATTAATAGGAAAATATGGGATATGTTATTGAGTTGCTCAATTGTAGAGAATAGATTTGGTGATCGCGAAACTGCAAGGCGTGGTGCTCGTAACATGAGATACTTAGGGTACTCCTGGGTTGCTGGAGTATGAAAGTTATTGTATAGTAATAAAAGAAGAGAAAATACTATATTAACGTTAAGGGAAGGTTTATACGAAATTATAAGACTGTGCTGACCTTGATTTGAGGGGGAAAGGTGGGGGTGGAAGATTAGGTACAATATTGGGTATAAGTGGGTTTACGATTGTTGCAAATATGCATCTCCATTACATTTGTCTTTCAAAAACTTTAAATAAAGTTTTCTAATTGCAATATGATGTATTTTGGACTTTATTAGCGATTTCCCGGGGTCTCTCATATTAGGAGCACACTTTTTCGATTTTTTCGAAAGCTCATTTTTTACATTTTTCTAATTTTCAGAAAAATCAATATTTAAATTAAATTTTACATTTCAGCATCTTAAAGCTTATTAAATTCCCTTCAAAATGACCTACTATATTTTTTAATTCTGCTCATAGACTTCCGGCAATCACACAAAATAGATGTGGTATCTCATAATCGAGGACTTTCCTCTATTAAAGAAAAATGTATTGTATAAGTATTTATGACAAAAAGAATACAATAAAAATCGATAGATAAAAGTGATAAATAAGATAGTGCTAATTATTTTATAACCAAATTAAATTTTTCGATGAAACTGGCAATCACTCCTGACGGTCACAAACGTCAGGACTCTTTAGACCGAGAATCCGGTCCTTCTATCAAAACGCTTAAAATTAAGCACCTTAAATTAAGATGGAAAAATTCCCTCTCCCTTCCCTAATTAAATCGATATCGATTTAATATTAAAATCACTGTAAAAACTTATTGCGAAAAATATTACCCCAGCCAGGGTTCGAACCTGGAATCTCCCTCTCTAATTATTTTATAGAACTTTCTTAGTAGACACTACGTGTAAATAAACGTTCCACATATACCTAAGTAAATAGATGTAACTTTTGGAACATAAATGTTTAACAAATTTAGAGTCAAAAATGGGAAACGCAGAACGCTATTTGTTTTCTCACAAAGTATATAATTGTAATACAGAAATATTGTAACCCCCTTTCGAAATATACGATGGTATGTGAAATTCAGACAAATATTGTAGAATAATATTCTGGAAATCTGTGAACAAATATCGAAGGGAGCGTATATCCGGGATTTGGAAATAATGCATTTTCGAGATTGGAGCGAGTTCTCCGTGCCATCGACTTTAAAATTGTGATTTTTCAGACTGCGTCGGCTTCGAGAAGATAATACTTCCGGAAACAATGACATTTCGACGCGACGCTCTCTTTCGATGCCCCGCCGGCGCTGTTCCGCTTTTCCGATTTCTTCTTACGGGTACTTTGCATGCGCGTCTCACCGCATCGAAGCCGTGCAAAGACTTTGACCTGTTTCGTGATAACGGAGTTATCTCGAGATGACGCACGTCGTTCCATCTTCGGCTTTGCGCCACATGAGACGAGTTGAGTCCTCTTAAAAAAAAAAAAAGAGAGATCTTATCTGATTTCGTCACATTGTCGTCCGATATCGTTCTCTAATTTGCAGAGGAAATGCGCGATGCACATCTGCGTAGTGATCTCGTTAGACTGTTGTGTGCTCACGCTGCTCGTTAGTAATCAGGGCAACTGCACAGCCCAGCGTTCCATTTGCACTCGCATGATAAAAGGCGAGCGATTGCGTGGCGAACTGGCGAGAAACGCGGATATAAAACGCGACGGATTTTCTCGTCGGTGCACAAATATAGTCCAGACGGATTAAAGTGCGCGTTTCTTTCGCAACTTCGTCCGATTCCAACGGGGAGAAAAAAAACGAATATCCGGCTGATAGGGCTTGGAGCTTTAACTTAAACGTAAGAAACGGGGAAATGTCCCGGACGGTAGACGGTAGTGCAGTAATGTACTTGCATTTACTTTGGCAATGAACCATGAAAGCTCCGAGGTTCACCGGTACTTTAACTCGCAATCTTAAAGCGTCTCGCCAGTTGAACTTTCTGATTTCTTACGCTCGACCGCACTATTCTACGTCTCTCGGACCGTTTTATCGGCTTTGCGAAGTGCATTACACCGGGGGAAAGCACGACCTACTAGCACTTGATTCGCGACTTGAATGATTTTATGGTATGAGCCCGCGTATGTCCGCTGATCCTTTACTACACGCAATTGTGTCGCTGTCGAAAACTACAACGTTAAGCCGGAAGAAGGATTTTCGCTGTTGTGTCGCTGTCGAAAACGACAACGTTAAGCCAGAAAGAAAGATTTTCGCTGAATTTAACTGCAACTTTGGCCTCCGTCGCATCGCATAAAACATGAGGAGAAACTGAAGATATATGCATAAGATATTCTTTAACAAAGTATAAACTACAATAATCATATAAAAAATACGCGATTGAAGATATATGAGGTATCCTTTAATATTTTATTAAATAAAGTGTAGTTAAAACGCGTCGAATGTTTCGAGAAATAAAAGGAAAGAAATACAACACTTTTTCGAATAATTGCAAAATGACAGCAGTCGTACAATCGATCCGTATATTTATCACAAAAGGACGCTTCAACAAAGGCAATACGATATTATTTGTTTCTGGTGATTTAAAACTCTTTATTTTGATCTCTTTCTAAATAAATTCTTTATCATTCACCGTATTTAAAATATGTATAATACGATAAGCCGTAATTGTGAACAGCTGGTTTGATTAAATTCGATTAATTATACGCACATATAAATCGTCGAAATGTATGCTGGCGTGCAGCCTTACAGCTCGAAAAAAACAAAGTAATTTGCAAACTACGCACACAATAAATCAACCTGAAAGAATGGTCCAATGGTGAAATGATACCCCGAAAAGGGGCGCGACATGATCTCGTTAGCGCGTGGAAGGATTTATCGCGGTTAATTTTCTGCCCCATTGTCCGATGAATGATTTAGTCATGAATAGGATACACAAGAAACTATTACTCACTGTATTTTCGATGTGTTATTAGCAACAGGATCTTCTGTTTTAATATACGGCACTAAGTTTGTGTCATAACTCATGCGGCGGCCAACCGTTCCTCTTTAAGACTTTAAACTATATACATTATACATTGTGCATTGGACGGGATAGTAACGGGAGTTCAATAATAAAGCATGGAAGCTGACGAGTTGCATAGAGGATAAAAAATATTCGCTGCTAATGGTGTAAATAGAAGAACTTGCGTTCGTGGAAAAAAATTTCATATTTTGCATAATATACTAAAATATTCAAGATTTTTGTACAGTTTTATACGCGAATTGACAACAGCACATTTATGAGCTAGAAAACTCGATGTAACTATGACAGCATTAAAATAGACACACTGCGGCAATAACCAAATCAATATACTTATCTGTATAATTTACTGAAAAGACTGTTAACGTCATCATTTATTTATCACGTCTTTACCGATATGCCGCGCCATTTTCTGCCATTTCACTAAATCTAAATCAAACGAATACAAGAACGAGCAGATCTTGCAGCCGCGATACTTTAAGTTTACCCATTTCACGTTGCCTCCATGCATTTTTCACAACACTCTGTTATATAACCAACGTCACAAAAGCATTATGCATTTTATTTGCACGTGCGCAGCAAAGGGAAGCTCATTTGTGAATCAATAATCCTTTTTATACTCCATCGGCATGCACCACTTGACTTTAGGACACTCGTACGTATTTCGCAGAAATAATTGATTGGATTGGGTAGTTTATTATCTCATAAACAATTCAATTTACACCGAAAAGCTATGCATGTAATAGAAGAATTATCTGCATTATAGAGAGCATGCAGCAACATTGCGGTTAAATCCTTTGTGCGTTTATGTGCGCGCCTCTTATATATTTTATTTTTTATTTCCTTTTTCGATGAAAGTGAGTACAAACGCTTCGCCAGTCTGATAAAATGGCAAACGGAAATAAACGCGAATTATATATTCCGAAAGAGCAGCTGTTCTAATTCTTTTAATAAGGGTTCTCCCGGGAATAGCCTTTATACACACAAAGCTGATATGCCATGCAACAACTGTGTAATGGTATTTCACGTGTGCAGCAAATGATGTCACGTGTGCAAACGTGTTATCCCTTTCGCTGGAATATTTGCATAATTACTCGATGCTTACTTAGCGATCGCATTCGATTGAATTAGCATTCTAAAGTTTATTGGATCATTAGGTCTAAGTAAACAATAATATTAGCATAATTGATCGCAGCGCGCGATTTTAACATGGAGATTGCGTCAAGTTGAAACTTGCAATTCTTACGCGCAAGACAAATGTGTCTCTGTGGCATGAATGTAAGTTGTGTAAAATTATTTACGACAATTGGAGCTTCCGCGGAATTTTACTTAAACGGAAATTATGCTCTTGCCTGCTTTTGCGCTCGGAAATTTTATGTCTCCGCACGTAAACAATAAAAGCGAGTTTATATATCCTCTTGTTGAAAAACATATCATCATTTTTACGAAAAATTTTCGCGCGACGAGACTTTATATTATCTCAAATATTTTTCTTCGTTTCATTCGGGGATCAGACTGCCTGCTAAAGTCGTCTTTTTCCCTATTTCCCCGCTGACACGTTCCGCGCTACATCATATCCATAATGTAAATTTACGTAACGACGATCTTTTTCTCGCGCGGGATAAGTCGGCAGATAAACCACAATACAACGGCCTCACCAGCTGCCTCCTAACGTAAGAACGCAAAAAAAATGGTGACATGAAAATTTGTTTATGTGCTCTCGGGGATGATTGCCTCCATCATATATAAGCAGCTAGCATTTCATACCTAGATTACCGAGATAAACGGTATTACAGCTAAGTTACATTTTTTATAGCAACGATAAAATAATGCGTTAAAAATAACAATGTAAAAACAATTGTAGACATAACGTGCGTGTAATTAACGGTTAACTTCCTCTACTGCATTCGGATCAGCAGATAAACAGATAAACAACTAATTGTATGATATATTAATTAAGCGTGATTGAATAATAATTCGGTCACAAAAGCACATTTCTGTTATTTCTTTAATGAACATATTAGGTACATTGATTTATATATCTGAAATTGATATTGTATGTATAGTGTAATTTTAAATAACGTGTAACTTAAATTTATATTTTTCGTAAGATAGAAGAGCGTGCACTAAAAAATTTCATGTAAAATTACAACTATTATAGTGGGTAATACTGGGACCATCTATTAAAGGTGTATATTTGCATACATCAGTAAAAAAATTTTGTAGATAAAATTACTATCCTACATCGTAAGCAAGCAGCTTGCATAAGTGTGTAATTACAAATTGTGTATTTACATAAAATCCAAAATTATACATAGGCATATAATGTTTTAATTTTTTTATATAAAGAAGTAGATATTTATACGACAAAGAGTAAAAAAACTATTTTTTGTAAAAGTATTGTAAAATTATATTGAATTTATATATTTCCGTTATTAATAGTGTAATTGCTACACTTTATTATTTACGTAATCTTACATACCTTTTTTTTACAGTGATAGATTAACGTAAAATTTTATTTTCGGATTTGTATGAGTAACAAGAGAATTATAACAGCTGGAACAATTCAAGATTTAGTTCCGATCGGTTCTCGAAATGTCAAAAGCACGCGCGTGTGAATATTCTATGGAGAAAGAAAAAATGCATATAGGTTTCGCGGAAGCTTGGAGCGCTGCCGTTTTATCACCGCGCTCTGAACCAACTCGCTCCCGCGCGGTTCATTACACGCAACCCCCACCGTCGTTCGTCCAGGGTTAATCTCTACGACGCATTTCTACGACATTTCGGGCGATCGATAATATCGATTCGCCTATACGGGAAAAGGGTCGCTGCGCATTACACGTATGTGCACCGGTGTGCGTATCGGGTACTTATGTACTACCTGGGACTGCAGGGTGGGATATGGCCTCGTGTGTGCGATGCGCGCGATACCCGGCGTCCGCGTCGCCGTATGCGACAACTAGGGCGATACTACGTCAGATCGGCATTAAAATGTCTCCCCGGCGCGGCAGTCTGGCAGCGGGAACGCTCCGATTTAAGCAGATTTGCATCATTCCGTTATAGATCGGTAATTATTTCACGAGAGTCACGCGGGAACTTAAATTCCCGTCCATCGTCGGCTCCAGACGGTTTTGACGTCAACGTGGCAAAGCCGATAATTCGCGTCCCGGCGCGGCGTGCATGCCGTTATTATTGTGCTTGATTTTGCTGTCGCGAAGTTAAGTGCCGCGTTTGTTTTGACGCGAAACCGAATACGAGGGAGAGAGACAAGGTAAACGCGAGCGACAGACTAATTAGTTTTGAACTTAAATAATGAAATATGGTACTTATTATTCTTAAACGCAGACGAAGAGTTAAATATTGATCTTTCAATCAAATAATTATGACGATCATAATAGGCATGATATGTACATGCATACATGATGTACCGATGGCTGAACTGAATTGGAAGATAGATCAAGTTTTCTATTAAAATTGATTGATTCGCTGGCGCAAATTTCTTATATTCGCTTATTGTAATATCACCGTCGATTGCCAAGAAGTAATTAGTCTTGTCTCTCAATTATTACACTTCTTATAACTTATTGAGATTTACTTCCTAATTATATTTAGAGCTGTTAGTCTGTTGATTTGTTGACATCAATATAATATATTATAATATTAGATAATAATATTAAGTAGATACATAATATTAATTATACACAGTATAATAATAATTTATCTTAAAACTAGATAATATTTTCTGAATATTTACGGTTATTTATTGAAAAAAGTTGTGTTTTTCTAGAGAAATTGGAGGAAAATATTATTGTTGGATTATACAAATCATTTACGGAAAAAGTGATGATTGTGATTGAGACCTTTCTTTCTCTCGACGGGACCTAATTTATTTTACCAAGGGACTCGAATGGACCTTTATTAAGCCTTCTGCTATCAACAGTATCGTTGTAGCCGTCTCTAATCTTGGGGAAAGCTTTCTCACTGTCTTACGTAGTTTCCAAATAAAATATTTTCTCTTCTCTTGTAATACTCGGTGAGTTACTAAATTAAAGCTGAATTGGATTGGATTGTGTAAAATTATAACAATTTATTGTTAAGTAAAACAAGAATTTTTTTAAACAAAAATTATTTTGTTTAATATACATAAAATCCAAGTTTTAAAAATTTACTGAGTTTCTTTAAGATTTACACTATAATATTTATTTAGTTAATTGTTGTATGTATTGTAAAACATACTTAGAATTATTAATAGCTGCATCTATTATTATTATTATGTATTATTCCAATACATCATTTTTCGATAGTATATACTTATTATAAGTTTTATTGAAGAATGGTACAGACTTCACATTCACGAAATAAAATTGACATTAAATACACTATTAATATGTCACAAAAATATGCTAATTGCTATACGCTCTACCTATATGTATATGTGTTAAAACTGTTGTTTCATCTTAAGACAAAGTTTAATCGCTTTAATTTTTATTCGTGATAATAATAAGCTATAGAACTTCGTGTGTCGACGCTTCTTTCGTAGTAATAAGACAAAATATAAGAAAAGAAACAATATATTTTTCGTGATTTGATTATGATTCTTTGAGGAATTTCGAAGCATATTTGTTAGCGAAAAATAAGAAATTACAATTAATTAAACTTTATTTAATAAACATCAAAACTTTGTTTTTCAAACTTTATGTTAAAAGAAGTTTTATACGTATTTTAGTTCGAATAAACATTTGATATTAGAAAAAATCCAATTATAAAAGATACATAATAGCTGTCTAGCCATTTTTCTTCTATTATATAGGACGCGAATAAATTGGCCAAAGAAATCTGCAATTAAAAACGAAAGCAATGTACATCTTTCGGACTCAAGAAAATGAATTCGAGAGATTCCATATTTTCCTACGATACACTCGCGTAACATGATCCGTTCCATATTATGAGCGAAATGTGAAACAAACGCAGTAATAACACTGTCAAAAAAGCGACGAAAGAACCGTGCAATATAAATGATACAAGTAGACGAGGGTTACATGCGGCCTTGACTGACATTAAATTGGTTTGCATATCGGCGGGGAAATAATGATTCACGTATATCCACATAAGATAGACCGTAGTATCAGTTGTGCATTATTAGCGAGCGTGGATCGATCCTCGATTGATGTTTCGTCAAGTCCGCGAAAGAAGCAGCAGCTTGTCCGTTTTCTTCTCCCCTCTTTCGTGAGTTCAATAAAATCAGGTTTCTGCATGCATCTCGCTCAGGTAGTTTAACATAATTAATACGTTCCGTAATAACTTTGAACCAGAACACGGTCCTGAAACTTTGTTAGTAGCAGAAACCCTACTGCTTCTGATTTAGGTCTAACGGGGTCTGGAGTTACCTATAGCGGCAGCCATTATTTAGCATTAATCTAGTTCGCTTATCAAGCCAAGTAAAGGTTTATTATTAATTTCCGTCTGTATACACACAAAATACAATGCATTTGTATCAATCTACGTGTGATCCTATGCCTTTTATTAATTGCTCCACCGATAAAATTGTTAAACGCGCGCGCGCCTTTTTAGAAATTTATTCTACATTTTACTTATTGTTAGGTAGGTTAGAAATAGATCTGAGTGTTCTTTATGAATTTTTAGCAATATTTGGATGAATCAGTTGTGAGAATGAGATCGATTCGATTTCGCAGATTGATTCGGCTTACGTATGACCTTAGGTGATATTTCACGTCTCAACGGAAATAATTGTTCTTCTGGTTCTTCCTTATATAATCTGCTAAAACGGAAAAAAATTTAGTGGTGGAAATATAATTAGAAAAAGTTCATTTACACACATGTGAAGTGTAGCAACATTTTTAATTTATTTGAGACATGCTACTATTATTAAAACATTCAGAAAATAATAAAACAATACCTTTAACCCTCACGTACCGCACGTGGGTATGGCATACCCAGAGCGTTTGAAAATCGCGCGGCATTTGTAGAAACCGGAAATGAGGGGAATGGATGTGGGGGCGGGAAAAAAGTTAAGTGTTCAACGTATACTTTCCCCTACCTAGCGTCGTCAGTTTGTTTAAGATACAACAATATTTTGTGCTTTTTCTAAAAATCGTGCAATTTTACTTGTCGAGATAAATATACTTATTGCACGAGAATGTTTTGACACCTTTTTTTTATTAAAATGTACACTTTCAACTGTTTATTCCTTTAGTTTATTCATTTTTACCTCTATTTAAGTATGATTATTAATTTTTAAAAAAATAGTGTTTTTTGTGTTTTTCTTGATTCTTTGAAAAATTCACTTTTGTTTATTGTTAAATATTTTTTGCAATTTATAATTTTCGGCAACTCTACTTATAAAGGACTCTTTTTTAGACCCCCCAGAATAAAGATTTTACACAGTTACTTTAATCGGTGCATTTTACATAAAATTAGGAACACTTAAACATCGACGGGGTACGCTATACCACGGTGCGGTAACGACGGAAGTGAAAATACGTGCGGTATGTAAGGGTTAATTATAATTTGCTAAATTTCAATTATTCAAACAAGAGAGATATATGTTTTAGTTTTTATTTAATTTACACATTGTTTGAGGTATTATACTCTTTCTTATTAACGTCTCTTTAAACTTAATTTTTATTGTCACACAAATATCTAAAAATAATAATGTTGAATGAAAGACAACATAAATTTTACAAAAAAGGGAGCTTTACAATTTTATCACAAAGTTCACAAAAGAGACTTTTGTGTCACATTTAATATCCATTATTATATTTAATGTTATTTTTTTGTTATTAATGTATTACATTAAAATTATTAATGTGTGTTATTTTCATAAATTCAATTATTTTAATAATTCAAAATTGACTTAAATTAAAAATTATTTAGGTATTGTTCTTTATTTAATATAATGTATTTGTTTTAAATGAATAATATATGTATAATAAGCGCCTGTAAGAAGTACTTTTTCTAGTATATTGGATGACCTTGTCTTGTAACATTTGATTTCAATCATTCTGACATATTGACGGTCCCGCGTTCAGGGAATAAATTGTCTTTGCGATTGATATCTGCTAAAATCGGACAGAAATATTGTTCACAGATGGTTGCGATATTAATATATATGTAACAAAGGCCAGGGTCATTAATTGATGTATATGTATATATTAATATTCAATTCCTTAAAATATTCAATCATCTGAGTAGTAGAATATATCAGCGTTAACTTTATATCAATCTATAATAAAAATGATATATTACTGTTATAAAATTTTATTCTGCATCTATTTTAATTATTTCTCGATGCTTTCTATATAATTTTTACTTTTACTGCACGCGCGCGCGTGCGATATTATGATCTGTGTGCGTTTGAGCTTAATTGCTTTAATTTTATCAATTTAATTCACTATCTTTATTTAAAACTGACTTTTGATTTAATACCTCTCGAGCGTAATAACTAAACTACATAAAAAACGAGAGAAAACAAATATATTTTAGTTTTATTTCTAAAGTTGCTTCTATAAGCGTGGTTTACACGGCGCTGCTTTTATTCGCTTTAAGCAAGCTTCTTAATTCGTCAGCGAATTCGCTGGTAGAAACTTCTTCTAGACGCTCGTTTTTTAGTCGCTAGCGTTTAAAATTTTCAAGTTGCGGCGTCTAATAAAGCGTGGTTTACACGGCGCTGCTTTTATTCGCTTTAAGCAAGCTTCTTAATTCGTCAACGAATTCGCTGGTAGAAACTTCTTCTAGACGCTCGTTTTTTAGTCGCTAGCGTCTAAAATTTTCAAGTTGCGGCGTCTAATAGTCGCTGCGCAAAAGTTGAACATGTCCAACTTTAACGCTCTCGTCAAGCGAATAGCTGGGCGACTTTAGTAGCAACGTCAAAAGAAGCTCCGTGTCAAGACGGTAGCGAATAAATCAGCGGGCGACTGGCGAATAGTTTAGAATTCTACACATGCGCGAGATGACCAAAACGCTGGCGACTTTATATTGTTTACCAGCAACGTGTAAATGATTTGACGCTAGCGACTTTGTCAGCCAAAAACTCGCTCTGAAAGAGCGAGAAGTTAGCGATAAAAGAAGCCAGCGACAAACGTCAAAAGTAGCTCCGTGTAAACCACGCTATAAGCTTATAGCGTGGTTTACACGGAGCTTCTTTTGACGTTGCTACTAAAGTCGCGCAGCTATTCGCTTGACGAGAGCGTTAAAGTTGGACATGTTCAACTTTGGAGCAGCGACTATTAGACGCCGCAACTTGAAAATTTTAGACGCTAGCGACTAAAACACGAGCGTATAGAAGAAGTTTCTACCAGCGAGTTTGCTGATGAATTAAGAAGCTCGCTTAAAGCGAATAAAAGAAGCGCCGTGTAAACCACGCTATACCTACAAGCTACTAAATAACACTTTTCAATACCAACAATAAATTCGTACGAGTTCTTTTTCGTAAAAGCAACTCGCTATCATATACTTCATATCTTATAATATTCATGGGTAAATATGCATAATACGGGTATCATCCCCAATGACCTTGACCTTGACATATATTGTCAAGGTCACCCTCCTGAGTGACATTCAAAAGATTTTAGCTGGCGGTCATTGTTTATTAAAAAATTATTTTAAAAAATTGAAAATCATAACAGTTATTTTGAGTACTAATAGATATCATAAACAACTAATATGTATGTGGAAATCGTAGTGACGCGCTTTACAAGTATGTGCTTTGTAAGTTAAAGCACATACAAAGCACATACTTGTAAAGCGCGTCACTAACCTATAGTTATGCTTTGTAAGTTGAAGCGAGGTCCACCCACCCCGACCTCTGTGGAACGCGCTCCTCTGTCCACGCATGTACTTCGTAAGTTGTAAAGCGAGGTCCATCCACCCCGACCCCTGTGGAACACGCTCCTCTGTCTACGCATGTACTTTTGGTATGTTTTGGTAGTCTCATATATATATCTCTTATAATACTCAAAATAACTGCTATATTTTTTAAACTTTTCTTGTTAATAACATCTTTTTAATAAGCAACGACCGCCGATTAAATCTTTATGAAGGTCACTCAGGAGAGTGACCTTGACAACATATTTCAAGGTCAAAGTCATTGAGAGTGATACCCGTATTATGCATATTTACCTATTCATGTTTATTAGTCGCATTTATTACTCGCGTATTCTCAGTGTTTAATTTATCAAGACGTATTTCGTGTATTGAAAGAGAGGGAAATTAGTCTCGCATTAACACAAAATTTATAAGCCATGTCGTGCATAGGCACCAGTCATGAGGTGGTTTATTAATTGCGTCTAATTGCGTTTTACGAGCGCGGAGCGTTCGAAATTGCCTGTTCAACGTTGCGTTTCGTTTTACACAGAACTTTTCACGTTACGGGTCACGCCAAACGGGCCGCTTTGCGTGTATATGGAGGAAAAAAGGAAACGCGGCTATTTTTGCGAGCACGGGAGATATACGACAAACGGGACGAGGAAATTTCTCTCATCGATTTATTCCACCGATTTATCATGCGTGGCTCATGCAAAAGAGCTCTCGCGCGCCGTTTTACATCTTATCGTACTTCATATAATAATGCCTACGCTGTTGTATGTAATAAATGTAAAATAATTTCTCAGAATACTACTGTGTCCTGCATGAAAATGTATTGTTTTAAAAAGCGGAGAATGTGCCCTGGTGCCGCGTAATGCGTATTCAATGTGCCGTAATGAGCGTTCAATGCGAATGAATCAATTAAACTTGCATCACGAAAAAAAATTTGTTAGGAAAGATATACGCGATGACGTATAAATATATATTTTATCAAATTTATTCTTTTAATCGCGTCACATATTTATTTCTCCAAGAAACTTGCGTTTACAAACCGAACAATCCAGAAGCATTTAAATGTAAAATATATCTATATTGTGTATTATATAACATAGGTATATACCTATTATACGTTATTAAAAGATCAGTATATTAATGTTTATTTTTCTTACTCACACTTGTCAGTAACATTGTATTATTTATAATATTATATTACAATATTATAATGATTTATAATATTAAATATTGTAATATTACAAATTATATTATATTATGTTATAATATTATATAGGGGAAAATGTTGTACCTCAAAACACTTTTAAGTTTTTGATTTTTCTGAGCCACAGTTTTAATTAAAAAATTTTGAACAAAATATATCATTAAAGTACATATATATATATATGTCTTATGTTAGTATAAAAAAGACTCTCTTTATTACCAATTTTTTGCAATTGGTAATTTTGTTTCAAGGTACAGCAGCCTTGATGTACCTTGGAACACTCCTTTTGTACCATGAAACATCTATAAAAAATTGTAATTTTTTTAAAAAAGTAAATCTTTTCAAAGAAATATAATATTTTATTAAATTTAGTTACATTTTGGTAAATTATTAAACTGAAAAAGATATTTAAATCTGGCGAGATAAATCATTATTGTCATAAACAAAAACAGACGTTCTCTCATTTCATGAATTTGATAAGTAATCTTGCGTGTTTTTCTGAATTGCTTTTACTTTTCTTGCTGATAAAATATTTATTAATGAAATAAAACAAATAGGTAAAAATAGAAATAAAATAAAATAAAATAATATCACGCTTAATTTTAATAAATTATTTAAGCACCTTTTAACGGACAATAAAATCAGGGTCGTCTGAGATATCTCAGTGAGATACTTTTCGTCATTTCAGTTCCTAAAACTGCATTTACAGCAGAGATCAGAGCTTTAGCATCCGGCCTTTGCTTTTTTATTCCACGTTTACTACGTGGCATGGTAGCTATAATACAAACAAATAGCTTCCAATTACTCTAGCTGTCAGTAAAAATAAAAAAAATTGTAGTTAAGGTAGTCCTTTCATGAGAATAAGTATTAAATAGGTATCTAAATTTGATATATGTTAAATATACAGTAATAAGGGGCATGTGTACGAAAAATCAGGTAAGGTTATCGAAACTTTACAAGAAATAAGTCATTCTAAATGTGCGTTCGCGGAGCGTGCTATTGTCATTCTATCCTTGTTTACATCTAATGAACGAGAAAGATAGAATGATGCAAATCGCCACGGCCAAAGTTTTCAACGAATAATACATGTACTTAGCGACCAGATGAATACATTATTAATGTCTTAAAATATTCCCTGAAGTTTCCGGATTTTGTACGTACCTTGAAAATAAGGGCTTGTCGAATGTTTTGCTCTGATATATGAGGTTAAACGGAGACGGAGACACGGAGACAGAGACGTGATAACAAATTTGTAGGTTACTCGAGTCCAAATTGAGTCCAACCGCACTACTATTGTGATATTTTTTTAATTATTAAATAATTAAATACGATTAAATCATGCGTGTAAAATCATATTTTATATTATTATAATTATTGGGATGTTGCAATATGTTTGTTTTCAATTACCTCATGACGGACTGTTACTTGATTAAAAGTTATATAAAGATAACAATCAGCTAATATACTTTTGAAATATCGTTCCAAGGTACATCAACTTTCATGTTCCAAGGTACATAGAAACCAATTTCTAATAAAAAATTGTTATAGTTGATAGCTTATAAGTCAGAAATGAGGTAATATATAATTTACTACATTATTCTACATATTTAACACATTCTTACTATCATTGGCTTATAACAATATCTTTATTATAAAAAATTACAAAAATCACAGTACAAATTTGAATAAATTTACTTTGAACCTCATAAAATACAAAAGTCGACATAACTTACGTGTAAATAATCGTAACAACACAAAACTACAAATTTAAAGAGATTACCAGATAACTCAACAATTGGCACTATAAACTGTCGCCAGATGCGAATACCATTCGATTATGACGGAGTGTTCCAACGTACAGTGTACCCAAGGTACAGCATCTTCTCCTATAAATTGCATGAAAATAATATTCCACTTTTCCAACATTTTGTTGTAAAGCTATCGAATACGATCTTAATCTTGTATAATAAAAGCAAAAAAAAGTCACGTAGAAACTTTTTACAAGCAAGCTGATTATCAGTTAAAAATAAATAGAGTGGAGAATTATTTAAGAAACCTATAGCGGCTTTACGCGTTTCACGTAATTTAATTCTCACCTATCACGAACTGTACGCAAAATTTTACGCCCGGTGAGATCTCAGAGGGAAGATTTAAGGAGAGCCCGTCTTTTCATTTACGTTGCGCGTCGACCCACTTCAGTCGAATTTACTGCCGTCGGCTGGGAGAAAGGTAAGCATGGTACTGTTCTATTACGGTCGTGTCTATAGCAAAGGGAATTTAGGTAGAATATAGATTAAGACAAATTCTGTCTGGAGAAAATTCTTCTATTTCGCTTGACTACCCTCGAATAAGATGCCTCTATCATATTTACGGCTTTAGATTTTTTCGCCCCTGAAGAACTTTTTCGTTCTTTTATATATATAAAAGAAACTGAAGCTTTCAGACGTGAACGATCCGTGTTTCCCGGAGCAATAATGCATAACTAAATATATGATTTCAAAGCTGCTAAAGATGATAATGGATAGACATTGACTGTCTGCCGTTTACAGAAATTATGCAAAAGCCAGACGTATCGAGTCGTCTGTTGAAAAAAATTTTAAAGGTCAGATGTGTACAATGTTATCTATGCTGAGTCATGTAAAACAAATTTCTTGATCTAAAAGAGAATTTTTATACAATAACTTAATATATTCTTTACTCTCTATTTTTTAAGTGTTTTTGTTTCCTCATAGAGGAAGCTTTGTTTTCGTAAAAAAAATTTTTTTGTAGTTGCCGCTGCCAATGTGTTCAGAATGTTCTAAAACGTCGAAAAATCGCAATTTGAAAAAATGTCCGTATGTGTGTATGTGTGTATGTGCCAAATATACCGAAATTTCTATAACTCCAGAACTGATCAACCAAATCTTAACGAATTATATATAAAATAAGGGTATAAAAGACTGAAGAATATAATAGAATTAGAAAAATTGCCAATATTTTAAAATTTTAAACTTTAAGGGCTACATCTCAAGTCTCAATAATTGAGACTTTTCACAAATTGATGTTTTTTGACAATTTAGTATTAATTATTGGCAACTTTTATAATTTTATTATATTTTTCAGTCCTTTCTACTCCTATTTCATATATAATTCTTTAAGATTTGGTTGATTAGACCCAGCTTTATAAAGCTTCTATGTATGTACAAATTCTCCGAAATTTCAAATGTGTGTAACACGAGAACTGATCCATCAAATTTTAAAGAATTATATATGAAATAGGGGTATAAAAGACCTAAGAAAACAATAGAATTAGAGAAAATTGCCAATATAATAAAAAATGTGTGTAAATTAGAAACTTGCGCATTGCTTCTTAGGTATGGATTCCCCAAAATTTCAAACGTCTGTATCTCAAGAACTAATCAACCAAATCTTAAAGAATTATATATGAAATAGGGGTAGAACTGACCTAAGAATACAATAGAATTAGAAAAAATTGCCAATATAATAAAAAAGTGTAAAAATTAGAAATTTGCACATTGCTTCCTATGTACGGATTCCCCAAAATTTTAAACGTTTGTATCTCAAGAATTAATCAATTAAATCTTAAAGAATTATATATTAAGTAAGGGAAGAAAAGACCTAAGAATATAACAGAATTCGAAAAAAATTTCCAATATAATAAAGAAGTGTACAAATTAGAAACTTTTGCACATTGTCCTATGTACAGATTCCCCGAAATTTTAAAAGGCTATAACTCAAGAACAAATTAACAAAATATTAAAGAATAAACAATAAATCCTTAAGGACTCTCGAAAATTCAAATACAATATAATTGGCCATGAGAGTCAAACGCGGTACTTGGTGCGTATTTTTAATCATAACTGATACAAGATAGCTGTGTTTAAAGTCCAACAAATAATCGGCGCGCAGTTAATATGTTGGAAACTTACGAAATATCGGATCTTGTATCTCGAAATTTAATCAGTTATGATTAAAAATACGCACCAAGTACCGCGTTTGACTCTCATGGCCAATTATATTGTATTAAAGAATGGTATATGAAATAGGGGTAGAAAAGACTGAAGAATATAACAAAATTATTTTTTCTAATTTTGTTATATTCTTCAGTCTTTTCTACCCCTAATTCATATACTATTCTTTAATATTTTGTTAATTTGTTCTTGAGTTATAGCCTTTTAAAATTTCGGGGAATCTGTACATAGGACAATGTGCAAAAGTTTCTAATTTGTACACTTTTTTATTATATTGGCAATTTTTTTCGAATTCTATTATATTCTTAGGTCTTTTCTTCCTCTATTTAATATATAATTCTTTAAGATTTGATTGATTAATTCTTGTTTAATATAAAGATTATATTAAGTAATACATACTATAAATTACAGTTAAAAATTAAATTAATTATATGCATTTATTGTATATAATTAGATTGATTTTTAAATCACACACACTCATACACATATATAGCGAAAGTATTCGTATATTCGTACAGAAAAGATCGATATCTTAAAAAAAGCTTTATTTTTAAAAAGTAAAAATTAATTAGCAATTTATTAAATGCGGGTAAATGCCTTGACCAACCACAGTGAAACTTTAAACAATTAAAATTCGCGAAACAGCATTTTATTAAAATTGGAAAATATTGGAACACACTTTTCTCTCAGACAAAAATAAAAATACCTTCGGCTCTGATGGCAGGTGTATGGTGTGGCAAAAAAAATAAGGAATTTGATTCAAAAAATCTCATGCCTACGGTTAAACACGGTGGCAATTTCGTGTTTGTTTGGAGGAGCATGAGTACAGCAGGAGTCGGCAATTTGCATGCTATTTATGGCAGAGAACAGGCCATAAAATAACATCAAGGTTTGAAAAAATCTCTATGTCAATACAAAAATTAGGAATTGGCGATAATTATTATATATTTTTCAACATGACAATGTGTGATCATAAACATACAACTTACAATATAAAATAATGGCTTTTGTAATATGCCAAAACAATTGTATACACCTCCGCAATCTTCTACAGTCGCCGAATTTCAATCCTACTATTAAACATTTTTGGAGCATTCTTGGAGATGCTATTAGGAAGAGGCAAATTTCCTAGTCGAGAAGACTTAAAAACCGTTCTTCAAGGAATGGAAATCTACATATTTCATTAATCGTCACGCAAAACCTATTGCATATTGAAGACTATGTACGGATTGTGATTAATGCCAACGGTTATCCTATACAAAATATTAATCGTATTATTATTTGACTATTAAAATATTATATTATACAAATAAAAAAAGAGTGTACGAATACCTTTGTGCACTAAAATAGTATAATTCTGCATTTTTTATTATTATTAGGATAATATATATGCTTTATTTTACTTTTTTAAATAATTTTAGAGAATTTGCTACCTAATATGTTTATCTAATCGTTAACAAATTGCTAGTTAATATTTATTTTCTATGAATAACACCTTTTTTTATAAAAATTTCCCCTGTATTATACAAATACTTTTTGCACTCACTGTACATCTTTACAGATACACATCTTTAGAAAAACACATTTTTAGGAGGAACTAAATACTACAAATGTTTATAGGTTAATGTAGAATTTTCCATCATAGATAATCTATGCGGAAAATACACGAAAAAACAACTTGTGATTCCAACATAACAATGCTTTTCTAATTAACTTTAAATAATAAATTGTTATTATTATTATTTATTTTATTATGCATAATTATTATGTCTGTAATGATGTTTTGACCTTTTTGAAAGGTCTTTTTACACGTGTTTCGCATAATCTCCCTTCGATAGGAACGCAAGGTCTTGTGTAATGCCCATTACGAGAGAGAGATACAGATTATATATTTAATCCGATAATAGGGGTTTGATTTCATCCCCAAGCGTATTTGCGTGTGCATATATGTATACATGAATACATTATACGCCCATAAACAGTGCATCTCTATGGATCTCTATGCGTTTTATTTGCGTAACGATATAACGACATGAACACTGGTCTACAAAATTGAACCTTTACTAATTTGGGGTCGCTGAATCTAAATACATTTTAGTAAAAAATTTTAATTAGCTTTAATTTCAATAATACAATGGGTAAGACCGTCTTAATAAGTAATGTCTTAAGACGCTAATACGGCTCTTTGTTGTGATTGGCTTATGACATTTTAAGATTGTACTTAAGATGGTCTTAAATATAAGATCCGACACTATGAATACCGGCCAATACAGTACTTTGTAAAGTAGTATATTAGTGAGCCCACTTCACTTCGATTATATTTCCATTTCGCAAAATTTTTTACAATAAATTTGGAAAAAAATTATATTTTTTTGTTTCTTACATTTTGTAACAATTCAGAAGATGCCTTATAGGCAGCTTCTTATTGCAATCGTAATAATAAAAGTTTTAATATATATCTTTTCATTTTGGTAAGTATATCTATAATTTCGGTAAATATATTATTATAATAAATAGAACAATTATATACAAAAAGCATTAAATAACATTATAGAGCATTAAGAAGCATTATAGAGCATTCAATAAACTTAATCCCACACAGCAAAATATATCACCAAGATATCTAGAAGATATCTGAATGACAGAATATCTGATTGTGCAACACTTTTCGAAATGTCATGAGAATATCTCAGATACATCTGCAAGATTATAAAAAGCTATGATAATTTTATAATGGCTCAGATATAATATTTGATTCTGCATACCTATATATAGGATATCTGTGCCTCATTAAAAGCAGAGGTATGTTATAAACGATATAAACAATATATCTAGTATAATATTTAATATTTATGTATCTAGTATTAAATTATATACAATATTAGGGAGTAAGTGTCAGGTGTTATAAACCCAATCAGCAAACAAATGTTTTTAAAATTATTTTTAAAAACATTTAAAACACATTTTTAAAAACATTTTTGAAAACATTAAAAATAATAGGCTACGCCCCCTTTTTTCATTAAAAATATTTATTTTAACGTTTAAAAAAACATTTCTTTTACATTTGAAAGATCTTTTAATATTTGAAAAACATACATGTTATAATTATACTTTAGAAAATATTATCTAATGTCAAATAACGCTAAATAAACGTTTTGACAAATGTCAAAAACGTTAAAAAAATGTTTTTTTAAATCATTATTATAAATAAATAAAATTAATGTAAAATATAAATATTGGAAAATAAATATTGTAAATAAATAAAAATTAATGCTAAATAAATGTTAAATAAATATTTGTTTAAATCATTATTGCAAATAAATTACTAATACAGCATAAATATTAAATTAATGTTGAATAAAGTTTAAATAAATGTTTTTTTAAATTACTATAAATATAAACTTGAGTTGATCTTAATAATATAATAAGATCTGACTGTGAATATCGGCCATATAATCTTATACAAATGTTACAAATCTTTTTCAAAAATATAATGTGATATTGAGTGATATGATGTTTTGCAGATATATTGTGAATATCTGAAAATAAGATATCTCAGATTTGACTTAAACCTGTTACTCATAAAGATATCTGATTATATTACTTTGGTATACAAATGCTCAAAGCTTTTTGGCGCATAAGGATGAGATACAACATCAGATTATGAAGAAAATAAATCCTGCGATCCTAGCGTTATCGGAGACGAGATTGACTGTAGGAATAGAGGATAATGAAGTCAATGTACCGGGATATAGTATAGTTAGATGTGATGCTGAAAATAGACATACAGGAGTTTTTTTATACGTTAGGAATGATATTAAATTTAAGATAGTTGAGAAGAAAAAGATAGAGTCAAACTGTTGGTGTGTGGCGATAGAAATGAGAGAGAATATGTATAGGGGTGTGATAGCGGTAGTGTATCATTCGCCGAGTGCGTCGGATGGTGATTTTGTGAGATTTTTGAAAAATACAGTAGAAAATTTAATAATAAAAGATGACTGTATGGTAATAGGAGACTTTAATATAGATATAATGGTAGATCCATTTTATTCAAAGAAATTACTAACGGTAATGCAAAACATGGATGAAGCAATATGTTGATAATTAATCCGACGAGAGTTACAAAGGATAGTCAAACGATTATAGATTTAATTTTTTCTAATAATCATGTAAAGGTACAGGTGAATGAGAGACCTAAAATAACGGACCATGCATGGCTCAAAGTTGAATTTAATTTAAATATAAAAGATAATAAATATAAAGAAATTAGAGGCAGGGATTATAGTAAGTTTGATATAGATGAATTTCTTAGTATAATGGGGGAAAGAATTGAGCAAGGTCAAGGGCTAGATGTAAAAATACAATTGCTGAGAGGTTTGTTAATAGTATAGTAAATGTATTGGATACTGTAGCGCCTAAGAAAAAGTTTAAAATTCCGAAAGTATGGGAAGGGAAAAAATGGTTTTCAGATGAAATAAGAATGGCAGCAGTAAGAAGGGATGAGGCCCACGGTAGGGCGGTTAGCACAGGTATGGAACAGGACTGGGCATTTTTCAAAAGTAAAAGAAATGCAGTAGTAAAACTTATTAAGACAAAAAAGAAAGAATATGATAGATTATAATAACGAGTGATCCTACAAAAATGTAAAAAACTCTGAAAGAATTAATTAAGGGAGAGCAAGGGGGTTCAGTGGTTTATTTTTATATTTTATAAATCTGTAATTTAATATAAATAATTTTACAAATACAATATAAGATTACCTCTACTTTTGCAATCTATATTTCTTTTATTGCAAGAATCCAAGAATACACGTATATCGATATTATGCGTTCGAAAACCACCACATATTCTACGTCTCACCCCCACTCTCCGGCAGCTAAACGATATACAGTTTTTCGCCTTTTTAAGCGAAACCGTGATCTAACAAACGTTTTAATTAGTTTATTTGGAACTAACAAACAATTCCGCATTGATTGACCCCGTTTTGAAACAAAAACTGTAAAGAATTCTATATTTACCGGCTAAATAAACCCTAAAAATTATTTTCGTGTTTACATAAAAATTATTAACTAACAAATGTTTTAATTAGTCTAACAATAAATAACAAACAATTCGTAAAAAAAAAATGTAAGTCGAAGTTGTCCGGCTAACTACAGTGAGGTATTATTATATCGGGACTGCCGGCGACGCTTTCTGTTACTCCTTCTGACCTCGCTCATAATGTGTTCCGGGCGCTAGATGCCTCGTATCTTTCTTGTCATATTCTTGATGTTAGAACAGTAGTCAGGAAATCTCCGCCAGCGGCAGCCCGCGACCGACCCGCAGCAACTGCATCTACCAGCTCTTGAATAGTCACCCTAGCCTCGAATGCCGTCCGCGACATTGTTATTGTAAAAAGGCAAGCAAGAAAACTGCTTAGGCAGAGTGATGTGTGTGGTAACAGCTCTGATAGTAGTGTTCTTGTTGAGTTTCTCCCCAAAGACACTTACGAATTATTGCAATTATCAAGGCGCGTCGCCAAAGAGAAGTCTTATAAGCATGTCAGAGGTGCCATTCTGTAACTCGTTATGCGGATAACGATGTCGTTATGCTGTCGTTGCGCAGCTTTTTTCCCGTATTATACCTGCGCAACGACAACATAACAATATCGTTATCCGCATAACGAGTTACAGAATCGTACCCCTGGGTACGCGATGGTCGAATACGTGTCAGGCATTCTGCTGGCAAACCTGTTGTCTATGTCAACTCTGACACTGACCTTCCAGAGCTTATTTGACCTGTCTTCATCTCTAGTTTAAGGTTTATGGCACGCTAACGTTATTTTCAATTATGCTATCTTGATTTACTCTATCGTAATTACCTTGACGGTACTCACATTCGCTAATCATACGTATGTTTTAAGTAATTTTATGGCTAATCATACGTATGTTTTAAGTTATTTTACGGCATGCTAACACTATTTTCGATTATCCTATTTTGATTTACTCTATCGTAATTACTTTGATGGAACTTATATTCGCTAATTATAGGTATGTTTTGTTTGTAGTAATGAGAGCTGTACTTGCTTTTACTTATACTTTGTCAAAAACTAGTTCTTAGCTATATATGAAGTTATCATTTATTTTACCTCAGCTTTTTTTTTCTATTAGTTTAATTTTAGTTTAAGTTATGTTATACTATATTAAATCTTGTAACTTGTATTATACATACTTGCCCTATAGCCTATGCTTGGGCATAATAAACATATCTCTCTCTCTCTCTCTCTCTCTCTCTCTCTCTCTCTCTCTCTCTCTCTCTCTCTCTCTCTCTCTCTCTCTGGCATCGTAACTGGCTCTACAATACCGCGCGCAGATCCAGGAATATTCTTGATTTTCAAATCTACAGGCTCTTCAGGAATAATCTTACCCTCAACTTGAGAAGAGCCAGAGAGCAGTTTCATATGGAGAAATTGAGCATAATTTCTGATCCGTCCAAGATGTGGCGGGAGCTTGCAAATCTTGGTCTTATCGAATTACCCCTTCTTTCACCCCTCAACTTTTTCTCACGCGATGAATTGAACACTTATTATGCTTCTATTACAAATCGTTATCCTTCTTGTTCACAATCTGAATTTTCTAATATTATTCTATCCATAGTGCCTGAAAAACCACTATTCAGTTTTTCTCAAATATCGTTTGATAGTGTACGCTCGGTAATGGCTTCACCATCTACTGTTTCTTTTGCTTCGGGTTGTGATCACTTACCGTTATTTGCCATCGCCGTTGCCTTGCCCCATATTGGTAATCTTTTAACCTCATTTTTCAACTGTTGTCTCAAATTGGGTTACTTTCCGTCGCACTGGAAGCGCGCAATAGTGCGCTCACTTTGTAAAATTAAATCTCCTATCAGACACGAGACCTATAGCCAACTTTATGAGAGCTTTTCAAAATATTTGAAAGCCGTCAAATTGTGGACTTTATTAGTTCCAATCATATTCTTGATGATCGACAATCAGGTTACCGCAAAGGTTTTTCTACTCAGACTGCTTTTACGCATATCCCATGATATCAGGCGCAATGTTGATGCAGGTGACGTAACCTAGTCCTTTTCGACTTCAGTAAGGCATTTGATACTGTCTCGCATCTATCCTTATTAACTAAGCTAAGGAAAATGGTGTTCTCAGATCTAGCCCTCAAATTAATTATTTCGTATCTCACGCAGTGGTCGCTCTCAAGCAATAATCGATTTGGACGGTAAATGCTCGAGTTGGCTATCTGTCACCTCTGGTGTTCCGCAGGGATCTGTTTTGGGACCGCTCCTTTTTTCCTTATTTATAAATGATATAGGTGCTTACCTTCGGTTTACTCAGCGTATGATATTTGCCAATGACACACAAATTTATTGTGTCTATTGTCGAGTAGATTGAATATTGGTCTGCAGCTTGTGGCACACGATGTGGGCGTTATCTCTGAAATTGCGACCACTAATGAGTTGTCTCTAAATCTCAAAAAATCTAAGGTACTTATACTGGGTAGCAAGTGTAATGTTGAGCAGATTAATCTTGATGAGCTATCCCTTATTTCTGTAAATACCTCCATTCCGTTTGTTCCTGAGGCACGAAAGGGCGTTATTATAAGCTCTGATCTATCGTGGAATAGCCATGTCTCTCATATTTCTAAGAGAGAGCATTTTACGCTGCATAAGCTCAAATTTCATAAAAACTCTTTATCGCTTCAACTACGTGTTAAACTCGTGTCCACATTGATGTGGCCTTTGTTAGACTACTGTTCTCTTGTATATAATGATGTTACCGATGAGCTTAACACCAAACTTCAAAGACTCATTAATTGTGCGATTTGGTTTATCTTTAATTTAAGGCGCGATTCACACATAACGCCCTACCGTCATCGACTAAAGTGGTTGTCTGTAAAAAATCGACGTTTATATTTTCTCGGAATTGAAATGTACAAACTATTCTCTAGTATGTCTCCAAGCTATCTCTCTGAAATATTCATTAAATCTGATCCCTCGATTAGACGATCGTCACGATTGGCTTTACCATACACTTTTCAAATTCCCATCCATAGAACGGAGACTTATCATAAGTCCTTTTACCTCGCGGGAATTTATCTATGGAACTCGCTTCCTGTCAATGTAGTGTCCTCGTCATCCGTCTCTGAGTTTAAAGGTAAGCTTCATGACCATCTCTTTTCGCTTGAACTAAGTTCTGTTGAACTAAGTTCACCATCCTGCTGTAGGATAACCAACTGTTAAGTGTGGTATTGGCTCTCACTTGTTGTTGTATTTTTTAGTTTAATTTAGTTTGTAAGTAATATGTAATTATCCTATCTTGCGATCAGTTTCTTTAATGCGGTACTATTGCAATTTTCGTTGCTTTATGTTAATCTAGTAATAGGTGCATTGTGATAATTGTGGTACTCAAGGGTTAATTTAATAAAATGCATATTGTATTTATTTTATCTGCAAATTTATTATCAGTTTCTTTGATTTGGCGCGATACTTATAGATCTAGCTTGCTTGTGGTGCATCCTTTGCTGGGGTGCGTGTTGTATGCATAAATCTTTTTATACTAATTTTATTTCTCGAATATCTTCATGTTTTCAATTTTCTTATTATATGCTTTTTTTTCAACATGCTTATGACGCATACTTTCGCCTGGAGTGTATTTCTTGCCTGCCGTTGTTATTTTTATTTTATTTATTACTATTTGCACATCGGTTGTGATTATTGGTTAAGCCTTACTTTATTTTGCTATTTATGTACTTGATTTTGCTTTGCTTGTATTATCTATGTGTCTTTGGTTTATCTCATGTTTGCGTAAAAGTTATACTAAGGCATAATAAACTATCAATCTATCAATCAATCAATCTCTCTCTGTCTCTCTCTCGCTCCCTCTCTCTCCCCCTCCTAAATACTGATTTTGAAAAATAAACTGAAATAATACATTTACTCCGCCAGTAATAATTAAACAGAATTAAATCTTTAAACCGACATTAACTGGCTATATTTTTAATCATCATTCCGATATGACCATTGGTTTACAGAAAAACTACGTGTCGACTTGGTTTGTTAGACTTATAACACAGCTCTTTCAAATTAATCGTCAAGACGGTTTTTGTAAAAAATTAAATTATTTAAATAAGATGCTTATATAGATAAACGTCAAAAATAGAAGGACCAAAACACATGGTCGAAACGTTTTGACGATTAATTTGAAAGAGCTGTGTTATAAGTCTGACAAACCGAGTCAGCGCGCAGTTTTTCTAACAAATAGTCATATCGGAATGACGATTAAAAATATAGCTAGTTAATGTCGATTTAAAGTAAAGATTTAATTCTGTTTAAAAAAAAGTTTGCAATATTTTATAATATCGAATACTACTTTATAATGTACCTACATATCCTTTATGTGTAAGAAAAAAGATATTTATAGACTTATATCATGAGACACGGTAGTGTAGTGTCTCGCGCCAAGTACCTACGCGCGCGGCGGAGCGAAACCGCCCCGTGTCTTCTTACGCGACGCGACCAGTTGTAAGTACCCGATATTTTTTGAGATTTCGATAACCAGTAATATATCTATACACCACAAAAAAGTTATTTAATTCTAAGCAAAATCGTGCAAATGTGACGTACGACTTACCCGTTCTATACCCAGGGTTGGTTGTCACATGACTCTGGATTGGTTGTCACGTATCTTTCATATGCAGGGCGGGGCATTTAAATTGAGACGCTTAATATAAAATTTGAAATATCTGGTAAAGTATTCACTTTTTGATAACTTTACCTTGATACTTTTATACACAGAATAATAAAAGGAATCAAATGTAAAAAAAATACAGAAAAAATTATTTTAAGATTGAATTTTGTGGGCTCACCCAATTTGAAAAATTGCAAACTTAAAAATTAATATTATTATTTGCCATCTAAGGTCAAACTGACAAGGCCAGTAAATAGATCTTTTTAAGCCTTACAAGTTTTGTTTAAAACATTTCTTTCTATTTCGCTTTATTTTTTAGATATTTAAACGTCTCAATTTAAATACCCACCCTGTATAATAGAGGAACATACGATAAATAGTTCTTATTTTAATGTTTTATTGAAGTTATAGTGACAGTTTTTTGTAGATTTAACTTAATAATATATCGCAGCATATGAATTAAACAATTAAATATTGAATGAAAAATTATTAATTTTCATAAACCTCGTCATAAACTTATTTGTAATAATTTTCATAAACAGAGTAAATAAAAAAATAATAATTTTCATAAACTTTGTAATACTTTCATAAACTTTTTAACGGCTGACTAACTAATCCCATCTCATTTAAGACAACTATAATTTATACCCTAAACGGTCATTTTGAATTAAGAAGATTGTATTTATAAACTGTATGTTGCAATGACGGTTAACTAAATACGAGAAAAATTATCTAAAATTATAATATTTCTTATAACTAAAGAGAAAATACGACTAGTAATTCCAAAAGCCAACGGGACAATAAAAATAGAGGTAAGAAAAATTTACTCACTACGTCCAATTTTTCAAAAGTGCTTGTAAATATCACATGCGATGTTCTTGCAACAAGCTATTTCGTATACCCGACTAACACGATAAAGGCAACCTACACTATAGAGAAGAATATGCCACTCAATCTATTAAGTGAAATATAAGCTTTGTGACAACTAAGCCGTGTGACTTCTAGCGCCGGTCTGCCCTATCTAGCAGCATTAATTTAAAACTCTGTTTAATTAATTGTAGTTAAATAACCACAAAACCAAAAACCATTAAATATTTAAATATATATATATATATATATATAATAAAAATACATTATTTCGTACTATTCCAATACATAAAATCCATCCATCTCATAGCCCATACAGCACATGTAGACACTGAGAATGTTCGAAGGATATCGCAGCAGTATATTGCGTATATTCTCAAAATATTCGAGATACGTACTACGATTTATTGCGAACCTACTGAGAACATTTCTATTTCCGCCTTTTTCGAGTTCGTAGTACATACTGAGAATATTTCGCAGTAAGTACCAAGAATATCAGGAGTACCAATACAGAACCAAGGATAGAATGTGCACGGTATATACTTTTTTTTTTAGGTATATACGTATTACGTTAGGTTGTTATAATTAAATCGGTTTTAATGCAGGTATGAACGGAGGCCGCAAGAAAGCACACTCCTCAAAAATATGTTACAACACTTATCAGAGGCCCGGAGAGTGAGCACGCTCTGACTGGCGTCACTGGCGATTCTGCGAACGCTAAATAATCTCGCGATCAAGACGTTTCCCTATATAGGGATCGATGTTGAATCTTGAATACGGATTACGGGCTCGGCGATGCGCCACATATTGAGCGCGAGCCGTACTATTCCCGGCGCGCAAGCCCGCGCTGTCGCGCCGCGTTGCGCGCGCTCCGTCGTATGTTCGTAGCGGACAGCAGGGGCCTATTGCACAATAATTTCCAATTAATAATATTAGTGAAAAACAAAGCTCTTTCACTAATATTATTAATTTGTAAATTATTGTGCAATAGACCCCTACCGCCACATAATTTGTAGAGCAAAACAATAACAGAAAAATGATGATCTCTTATAATTAAATAGTTATTATTAAATAATATTTGAAGTAAATATTAATATTAAATAAATTTTTTTTTAAGTTATTATAGTAAATAAATAATATAAAATAAATATTAAATTAATGTAAAATAAATGTTAAATAAATGTTTTTTAGAATTATTGTAAATAAATAATTTATGTCAAATAAATATCAACTAATGTTGAATAAATGTGAAATACATGTTTTTTCAAATCAGTATTGCAAATAATTAATTAATATAAAATAAATATTAAATTAATGTTGAATAAATGTTAAATAAATGTTTTTTTTTAAATCATTATTGCAAATAATTAATCAATATAACACAAATATTAAATTAATGTTAAATAAATGTTAAATAAATGTTTTTTTAAATTATTATTGTAAATAAATAATTTATGTAAAATAAATATTAAATTAATGTTGAATAAATGTTAAATGTTTTTTTTAAATCATTATTGCAAATAAATTATTAATGTAAAACAAATATTAAATCAACATTAAATAAACATTAAATAAACGTAAAATAAATATTTTTTGTAAATTATTATTTAAATAAATAATTAATGTAAAATTAATATTAATTAAATAAACATTAAATAAATATTATTTTTACAATAAATTGTAAAAATGTATAATTAATCAAAAATAAATATTTAAAAAACATTGTCTGCTGATTGAGTATGGATTAGAATATATAATGTCTCAGATTGGAAATAATCTGCGAAAGAAATATTAAAACCGATTATAATTTGTTCACAATTAAAATCGATTACTTAATACCAGGCGAAAGCAACAAGCCGGGAACGGACAGCTCAGCCCGTAGGCCGAAAGTTTACGAGCGCCGTCCCGACCCGTATTCAATTTATACATATATTCTGAGTAGTATACGAGAATTTACAAAAAATTATATACTACTCAGAGATATTACAAGTACTTCCTGAGAATTTACGAAAAATAATATACTACTGACAGATATTACAAGTACTTCCTGAGAACTTATGAGAAATAATATACTACTAGGAATGTTATAGAAATGTTCGAAGTATATTATATACGGTACGTATATTCATAGTACGAGTACAGAATATTCGAATGATATCATGTGCTGTATGGGAGGTTCCTTGTTTTGCTATGGAGATGTTGAGATATCAATATCATTATTCCACTGTATTTAAAAGTCAAAATATGTCAAATACTACAAACTCTTGTACCGTAAATTTAGATTGCTATTGATTTCTGCAGGACAATAACAGATAATACCAGAAAGTATACACATACTAATTTATATTTAAAGAAGCGTGTAAATGAAATAGTCCTCCGTAGTCTAAAAATTTCGGTGGCTTATATATGTCAGGGGCAGTATAAAATATGCTAAGATTATTGTGGTTTTTGGCAGCAAATCTTTTCTTCACAAATTGATAGATAAAGTTAACACTATCCTCTTCTTCTACGGATTCTCTGCCGATATAGGGATACCGACTACAACTCTTGGGATATAAAGGTTGATAATGGGATGTCATATTCTCTGTCTAAAAGAAGACGAAAGATATAAACAGAAAATAATGGTGTATTTCGCCAATAATTGATTAACAAGAAAATATATATTAATTCCGACAGCGATTGGCTAGATAATGGATGTTAATTAAAATTTAGAATTTATTGCGAAAAATATTGCCCCAGCCAGGGTTTGAACCTGGAACCTCCCGCTATCCGTGCAGGCGTCGTCCCAATTCGACCACTGAGGCATGTGGCAATATTTATCGCAATAACAAATATACACATATTATTTTGCTCCAACATTAGATAACATTTGTATATTACACATCATCGACTTAAAAAATGATGTTAACATTAGTTAATCAAATCGATTTAACTAAGGGTAAGGGAGGGGATATATTCCAACAGGAGCTGTGTTGAAAGTCTGACAAACCAAGTCGGCGCGCAGTTTTCTAATGTTGGAGCAAAATAATATGTGTATATTTGTTATTGCGATAAATATTGCCACATGCCTCAGTGGTCGAATTGGGACGACGCCTGCACGGATAGCGGGAGGTTCCAGGCTCAAACCCTGGCTGGGGCAATATTTTTCGCAATAAATTCTAAATTTTAATTAACATCCATTATCTAGCCAATCGCTGTCGGAATTAATATATATTTTCTTGAAAGATATAAAGAATAATCCTTACTTTTTTAGCATATGCTAAAATGCGTTATTATATTATATATTTATAATTATAGAGTAAAGAATATATAATCTACGTTTATCTTGCTTCCATTTGCATTGCTAGTACTGACATTTTTTCCTACACGTGTACCTACACCGCGTGCCGTAAACTATATAGATTTTTAGTACTGGCAGTGAATATATTGGAACGCAGCCCTTGTAGAAATAAATTTTAATTAACAAAATAAATCTTGTTCTACAGAGAATTTTGTATAAGGTATCTATTTTTAAAAATATTTATTTTAACTGAAACTACTTTTTTAACTTTTCTATTAACAAATTGTACTTCTACTATGGAATATTATGTACATATATAAAATTTAAAATATATTAATCAAACTTAAAAATTTTTTTCACTATTGCATTATTATTTTGTACCAGAATAAATAGTTAATAAACAATTATTTTATATATTTTAATTTTGATCTCAATATTCTGCTTTATAAGATTTTTTAATTTCTCACGAAATAGATATGTGTTTATTCATTAATTATAAATATATAAGTGTATTATTATGTACATACATACATATATATATGTATATGTATATATTTATATACCTATTTTACATTTCCAAATATACCTTGCAATATATTATTTTCTAAATCTATAACATATTTTGTTATAGCTTTCAATAGAGAATAAAAAAAATAAGAATATTCGGAAAAAATAAAAAACATTTTATTACATGTTATTTACAAATATTTTTTATTTTAATGTATATATAATAAGTTGCGTGTGCTGGTGGAACGTAAACATATACTGCGGTCTCTTAAAATGTTTTTTGATACATAGGTATACACTGTTTATGAGTGCGTACCACGTGACCTAAACATATCACCTGACTGCTCGATCGTCATGTGAAAGAAGATTTAAGGTTAGATAATAAGTGTGCTCGTGTTTGAAAATAAAAATTATTTTAACAACATACGTATATGTCCTACATTATATATTACTCTTAAATAATTAAAATAATTAAAACTGTTTTTATTTTATTTTTTATAATAGAGAAATATTTCTTTTTATGAAGTATTGCAAGCACGTGCTCTTTTTTTAAATATAAAAATTTAAATTTCAATAATTTATATGTATGTTATTATTAAATAATTAAATAGTTTTAAAAAAACAGTTTTTTAACATTTTTAAATAGGAAAACATTTCTTTGAAAATCTGAAATATCGCGAGCACGTGTTCTTCTACCACCACGTGAGCACCAAAGAAAAAATAAAAAAATTGCAAAATTTAGATTGTGTGTGTGTGTGTGTGTGTATGCTCATGTTCGCTACACTTACGCTTAATTTCTCTACAAAGTAAAATCTAACTCAGATTTTTCAAAATGTTTTTTTGTTATTTAATGTATCTTTTATTTCAATTTTTGATACAGGTTATATAGCAACTAATTGTAAGTCAAACAAAGGAATACAGAGAATAAAGAAAATTACCAGAAAATTGACCAAAAACTGACTAAAAGAATTAATTAGAAAACTAATTTCTATGTATTTATTACTCACTTCCATACAGCACAAAAGTATGCCAGAAATATTTCATAAATATTTTACTGAAAGAATGAAGCATTTCATAAATGTTGCAAAATATTTTTGCAACAGCTCTGAGACAGCTCTACAACAGCAAAATGTTCGCGATCCTTGCACTTGAAACTTTATAGAAACTTTGCTAAAAAGGTTACTGAAAACATTTGCAACCTTTCTGAAATATTACTTAAATGGCTGAAATCTTTTTGAAATATATCAGAAATATCGTTTACAGTTTATTAAAATAATTCGGGAATCTTTTTGTAATGGCCCTTGCACGCTGGACGGACTGATGCACGACGTGATATCCTATACGAACTCTGCTTTCTCCAGACATTTATGGAAAAGCCGAGCTCTCACGGACATCGTTCATCGCTCATCGCTCATTGTGTCTGTATGCAAAGGCTCTAAATATTGCATACAAATTATAATTATTAAAACAATAAATTAAAAATATTTTAGAAATAATTTTTTTTTTTTAATTTATTATATTGAGAAGATTATTGTAAATACTGAAAAGTTACAAAATATAATTATATATAAAATATACTTAATTAATATCTTTTTTGTACGCTTTTATTTATAGTATTTACAATATAATTAATACATATAATAAATGTGTAAGTATGACTTCTGAAATATGTATAATAAAAAGATGTATAATATGTATATAAGAATTATTATTAGTATATGTAATTTATCCTACTTAATAAAGTGTCTTAGCTTTGGATATAAAAACTAATAAGCAATAAACAATATATTATGCTTATATAATATATTTATATATGTTGAGAATACTTGTTCATAATTTGCACTGCTACATATGCTAACGCAGTGAACATAAGCGTTTATGCGACTTACTTTTATTTACCATGTTGCTAGGCTCTACTTTCGTTTAATCAATATATTAATTTAATCAATAATGTCTGATTTATCTAACGGCTGTATATTCCTTTCCTTATAATAAATGTGTTCTGAGTTTAATTAATTTGTCTGGTGTCTCCGTTGCGCTTTATAAATCTCAACAATATAACAATACATTATGTAATATATATTTTATGTACTATTTATATTGTACTATTGAATTTTTGTTTTACAATATATTTATTTAAATTATAAAAATAAAAGATAATATATGTACAGGGGAAAAACAGTCCACTTTTTGTCAAAATTGATCTAATTATGCTATCTTGTGGAATTTTTAACAAACTTTCATAATTCTTATCTGTTTTAATCAAGAACAGTCTGAACAGTTACAATTTAATTGTTGGAAATAAGGCGGAAAGGTATGTACCGTACTGGGGAAAATAATAATAATCCACGCTTATATGGAGCAGAATCAGAGTCCAACATACAATGTAAACACTAAATAAACACTAAGGCTACATTCCGATATTTACTAAATTTTGTAATAATTTTTTCAATAGCTTCCTAAGATATATCGCACCGAGAAGAATAACTGTCACAATGAAATACTGTCACAACTCAAAAAATTTCCGTTTTAAGTTAAGTCCATAAAAAGTAAACCTAAGATGTTACCTACGTCCTACAATAGCGTCACAAGTCTATATGCAAAATCCGCTACACGGGACAGAAGTAAGAATTTATATACCTATATAGTATAATAGATATATTCTTTTAATTGGTTATGTTGCGATTTCCTGGATGAATAGTGTCATAAGTGAACTGACAAGTGATTCACAGCAGACCTCATCAAGAAACAATATAAGTTTCATTATTATAACAAAATATCGTAATTACCGTAATTGCGTTAGTTATCTCACAATTCAAAAAAATTGAATTAAATTTGTTTCTTCTCTCTCCTAAAAACTGTGAATTTTTAAATTGTGACAGTATTCTTCTTGGAGTGTGATATAATGTCATGAAACTAAAAATTGCGTTATTCTCTAAAATATTCCGGATGGGCATTGATCGTTTTTCCTGTACCTTCCAAATATTTTCATGTTATATAATACTACTTAATATCCTAATCACGAGAGCTTACACTGTCGTGTCTCTTGATTACAAATTATAAAGATATACAAATAAATCAAAAAATAACATAAAAAAGTCGAATCTAAAAAAACAAATGTAAAAAAATAATATAAGTAAAAAATTAACAAAGAGTATCTAAATTTTTCTCTCGATTTATAAAAAAATTGAGTCAAAGAAAAAAAAACTTATTCTGTCAACGTCCTTCGTTGCAATCGTTTCTTGAATACATATATGTATAACAATTAATAAGAGGTCGCTTTAATTTATTAAATGTAAATTTATAAACAACTTATACAGAGTGAGTCAAAAGTATGTTTTAAAAATTCGTGATTGTGTTCCTGGATAAAAAGGAAGAACAAATGTTTATATGAACATATGGTCGCAAATGCTTTGTTGTCGAGATAATAAACATAAATCAGCAGTATCAAATAATGCTTTATTGAACGTTTACAATTGTGTTATTGTTGTTTGTTGAAAATGATGAAGAACATGTAGAACATTTCTTATAAACAACAATAACAAAATTGTAAACGTTCAAATAAAGCACTTATAAAGACACACATGTCGCCCGACTATTTTTAAGCCATTTCTTCAAAGTCTATAAGACCTTTTACACATGTTTTTAACAATTACTGAATATTATAAACTTAAGATCTGTATATTCTAACCTTAAAATAATAGAAAACTTAAAAATAAACTTATTTACAAACTGAATACCTAAAATGTAGATAATGATAAATTTATGGAGTAAAATTAAATAAAAAAGCACAAATGCATAGACTAAAAATATCCGAAATATGTCGTTAGAATGCGGTGAACATAACCTTTTTTCCGCGATACTTCAGTAAGCCAATAAGATTGCTTTGGAAGTAAACGCCTAGCTTTATAAGTTTTTATACACATTTCATTATGTAAATGGATCAATCTTATCCTCATTTATAAAGCTTTTGGGAGTAACACACAGTTGTTAATGTTGTATATATATATCTGAGCTGCAGTTTTGTGAGACGTACATATACATATTGGGAATGGCTAAACTGTGATACGCTATCTGGTGGCGAAAATCAGAACCCAAAAGAGTAGGTCGCCGGCTGCCACATAAATAAATCAAATTGACGAATTATAATACACCCAATGTAATTAGTGAAATTTTATGTACAAATTATTTGTAAAAATGTTATAAAGTGTATAAGAATCAATTTGTTTTAATTTGATTGATTAAAAGTTACTTTAAAAAAGATTTGATCAAAATTCCATATATATGCTTGTACAAAGCTGAGTTCTGGTTGTTGGTAATAAGAAGTTCATTTATTTCTTTTCTTTGTTCTTTCGTTAACGTAGCAATGTATTCTTTCTTAAATTTTTTATTTAAACATTCGTGTTCATGTAATGGGCTTGGCGTATATTTTTCCATAGATTTTGCATGTGGCATTTTCCACAAGCATTTAGTATCTCAGTACAAGATACTAAATCCAAATTATTAACATCCATTCTGAAAAAAAAAAAATTATCTTTGGTATGGGCAAAAATAATTGCAAAGAATTGGTTAAATAATGTCAATACTGTCATGCTACTTCAATTTTAAAACAGATACTGTAAACAAAAATATTCTTTTTAGCTTTTACATATAACTTAAAATTAATTTAATATTTTTTTAAATTTACAATAAAGAAGCATAATTTATATCATAAATTAATTAGTAAGGCTATCGAGAAGAAAGTAATAATAAACTAACCTATTCAGGTGTAGGAAAACAGCCACACTATGTTTGCATTTTTTACTTAATCCGGCTTTGCAGGAACATTTTATATCTAAGATTTTCTCAGCATAAGAAATTGATCCAGTAATCTCGTAAAGATTACTTTTTAAATTCGAAGTTTGCAAGCAAAATGAAATGAAACGAATACAATCAACATCAACACTTGTTTTACCGCAAAATATAACATGACTTGCATTTAATACTTTTTCACCTTCAACAAAATTGCGGCATGAAGTCGTCGAATTGGTAAAATTGCATATTTCACTTATGGGCAGTCTCATTTTAACTTCAATCTTATAAATACGCACATACGTTGTATTGTATAGTGACAAGTGACCTACTCTCTCTGGCCATCTTGCCTTGGTGACGTCACGACCGCCAATCCCAATACACTTCAGTCCGCCCGAGACGCCCTGCAGCAGCCCGGCGCCTAGTATGATACTGGCAGTATGCAGTATCCTTCACCACTTGGCCGAAGTTACACGAATCTTGCTTCGGCGAGCTTCAGCTTCGGCTGCACCAATATGTCATGCATTTGATAGTAGCGTCCCATATGTTATGTGGTGGGGGATACGTCTCACGTCTCACGTCCCACGAAATCGCTCTATCGCACTGCTCTACCGCACCCTGTTTTTTGTGCATACTTTTTATACGTGCATTAATGAAAGGAATCGATTGTTGAAAAAAAAAGATAAAAAAAATTATTTTTAAAAATTTGATTGCATTTTGCACACATTTAATTTTACAAAAATCACAAAAATTACAAATGTAAAAATCAATAGATATTATTATTCAATTACTTTTATTATTCATGTAAAAGTGTCAAAGTAAAGTCATAAAAAAGTAAATACGTAGGTACTTTACTATATATTTTATATTAAAAATACCACAACAAAATTAAAAATATTTCAGAAAATTTTTAACAAAAGAGAGCTTTATTATAGTGTTTTGAAAACGTCTCGACAAGAGCTACAAGAATATGCAATAAAAAATAAAGGGTACAATTTAAAAAATTCAAAGTAACCTTGACTTGACCTTAACAACGCCATCTAAGACCAAGCTGATAGAATCAGTAAATAGATCTTTTTAAACTCTATAACTTTTTGTCTAAAACATTTTTTTGTAAAATGCATGGTTTTCGTAAAAATAAGGGATTTCTATACTTTTGGTAACCTTTTGGTTACCTTTATAATTTTATTTTATCCAGAGAGAAATATGTGTTGTAACTCCTGCGGGATGCGTTTTTGGACTAACGTTTGTGGGAACTTCTTTCATCATTATGACGAGCCTAATCCAATCCCTGATTTTGACCAACTATTTCAGGACCACCCTTTATATAATAATATCAATAAATTTTAACATTAAAGGTCTTTTAAAAATCTAGAAAATAAACTTTTACAATTAGTTCTACCTGTGGTATTTTTGCAATCTTTTACAGCGCAAATACACTAACCAACAAAATTATCGCAACACTCAATTTATATCAAAATTTTGCATAAATTCAAATAAGCGTATCTCCGCGAAAAATGGTCGTATTTAAAAATTTTTAGAAGTAAAACTTCTATGAGCGCGGGGGGTGATTCGAAACGGCAGTCCGTCACGGAAGTCCGTACAAAAAGTTAAAACTTCTAATGGGAGTGATTCGGTGCAGGCGCGTCATAAAAGTCCGTCACGAAAGTTTGTCACGAAAAGTTGAAACTTCTAATGGGAGTGATTCGGTGCGGGCGCGTCACGAAAGTCCGTCACCAAAGCCCGTCACGAAAAGTTGAAACTTCTAATGGGAGTGATTCGGTGCGGGCGCGTCACAAAAGTCCGTCACAAAAAGTTTATGGTATCTGAATTAAAGCCTGTGTAATTAAAAATAAAATTTTATTAATTATAAATTCAAGCCGATGCAATTCACAAATAAAAATTGATTTGTAAATTAAAGCCTGTATAATTCACAAATCAAATTTTAATAATTACAAATAAATAAATTAAAGCCGATGCAATTTACAAATAATAAAAATTGATTTGCAAATTAAAGCCTGTGTAATTCACAAATAAAATTTTAATTAAAATTATATTTTGTATTTTATAAATTAAAGCCGATACAATTCACAAATAAAAAATGATTTGTGAATTAAAGCCTGTGTAATTTAGAAATCAAATTTTAATTTAAATAAAAGCCGATGCAATTCACAAATAAAAATTGATTTGTAAATTAAAGCCTGTATAATTCACAAATCAAATTTTAATCATAAAAAAAATATACGTGTAGCCTCCGCGCGCGACAGACGTAAAACTTCTTAGCTGTGAGGAATGGGATAGTATCTCGTTTATAGTATCTGAATTAATGCCTATGTGATTCAGAAATCAAATTTTAATTATAAATTAAAACCGATGCAATTCACAAATAAAAATTGATTCGTATATTATAAAGCCTGTATATTCACAAATCAAATTTTAATTATAAAAGTAAAGTTTTAGGTTATGAAAAAAATTTGCCCATATATAATTATATATAAATGTAACAACTGTTACATTTATATATAATTATATATGGGCCAACTGTTGCCAACTGTTACGTCTCTCAGCTCAAGGATGAGGCGGTAGTGCATGGATTTCAGCAAGCAATCAATGAACATCTATGCCCGCAAGAGCATGAAAAGCAAAATATGTCAAGTACTGAGATCTGGAATAGATGCAAAAACGCCTTAACCATGGCAAGGGATGAGGTCGTGGGGGAGTGCAGGCGACAGGATAAAACGGAATGGTTCGATGACGACTGTATGACAGCGACGAACATAAAGAATAACGCGTATAAAAAATTAGAGCATCGAAGAACGAGGGCGAACGTGGAGCGCTATAGAGATCTAAGAAGGGACAAAAAGCGGTTACACAGAACGAAGAAAAGGATAGTTGAAAACCAAAGGATGGAGAAACTGGAACAATTGCGGGATCAGAATGAAACAAGGAAATTCTATCACAGTGTGAATGCACAGCAGAAGGCATTTCAGCCAAGAGTCACAATGTGCAAGGACGAGAACGGAAACATCTTGAGTGAGAAATCCGCGGTGCTGAAACGTTGGCGTGAATACTTCGATCAAATGCTTAACCAGAACCAGAGACTTGACAATGCCGAAGAGGAGGTGGAAACCAACGCTGAAGTTCAGGACCCACCAACCCTGTTGGAGGTGAAGAACGCTATCAAAAAGCTAGAAAACAACAAGTCACCGGGAGCGGATGGAATACCTGCGGAATTCTACAAGTGCGGGGGTGAGGAATTAGCCACCTATCTTCAGCGGCTGGTATTTGAGGTCTGGAAGCAGGAAGCCATGCCGGATGAGTGGGGAACAGAGCTAATATGCGTACTGCACAAAAAGGGTGATCAGCTAGACTGCTCAAATTACAGCGGGATAACACTCCTAAATGTTGTGTACAAGATATTCTCCAACATCCTGTGTGAAAGACTACGGCCATACACCAAAGCTCTTCTTGGGGACTATCAGTGCGGCTTTCGTCCGGGTAGGTCCACAGTGGATCAGATATTCCTGCTGCGCCAAATCCTAGAAAAAACCCTCGAGTTCAATATAGACACGTACTATGTGTTTGTCGATTTTAAGGCAGCATATGATAGTATCGTGCGAGTAAAGTTATATAGTGCCATGGCAGAACTGCGGATCCCTAAGAAACTGATAGATCTCACGAAGTTAACAATGAATAGGGTCCTCTGCGCGGTCAAAATACAAAGCGACATATCCGAAACATTTGAGACTAAAAATGGCCTCAGGCAAGGGGATGCGCTTGCGTGTATACTTTTTAACATCGCACTTGAAAAAGTAGTCAGATTGTCACGGATAAACACAATTGGAACAATCTATTTGAAATCGACACAACTAATGGCGTATGCAGATGACGTTGATATCGTCGCAAGATCGGTAATTGACGCAAAGGAGGCCTACTTGAGCCTGGTAGATGCGGTGAAACAGCTAGGGCTACAAGTAAACGAGGAAAAAACCAAGATCCTACTGTCATCCACCTCTCAGCGAAGAGTGCACAACTTAGGATAAAACCTAACAATTGAAGACCATAATCTGGAGGTCGTGCATGACTTTGTGTACCTGGGATCATCGGTTAACACGCAGAACTGTGTAACTGATGAGATAAAGAGACGGATAGTTCTGGCGAACAGATGCTACTTCGGACTGCGTAAGCATCTAAGAAACAGCAACTTGACCAGGAAAACAAAGATCAGGCTCTATAAAACGCTCATACTGCCGGTACTCACATACGCATCGGAGACATGGGCCATAAGCAAAACAGACGAACTGCTTCTACTTGGATTTGAAAGGAAGGTTCTTAGAACAATCTACGGAGGAGTGTGTGAGGATGGATTATGGCGTAGAAGATACAACTGCGAGCTGGATGACTTGTATAGAAAGACTGACTCAAGAGATATGATCACGCTCATAAAGGTTGGGAGACTGAGGTGGGCTGGTCATGTGGCAAGATCTGGAGACGGCAATATCCGGAAACGTACTCTCAATGGCGAGACGGGTGGCAGGAGAAGACCAGAAAAGCCAAGGCTACTTTGGGAGGATGGTGTCATGCGTGACGCAAAGAAGATCGGCGTCAGAAATTGGCGCAATGTGGCGCAGAACGGGGATGTGTGGCGTGAAAAATTAAAGGAGGCCGAGACCCGCATTGGGTTGTAGCGCAACTAATGATGATGATGATGATGAAAATTTACAACGCATAAAACGAGCGGAGTCACACAGTTAAAAGACGGCGACCGGTCGAGAGCAAACAAGCAACTAAACTGTTTAGTTGCTTGTTTGCTCTCGACCGGTCGCCGTCTTTTAACTGTGTGACTCCTCTCGTTTTATGCATTGTGCATTTTAACATTATAAAATTCGCATCAAGGTGCTCTACGATATCGAACATCTTTGACATATGACTTTTTTGGTCAAAATCTTCATATTCTAAGATGTCCATGTGAGAGCGATAGCTCCATGCCAATTTATAGACACTTGAGAAGGACCCAATCCCCCGGGTCGAAACGTCGTGATTAAAACGATAATTGTTACTCGCCATATTGTAGGATTATAAAAAGATATATATTTGTATGGGTGTACAGTAGAGTACAGTATAACGCTATAAAGCCAATTAAAAGATATCCTCTAACAAAAAAACCGGTATTACAGACGGCTTTAGGATCCCCTTAAATAGATAGACCGGCCCCTGCCGTAAGAGCACGCATGGGAAAGTAGACGGTGCAAACATAGCCCGTCGAGGAATCCTCTCTCTTTCTTCTGATCGCTTGGTGGGGATAGAAGTCTAGACTAGTGGAGACTAGTAGGGAATAGCCGGGCTATTTTTTATCCCCACCAAGCGATCAGAAAAAAGAGAGAAGATTCCTCGACGGGCTATGTCTCATGTGTGCACCGTCTACTTTCCCACGCGTGCTCTTACGGAAGGGGCCGGTCTATCTATATAAGTCTATGGACTCGACTGACTCGATCACGCGCGTTCACGCTACGACCCGAAGAGCCAAAAGACAAAATCGCATCAAGCAAACGACGAGCGTCGGCCGCCTCGCTATCTGGTCCTCGCTTGCCGTGACAAAAACGCACGCACTTTGAAAGCGCGAAGCTACGCCTATTTTGAAAAATTGCGGATACTACATCTCGGCCATTCTGCATGGCATTCGCCCTCGGATGCTTACTCTCTAGTTAACAATTCGTTTTTTTACGCCTTATCTATTACATCTCTTTGACATTTAGTCTCGCTATCTTCTTTGTTTTCTGGTTCTTCATCTTCTTCATCGTCATGTAGCCACGGCTTCATATAATCAGCTGCTGTCGAGGTTTCTTGAGGGTCCTCGTGATCGTCTAATTTAGAGACAACATACCGATCGTTCCGCATTGTCTTAATTATACGGTATAGACCCAAAAACTTATTACGAAACTTAAGGCCTGGACCTAATTGCGTTCGCCTAATCGCTACAAGATCTCCCTCTTTATACCTCCGTGCTTTCTTTCTTTTTTTATTAAAATTTAAAAAATTTTTTTCTTGAATTTCTGCTATCTTTCTTTTAGCTTCTACACGAATACTATCGCGTTTTTCCTCGAACATTTGCGTCCATTCGTTTTTGATCATTTTGCGAAGTTGTGCGTCTTCCTTGTGACGCATGTGAGTACCGAACATTAACTAAAACGGCGTTCGACCCGTGCTTCGACTCGGTGTAGCATTTAAATATTTCTGCGCAGTTATTAAGAACTTAAACCAATTCCCTGGCTTCGGCGCTGACAGTTTCGTTAAAAGCGGTATGAGCGTGCGGTTTACTCTTTCGATCTGCCCGTTACCTCTCGGTATTCCCGTAGTTATAAGGAGATGTTGGATTTTTTCCTCGTCGCAATATTCTTTAAACGCGCTAGACGTAAACGCGATTCCGCGGTCTAATATAATCCTCCGCGGGTTTCCGAATACAGCCGACTGTTTTCGCAAACGATCAAGCACTTCGGCGGTATCGGTTAATCTGGTGGCGTATAACTACACAAATTTGCTAAATGCGTCTATTATTATAAAAATATGCCGGCAACTTTTTCTCGTGCTGGGCATCGGACCCAGATGATCGACGTATTAGGTATCTAGCGGGAGGTCTGCTTTGCTAATTATATTTAAGAATCCTTCCTGTTTGCTCTGTTTCCGTTCGGCTAAAATGAAATTAATCCAATTTGCTATTACACTTTCTCGATTTTTGGTCGCATTCCTTTAAACCAATAGTCTTTACGCAACAGTGTTTCCGTCTTACTAACACCAAAGTGCCCCTGCTCATGCGCTTGTTTAATCACCAAAGTTTGTAACGTCTTAGGTACTACTAGTAATAAATCGCCATTCTCGTCTCGATACAATAGGTTATTTCTTATCATGTAACCGTTCGCTTCATTACGCATTGTCGACTTAACAATTTCTTGCAAATCTTAATCGGCATTCTGAGCCCCCTTGAATCTGGCAATTAGGCTATCATTGCCTTCGCTGATAAGTAGTGTTTCTGGGAGGGAATTTCTGCTTAATGCGTCTACATGTTTTATATTCTTTCCGGATCTATGCAGAATTTCGTAATTATATTCTTCCAATGCAAGCGCCCATCGAGCTACCCGTACACATAGATCTTTCTTATTCATTGTTAGAGTAAGCGCCCTACAGTCAGTAATGATTTTAAAAGGGATGCCTATCAGATATACTCTAAATTTCTTTAACGCCTTAATAATTGCGAGTACTTCTAGCTCATAACTGGTGTACTTCTCCTCGGCGGGGGTGGTCTTTCCACTCGCGTAATAGATTGGATAAAAAGTGTCATCTGAATTATCTTTTTGTAGTAGAATCGCACCGTAACCGAATTTCGAAGCGTCCGTATGTAACTCTGTATCGTCTCCTTGCTTGTATAATCTTAGAACAAGTTTATTAGCTAACGCATGTTTCAAGCTTCGAAATGCTTGCATCTTGTCTTTTCCAAATTAAAATTTGGTATTAAAAGATTTGTTAATGTCCTAACTATCGTTGAATACTGGAAGATATATTTTTGAAAATAACCCGCAAGGCCGAGGAATTTTTGTACGTCGTGAGCACACGTCGGAATCAAGAATCTCATAACTGCTCTAGTCTTATGTTCTGAGGGGCGCACGGTCCCATTTTTTATAATGTGCCCTAAGTACTCAACTTCCGATTGAAGGAAACGGGATTTATTCCAATTAATAATTAGGCCATTAATAATTAGACTCGCTACTTCTAGTACATATTTTAAACGATTGGATGTTGTCCGCGAGAATGATTACCTCGTCCAGATAACGTAACAGAATTCCCCTGGCTATCAGATCTTTGAACACCGCTTCCACATGCTTTATAAACACCGCGGGGGAGTTGCAAAGTCCGAACGGCATTCGTAAAAACTCGTACTGACCATTCGGTACTACGAAAGAAGTGTACTTTCTACTTTCCTCGGCCACTTCGACGTGGAAGAATCCATTTTTCAAGTCAAGGACACTGAAAATTTTAGCACCCTGTAAACGATCTATTTGATCCTCGATCAAGGGGAACGGATGCCCATCTCTTGCAATTTTTTTATTTACTTTTCTATAATCTATGCAGATTCTCGTATCGCCGTTTTTTTTCTTGACTAACACGATAGGGCTTGTGTATTCTGAGTCGGAGGGTCTAATAACACCATTAGCTAGCCATTCTTTTAACTGCCTATTGACTTCCTCTTGCTCCGACTGAGCTAGTCTACGCGGTTTCTGATAAATCGGGATATCGTCTTTTAAGATCAACGTCATTTTGACGCCAATTTCTCGAGTTTTTTTAGGCTTGTAATCGCGTACATTCTACCTTCCGTCGAATGTCTTTCTCGTAAATATATGAAAAGTCGGGTATATTCGTATCTTCTATCGCGTCTATCTTTAATACTTCGGGTACATCTGATATAATCTTACGAATTATGACTTGACCTTTCACCGAGTGTAGTTCGACCTGATTCAAAAAGTCGGCGCCGTTCAAGACTGCGCACTTCATTATCTGATTATCGACAACGTGAAATACAATTTCATACGTCTCGTTATCGATTACAACGTTTGTCGCGAAGAAACCGTACACGTACTATTATTCGGCGCGCCTACACCATCAAAGCTTATTTTATTTTTTAATTCCGGCCGGCCTATTTTTTCGTAACTATCCTGATTCATTAAGCTTAAATCACTTCCGGTGTCAATAACGATAAAAAAACATTGATTCGCGATTTCTACCTGTTTTAGCTGCTTCTGTCGCGGACTATCGGAAATTACATATGCGGTTTCCTTTTGTGTATTCGCCGTTTCCTTGCACAGCTTGGCAATATGTCCGTGTTGATCACACTTAAAGCACTTGGCACCTTTTATCCTTCGCCGGGCACGCCTTGCTTAGATGATCCTTATCCCCGCAGTTAAAGCATCTCTTCGTCTCCGTCGAACTCGTGTCTTGAGTCGTCTTCTTCTTCTTCCTATTCTCCTCCTGCTTTGGCTGCTTCGCTTTTGTTTTTCCTTCCTTTCTTATTGCTTCATACTGGATAAATTTTTCTTCCAACTCACGTATTGTCTTTGCCCCGAGCAATACTGTTTTATTTACTGCTTTGAGCTTTGTCTTGAATATCTCCGATAATATACTGTATTACCGACGGGGTGTCGACGTCTGCTTGCGCGGCAATGTCGAGCATTTTATATATGTACGCTTGATATGACTCGTCGGATGCCTTCTTTCGTCGTGACAATTCTTGATGCACTGCGTAGCTGTCCACTGTGTCGGTAAACTCTGCTATTAATGCTTTCCGCAGTCTCTTCCACGTTTTCGCGCGTCTTTTGTACTTAACAAATAACTTCGCCGAACCGCGAAGAAGTCGTTTGCGTAGGTTACCCTCTGGATATCGGACCATTCACACAGTTCCGCCATCTCTTCGAAATCTTTAATCCACCTTGTCACGTCGACTTTGTCATCTCCGCTGAATGTCTCCAGCGATTTCTCGACATCCCTGAACGTTAACAATTGATTTCTTCGAGAGCCTCTTCCGTCCCGCCTCCTTTCGGTGATCGTCGCTTCTTCGTCGTCGCTCGAGCCTGTATCGTCCGTATCGTCTCCGCTCGCGTCTTCCTGTCGGTCACTTTCGCCTTTAGTCTTAGTATCGTCGTGTTCTGAATCGCCATGTTCGCGTTCCAGACACATGATCGCCGACAGTTTTGCTATTAGCTCATTCTTCAGTCCGGTCGTCTTCAACTTTCGTTTCTTCAATGCTTCTTTCAGTTGAGCTGTCGTCATGGCCGATAACTTGGCATCCAGAACGTCGTCCGTCGCGCTGGCGCCTGGTTCCGACATTATCGTCTTGTTTCGTCGTGGAACTTCTCAAACACCGTGCAGGATTTTACACTTCGACTTTTTGTCTTTGCCTTGTTCACCGCGTAGATCCGAACACTTCACTGTCCGATACGTATCACACTCTAGCTGAATCCCGGACAAGCCTCCAGAATTATGTAGCATTATAAAAAGATATATATTTGTATGGGTGTACAGTAGAGTGCAGTATAACGCTCGCTGGTGGTTCGGACTCGACTGACTCGATCACGCGCATTCACGCTACGACCCGAAGAGCCAAAAGACAAAATCGCATCAAGCAAACGACGAGCGTTGACCACCTCGCCATCTGGTCCTCGCTTACCGTGACAAAAACGCACGCACTTCGAAAGCGCGAAGCTACGCCTATTTTGAAAAATCGCGGATACTACATTATTCTAATTTAATTTGGTTTAAGGGGATCTTGCACCCCTTTTTTACCGACAAAATTATCTACTTACGTATTAATTTGACAGAATTTAAAATGCTTCTCCAGAATTATAGTACATATATCAATGATTCAGGGAAACTCTGATTTTATATGAGAAACGAGAAAAAGTTACGGAACTACAGATTTCCTTATCTACATTTACCTCAATATGGCGTCTCCAGATGGCAGACGACCTGTCAATTCATCACAAGATGTGTTTCATATAAAAGATATACCGTTTGTACGAACGTGAAAACAAGTTTCCCTGGATTGCAAAACACGAAACAACATTATTGTAACCTCCAAATCAAGATTAGAAGTCTAATAAAAGTATAGAGTGTGTATGTGTGTTCGTGCGTATGTGCACGTGCAATATAGGTGCTATCCTTGTCTATCTCTTTGTCTATACAAGGGCAGATATTGGCCGGTAACATAGAAAATGATAGAAAATGGTAATTTTGTCGGAAAGTCATACGACTGCAGGATATCTCCTTAAGGAGATCCTAAAGCCGTCTGTAATACCGGTTCTCTTCTTAGAGAAAATCTTTTAATTGGCTTTATAGAAATGCAAAATTTTTGTATAGAATTAAAGTACGCATCAAAATCTAGGTCATGGTGGTCGAATTTATATCAAAAACAAAAAAAATCAATATTTTTTGTTAATTTTTGGTATACATGACGACAATATTTGCTTTGTACAAAAATTTCACAACAAATATCCACAAAATTAGACCGGCATGACGTAGGGACAACATGTAAGAACAATATCGTGCAATTGGAACTAAGAATAAAAGCCTACAAAAAAAGATTTATTGTAATAAATGCAATATAACCTATAACCTTGTCTATCCTTGTCTATTATCATTGTCTATACAAGAACAGATATAGAATTTGGTCGGTAATACAGACGGCTTTAGGATCCCCTTAAGGATGTATTGGACGTATGTACAGTCCCTGCTAAAAGTTAAACTTTCAATAAAAGAAAATTTTGTATGTATGTCAAACAACTCAAAATTTTTTATATGTTAGAAGGGATTACCGTTAACAGTTTAAGTATGATTTTGGTAAATATACCAATCAAGGGACCATCCCCCGATGACCTTGACCTTGACATATTTTCTCAAGGTCATGACCCTGAGTGACCTTAAAAAGTTTTTAGCCGTCGCTCGTTGCTTGTTAAAAAGTTATTAACAAAAAAAGTTTGACAAATATAGCAGGTATTTTGAGTACTACAAGACATGAACGACTAATATGTATGTGGAAATAATACATGTATGAACAAAGGAATTTCATTTAAACAGCAAATTGTTGATATATTGAACAGTCTTTTCGTTAAAGCAGAGAATAGATGAGAATAGTTAAATTTTGTAAACACTCTGAATTGGTACGTGTGAAGGACATTACTACTTCGAAGATTTTTTGCATGACATTTTGGCTTTTTACAAGTATGTGCTTTCTAAGTTGAAGCACATACAAAGCACACACTTGTAAAGCGCGCCTTTAACCTATAGGTTAGTGACGCGCTTTACAAGTATGTGCTTTGTAAGTTGAAGCACATACTCTCTATTCTCTGCTTTAACCCTTAACTAGCACACGTCCGCGATCGAACGTTATCTGCACACGGGGTGTTGTACACCCCACACATTTGAACGTTGGGTACGGCGAAATGGAAGCTCCAATAGGCTTGAAAAAAATCAAGTACATACATTAAACACTGGAAAATGATACCCATTAGCCTAAAGTATGAAATTTTTAGTTTTAAGGCTTCAAAAAAATTCTTGAAATAAATGCACTTGGGGTATTCAATGACCCCAGCAATTCTATACGTCTGATTTGAATTGTGTTTGGAAGGGCACTGACGATTTCTGCCAGGTGGAACGTATTGGAATGTGTCATTATGGTGACTCGAACTAACGACAGATGCACTGCGATGCGAAATTCATAGATTAACCGACCGAGAAAATGCCTAAACTTGACGAAATTCGTTTTGGGGTGTTTGACAGCCCAGGTGCTAGTTAAGGGTCCATATCCCTCAGTAGGTCCAAAAAATAGGTGATGTTTTGTGATTTTTTTGTGGAGAAAGTAAACAAAATAAATTAATCAATATTTATGGATTATATTCATGATACTTTTAAGTAGTTATACAAATTTTTTCAGCCCATTTAAATAATTAGGCGAAGCGGGATACTGGGCAACGGCACGGAGTAGGTTGCTCCATGGCGGAAGTCCTCGAGGTCGTAAAATGTGTCTGAAACATCGAATCAATCGATTTTCCTGTTCAGTACAAGTGTCCCTATAGAGTAGACTAAAAAAAATTATTTTGAATAAAAATTCATAAAATGGCGGCAGTTAAAAGAAAATAATTTTTTTTTCACTATTTATTTTTTTCTTTTAACTGCCGCCATTTTATGAATTTTTATTCAAAATAATTTTTTTTAGTCTACTCTATAGGGACACTTGTACTGAACAGGAAAATCGATTGATTCGATGTTTCAGACACATTTTACGACCTCGAGGACTTCCGCCATGGAGCAACCTACTCCGCGCCGTTGCCCAGTATCCCGCTTCGCCTAATTATTTAAATGGGCTGAAAAAATTTGTATAACTACTTAAAAGTATCATGAATATAATCCATAAATATTGATTAATTTATTTTGTTTACTTTCTCCACAAAAAATTCACAAAACATCACCTATTTTTTGGACCTACTGAGGGATATGGACCCTTAAGGGTTAAATAACTTTTCTTAATATACCAACAATTCGCTACTTTAACTAACTTTCCTTTGTTCATACATGTACTATTTCCACATAAATATCAGTCATTTATGTCTATTAGTACTCAAAATAACTGCTATATTTGTCAAACTTTTTTTGTTAACAACTTTTTAACAAACAACGAGCGACGGCTAAAAACTTTTTAAGGTCACTCAGAGTCATGACCTTGACAAAATATGTCAAGGTCAAGATCATCGGGAGATGGTCCCCTGATCGGTATATTTACCATGATTTTTTGTCATTTAAATAATTAGTATTGTTTAAACAATTAAAAAAAATTTTTTGTAGCAAAAAATTTTGAAACTTAAAATACAATATCAATGATGTATGTTTTACACATAAAAGAAGTTTAAGAAATATCTTAATGGTTTATTTATATTTTATTTATATTTACAGCAAAAATGTCGATTCTCCATAAGGGATTGTCGACAAATAGGCAGTCACATCTTAAGTGCGTTGAACGACAGCCGTAATTATCAAGAAAGGTTACGAAATCTGTAATATCAAACTTGCTTTGTGTAAGATCTAACTGTTGCAAATATTCACATCTAGGTGTAAAGTAACGAAATATTTTGTGCATAATATATTGGCGAGTTACACATCGCACATTCAAACATGTATAGAGTTCAGGGTCCTGTATTAAATTATTGAAGCGCCTATTTACTTGTTTCATGCGGCATAACGTCATCAAATCTAAGTTTTTAAATATGTTTAGTAGTACTCCATCCTGCAAAGATAAAATATAAAACTTTAATACACACACGAGATGACATTGCAATAAATATTATTGTGAGAAATAGACTTTTTAAAATTCGTAACAGAAAGCGCAGATAAACTGCAACGTGATAACTCTTTGGACTCATCCGAAGAGAGTTTCATACGTTTGGCACAACACGGATTTTTAATAATTTCTAATAATATTTGACTGATAGATTCTGTCTCCCACACATAACCAGGGATTACCTCTCGATATGCCCTTCTTATGTCACTGCAAATAACATCGTAACAAATTTATTTTTATTATTAACAGAATAAAAAGATTTGAATATTACCTAATGTCGACGGTGATAATACCTTTTACAAACAACGCAATATTGTGGAAAATTCCGTTTAAGATGAGATATGTCCAAGTGACATTTTTAAAGTCTGCTGTTAAATTATCAGCCTCATAATACAGAGAGTACATATATAGTTAATTTTTCTTAACAGATTAGTTAAACTCTCGTTAGGATTTCTAGAATGGATCAATTCTGATCTGCCGATAAGCATCACAGCATCTAGCTTGTGTGAGAGGCAGGTAAGCTTTTCTTAAATACTAGTCTGAGCATTTTGGTTTTAAAGTTACAAGGGTGCGATAAGGGTGGGGAGAATAATCTTGATGTCGAAGGTACTGGATGGATCTGGGACGATACATCCCACAACTGAAACCACTGATTATTAGAATCTTGAGCCCAAATTTGAATTACGCTTCCAAGATTATATATTTCGTAAATAGAGACTCTGATTGGATATATATATATATATATATACACAGCTTCATGAAACTCAATATCTTCAAAATAGAATATATAATTATACTCTGTTATCAACAAAAGCGACTCTTCTTTAACATTATCTTATTTATTAATTTAAATTACATACAATATAGTTGTAGCCAATACATGGATAATCCCATAATATAACATCCATCCATCTCATGGGTTCTTTGTTTTGCCATGCAGATGTTGAGATATCAACATTATCATTCCTCTGTATTTAAAAGTCAAAGTGTGTCAAATACTACAAACTCTTGTACCGTAAATTTATAGCGTTTTCCATTGGGAAAAACTCGCAGCACTGAGTGCAATTTTATTGTTGTAATATAAAAATCAGTTCATATATTTTCAGTGTTTAATGTTCTACTGGCAAGAATTTGTCAAATTAAACACAGTAGAACATTAAACACTGAAGATATGTAAACTGATTTTTATATTACAACAATAAAATTGCACTCAGTGCTGCAAGTTTTTCCCAATGGAAAACGCTATTAGATTGCGATTAATTTCTGCAGAACAATAACAAATAATACCAGAAAGTATACACGTACTAATTTATATCCAAAGAAACCTGGTAAATAGACTAGTACTCCATAGTCTGAAAATTTCGGTGGCTTATGTATGTTAGGGGCAGTATAAAATATGCTAAGATTATTGTGGTTTTTGGCAACAAATTTTTTCTTTACAAACTAATAGATGAAGTCAACATTATCCTCTTCTCCTACGGATACTCTTCCGACATAGAGATATCGAGTATAACTCTCGTAATATAAAGGTTGATTATGAAATGTCATAATCTCTGTCTGAAAGAAGACAAAAGATATAAAAAATAATCCTTACTTTTGTAGCATATGCTAAAATGCGTTATTAATATTATCTATATATTTATAATTATAGCGTAAAGATTATATAATCTAAGTTTATCTTGCTTCCATTTCCATTGCTATAGTACTGGAATTTTTTTCTACACCTGTACACGTGCCGTAAACTATAGATTTTTAGTACTAGCAGTGAATATTGGAACGCTGCCCTTGTAGAAAAAGATTTCAATATTAACAAAATAATTCTTGGTGTACAGAGAATTATGTATAAAGATAAGTATCTATTCTTTAAATATTAATTTTAACTAAAATTACTATTTTAACTTTCTTATTAACAAATTGTACTTCTATTATTGAATATTATGTACATACATTTTAAAATATATCAATCACTCAAACATTTTTTCACTATTGCATTATTATTTTGTACCAGAATAAATGGTTAATAAATAATTATTTCATATATTTTAATTTTGATCTTAATATTCTGCTTTATAACATTTTTTAATTTCTCACGAATAAGATATATGTATTTATACATTAATTATGAATATATAAGTGTATTATTATATACATACATACATATATACATATATGTATATATTTATATACTTATTTTACATTTCCAAATATACCTTGCAATATATTATTTTCTAAATCTATAACACATTTTGTTACAGCTTTCAAAGGAAAATAAAAAGAATAAGTATAATCGGAAATATAAAAAACATTTTATTACATGTTATTTACAAATATTTTTTATTTGATTGTATATAATAAATTGTGTGTTCTGGTGGAACATAAACATATACTGCGGTCTCTTAAAATGTTTCTTTATACATATGTATACACTCTGTTTAATAATTTCTCTACAAAGTGAAATCTAACTCATTGTCAGATTTTTCAAAATGTATTTTTGTTATTTAATGTTTTATTTTTTGAATAGGTTATAATATAGCGACTAATTGTAGATAAGTCAAACAAAGGAATACAGAGAATAAAGAAAATTACCGGAAAATTGACCCAAAACTGACTAAAAGAATTAATTAGAAAATAATTTCTATGGATTTATTACTCACTGTTTATCAGCGAAGCAGGTTTGATTTCTTCTGTGTAAAATAAAAAAATTATGAAAAAGAATTGGAACATGCGATTGGTGATCGCACATTTCTGTGCGGGTCTGCATGTTTTATATAGATACTATACTGCCAACTCCGAACTACTACGAAATACATTGAGTACGTTCGTATATGTATGTACGTACACACGGGGACAGAGTAGACTGCAACACTCTTTTTTAATAAGTTTAGGAACGCACATTTAGATTTAGGGGATCGATTATGTATCTTGAAAAAAGACGAAAATTACAAAAGAAGTAAACAGATTTACTAAATTTTGACCAATAAAATTGTAGATATTCTAATGAATTTTTCTCATTTTTGTAATTATTTTTACTTTATTTCAAGATGTTCATATAATCAATCCCTAGAATAAGAACTACTAATATACCTTCGCTTATAAGCAATTGATAGTAATAATAACATTGTAAAATTTGCACATACAAATGTGTAGCCTACATTAAACGATAAGTAGGTATACTTACTGACTTTAACTAAATTATAATAAAGAATATAAAAATTTAAAATTTATCTACTTTTAAATATACATATACAGGGTGTTGAAAAAAGGTGGTACCAAATTTTAGGAGTATGTAGTTATACTCGTGAAAACAAACCGAAAAGTCTTAATAAACATTACTCCAAAAACCATTTATTTTCTAATCTAGTTATAAAAATGTGTGGTCATTTCTCGCCTCTGACGTCACGATCTAACATGGCCGCGGCAAGTACCCAGGAGCCTTATAATTAATTAAAAGAAATTATGTCGTATTTTTATTCTGCAAAGAATAAAGAAAATGTTTAATAAAGGATGAAAAATATTTGACAGAGGAAATTATAGTGTGAAGTATATTATATATTTATACAATATCCTTAGTGATTATATGCAGAGGATTAAGTCGTTTAATTCATGTTCTAACTTTATTAAATCTAATTGACTTTCTCATGCATTTAACCCTTAGACATTATTTATCGCATAACTAAATGTCTAATAGCTGTCTAGACAGTTTTAAAATTAAATTGAAAGACTTTAAATGGCAGACGAAATTATAATTAAAGGCAGATTTATAAAATCAAAATTCTTAAATTTTTAATTGTATAGGGGAATTGTGCCCAAAACGACATACTTTTAACAACATATAAACAAAACACTATAATTGTTTATTTTGTCCTGATATATCGGGCAAAATGAGATACTGCTGGTTTAGGTGCTTAATATCGCTGTTAGAAGAGCGACAATACGTTAAACGTCGAAATCCATCGTGTTTTTAGTACTTGTTGCAAGTTGATAGTGAGTGCACGTTTGTGAATGCCATCTAATCGAAAACGTAAGTTTAAAAAATTATTATTTTGGCACATTTTTCTTTAGCTCATTACTTTATTTCTTTGTTTAATATCTAATCTTTTTATGTTTTATTATTGAGTTTTCTTATATGAATCCATGCTGTTGCACTTTTTATATTTAGAGATATCAGAGCAATATTGCATACGGTTGCCGGCCAAAAATGATACAGTATGTCATTTTGCCCGGTCACTAATAAATCTTTTTTATTCGTAAAATAAAAAGTTAAATTTTATTAGAAAAATATGAAAAGCACAACAGCATGACTTCATAGAAGAACACTTAATGATGAAACGTAAAAATATTAGACACCAAATAAAGAAATAAATAAAGTAATGAGCTAAAGAAAAATGTGCCAAAATAATTTTTTATACTTACGTTTTTTATTAGATGACAAAATTTCCATTCACAAGCGTACACTCATTACCAATTTGCAACAGGTATTAAAGACATGATAGATTTCGGTTTAAATGTACCAGCGCTCCTATAAAGCACCAAAACTAGCACTATGTCGTTTTGCCTGGAGTATGTCGTTTTAAGCACTATTCCCCTACTTTATTATTAAAAAATTATTATTTAAATAAAAATGATTTAATTACATTTATTACACATAAATAGCATCTTTTACAAATTGCAAAAAAAGCTTTCCGCTTTCCTCTGCTATAACTCGTAAACTATTTACCTGAGGAAAAAGTGTTGAATACAAAAGTTGTAGGAAATTTTGTGTTCTACAACTTTGTAATGGATACTTTTGCTCTAAATTGCAGTGGAAACGAGATATTCGCAAAAAAGACGGTTTTCGGCGCCATTTTTTTAAGATGGTGGCGCGAGCGGCAGCTTGCCGAGGTCGCAAACTTACAGTTTTTATTAGGACTCCAAAATAAACAAAATTGCCAAGTATAAACTTTCTTTGACCTTTTGCACACACAAGCTAAAGCCTTTTTTTGTCTTCATTGACTGGCCTAATATACAGGGTTTACCAAAAGTATGGAAACCCCTAAATATTTCGAAAACTACGCATTTTAGAAAAAAATGTTTTAGACAAAAGTTGTAGGGTTTCAAGTAACGCATTAAATAGTAATATTAGTGTGACTGCAAATAACTTTGTTAATGCCAGGTAAAAATAACTTTAAAATTTTTAAATGGAAACCCCTATTTTTAATTGCATATTCTTATAGCTTACCTTGAGAGCTTTTCAAAACACTATAATAAAGTATTTTTTTATTAACTATTTTTCAAATTATGGAGCTTGAAAGCTACGATACTGCCGGCATCAGCGTTACCCAAGATGTACCGCGTGGAGGTTGCACGGTCGGATTTACACTAGCAGAGTTGTAAATAACAATACTTTTGTGATTGAAGTTCTTAATTACTAATTATATTACATAATTTTAATTTAAATTGAGTTTAAGTACAAATGTTTTTTGGAATTGTAATTAAAGTCGTTCAATTACAAATAGGTACATTTTGAAATTGTAATTAAACTCGAATTTTATTACAATTAAAAAAGTTATGGCCAATCCTCTCCCCTCATTTTGGTTCCTCCTTGGGTCTTCCTATCCTATGGGGAAAGAGGGAGTGGGAGAGGGTCAGCGCGAGGGGAGGGAGAGGGAAAAGGCGATTGGCTCATTGGAGATGACCCTCTTAGGAAGAGTCAAATGGGATCCTCCAATGGCCTAATCGCCCTCTCCCTCCCCCACCCTCGCGCTGACCCTCTCCCACTGGATCGACACTCCGAGAGGGTATAAAATACAAGCTCCAAGATGTTCAGTGTTTTTTTCTCGCGAATAATCACGTAGGTAGGGTGATAGCGTCCTAGAGCGCTCTCTGCTTCTGCCGAGGACTTTTCTCTTTTTAATTCGCAAATTAATAAAATAAAAATTAAACGTTTGGCTAAAAATGGCTAATAAATTATCGGAGCGTGAAAGAATCACTATCCTAATGATGCGCGGATGGGGTGATAATGAACGATCGTTCACTGATGTCGTTCGATTATTTAATACCACGTATCCGAATCGTCAAATTAGTAAATCCACTGTTTTGAAAACTGTACGACGTTTTCAAGAAACTGGTAGTGTAAAAAGTCGCATTAGGTCTGGCAGGCCATCATCTGCAACTAATAACGACAAACAACTTGATGTTCTGCAGACTTTTATTGAAAATCCCCATACATCTGTTAATAGAGCAGCTCAAGCTCACGACATTGCTCCCATGTCCGTACACAGAATTTAAAAAAAAAAATAAATTACATCCATACAAACTGCAATACGTTCAAGAATTGCAAGACGGAGATGATGAGCGTCGTATACGCTTCTGTGCAAGAATGATGGACCGAATAGATGCCTCGCCCGACTTTCCTTATCAAATTGTTTTCACAGACGAGGCAACCTTTACATTGACGGGAGAGGTTAATAATCAAAATTTTCGTCTCTGATCAGATGAAAATCCGAATTGGATGCGGGAAAGTCATACACAATACCCATAAAAAATAAATGTATGGTGCGGCATGATAGACGCTTATGTGATAAGGCCATAAAAATGTAAATTAAGATTGTAAAATTTGTAATTTAGGAAAATGTAAATAATAATTATTCTTTTTATTTTTTTAATTGTAATAAAATTCGAGTTTAATTACAATTTCAAAATGTACCTATTTGTAATTGAACGACTTTAATTACAATTCCAAAAAACATTTGTACTTAAACTCAATTTAAATTAAAATTATGTAATATAATTAGTAATTAAGAACTTCAATCACAAAAGTATTGTTATTTACAACTCTGCTAGTGTAAATCCGACCGTGCAACCTCCACGCGGTACATCTTGGGTAACGCTAATGCCGGCAGTATCGTAGCTTTCAAGCTCCATAATTTGAAAAATAGTTAATAAAAAAATACTTTATTATAGTGTTTTGAAAAGCTCTCGAGGTAAGCTATAAGAATATGCAATTAAAAATAGGGGTTTTCATTTAAAAATTTTAAAGTTATTTTTACCTGGCATTAACAAAGTTATTTGCAGTCACACTAATATTACTATTTAATGCGTTACTTGAAACCCTACAACTTTTGTCTAAAACATTTTTTTCTAAAATGCGTAGTTTTCGAAATATTTAGGGGTTTCCATACTTTTGGTAAACCCTGTATATACATAGTATATAATTTTCTAGTTTTATTTTTATCATAATGTTTCGCAGTCGCAGGTGCGATAATGGTGTTTCGTCGTTCACGTTGCGTTTTCCTTATTTGGAAAGGTAAGATCGTCATTTCGCCATTTCCTTTAACTCATTATGCATTAATGGAACGTGAGCACGTTGTAAAATTCAGGCGTGGCTAGCACAACGCGTGCGCTCGTGATTCTCCAGAGAATCTTTTGATTATTATCGCTCCCGTATCCCTATACCCTTGCACATTCATGTCTAAAAAAGACCATGCAGCGACGGCTCTGTTTTGTCGCAAACGCGGTTGCTAGCCAAAAAGCTAATCATCACACGGAATCAATAATTCCGTAGCGGTTGCATGGTTTTTGGCGACACTGCACATACTGTAGTCCGCCTTCAGAGCTCCAGGGAGAAAATGAAATCCAAAATTATAAATTAATGAAGATATATTTCGATACGCTTTTGTATCGACGAAGAATCTTTTAAACAGAATTTAGAAATTTATTTTCATATTAAAAACTCTTATCTCTTACTAACTGACAAAGAGAAATAGACGCTTAGATTATGGTAAAGGCGAGACAACTCCGATTCTCAGGGATTCTTCGGGGAATTTTGCTATAAAGAGGCACTTTCTTTACTTTGACTTATAATAAAGTTATCCTGCTTCGCTCCTTCCTCCTGTCTCTCCTTCCACATCTTCGCCGTCTTGCCTCACGTCTGAGATACTTCAAAAATGTAGTAGTAAGGTGTGTATAAAGTTTACCACGTGTGATCAGAGTTCAAAGGGCAGAGGGTGCGATATTCTCATCCTTCTCGAGACGAAGGATGGGAATATATCTTTTTTACTCCGTTTAATTAAGCGCGGCTTCTTCCGCGTCTCGACCGAAATATCGTTTTGCTCGCGTCTATGTTTAAAGCCCCTTGCACAATGCTAGGAAACAGGCAATAGGAACAGGGAACAGAAATCAGAAACCTTGTATTTATGCAGAATAGACGATGACATAGGCAATAGACACAGAATTTCCGTCACGTTGGAAATTCTGTGCCTATTGCCTGTTGCTAACCAATCATATTGTTCGAATTTTTTAGGTTTGTATTGACGAATTTGAGGTTATTTCCTGTTCCTATTGCCTGTTGCCTAGCATTGTGCAAGGGCCTTAACGGACGATTTCTCCGGTCTATTACTAAATGGCATAATTGTGATTATCCCGCACGCGCCATGAACCGCTTTTAATAATAAGGGAGACCGGGGCGAGATCGACAGTTTTTTTTTTGGTGCCGATTTTTAACAACAAAATTAATAATTTTAGTTAAATGTGGTATACCGTTGTAAAAAGTGAACCTTTAGCTACAAAATTTATATAGGAAATTTTTGTCTACGTCGCTTTGTTTAACCGGTATAGAGCAAAAACGACAACGGTGGAAAAATTAAAATCTCAAAAATGCCGGGGTAAAGCAGTCACTCCATAAATACATAATTCCGATTATGAAAACTGATAGGATATATCTTATTAATTATTTGGTAATAGAAAAATGTAAACATTTATTAATTAAAATGTTAAAAGGTTTCATTATTTTGTGTGTGTGTGCGGATTCTATAACTCAAGAACTAATCAACCATTTATTAAAGAATTATATATGAAATAGGGGTAGAAAAAACTGAAAAATATAATAAAATTAGAAAATTTGCAAATATTATAAAAGTCCACCCCTGTGGCTTACTGACGACATAGCCCCAAACACAAGTTTCAGGTTTGATCGCCCACGAAATATTAGACATCAACGATAATGAAAATACTACACTGGATTCGTGTTCAGCATACATTACTCTTTATAATCACGTACCTCGAGATTTGGAGAGCAAATATTATTGCAGATATTACAAAATTTCCACGCTCAGAAAATTTCACTTTCACCTTTCGAAAACACGTTTGCCCTCAAAATTCATAACACGTTTGCCCTCAAAAATCATAACACGGCAGGTAACCTGCCGAAACTCCGTTGGTCACATGGGTACCATAAGCAACGTTTACAATGTTAATAGTGAGTTCGCACAATATACAGGTTCCGAAATATTTGATTTGACGATTTTACCCCGAAGACGTTTTCGCCCCGGTCTCCCCTAGGCGAGCCCTGATGGACGGCCAAGGGAAGGGGATGTAAATTACATTCAGGTCGGAAAGCCGTCGCGTGCGGCAACATATTAACACACTCAGTTACCCACGCTTATTATTAAACAGGGGATACCACATGTCCGGTCTGTATCAATCATTAATGAAAGCCTGCTTTGCAAATATACATACGGAAATGGAGTATTTTCTTAGCGCAAGCTTGAATAACACATAAGAACTTTATTAATTAATTCTTTAATTGATTTAGACCTCATTGTATTTTAATTAAACAATGTCTCTTTTACAGGTTCTTATAGGTTCTTTATTCTTACAATTAATAATATATTAGTGATAATAAAGTCCGAAATTTTATATATATATATATATATATATATATATATATATATAATCTCTTTAGTGTTTATTATATTTAATTAAAGAATAAAGTTTTCAGCAATTGCCTGTTATAGATGCTAGATTTTAATTTAAGAAATCTTTTATTCTAGCATATTTTTTGCGTTTAGCATTATTAGATGATTTCATGGCATTTTGTATTCAAGCGTCTTGCGTTTAGCTTTATTGGATGATTTGTAGCATCTTGTATTCATGCCTCTTTATATTTTATGTTTATATACTATAAGATAGCCACTGGTAATTGCTGATATTTGTCGTGATCGATTTTACGAAGTAAGGGAAGATAAACGGAACGAATAGGAAAGGGGATCCTAATTACATTATGATGAGGAGATTTAGACTTAATATTATTAATTATTACATTATAGTCTTTGATTGAACGCAATTGAACATGGAGTGTATCATTATAATAACGACAGAGAATAAAAGGCAAGACTTATACAGGTTTCATTCAAGACTTAATACCAAAATGTAAATCTGGATACCAAAATGCATGCTCGACAGCATACCTATAGCTCTTTTCATACCGTCCACCAACAAGTCTCACTGTCAAGTCAAGTATTTTTATGAGAAAATAGGTCACCGCTAGCATCACGCTTTTGTGCAAAATTTTGAACAAGCTACACTTTCGCTACAGTACCTACAATGTTATCATGCTTCTTGAATCAATTCTGGATCAATGATTATCATCACAAAAGAATATCGATCTCGTGCCTGGTCATAATATGTAGATTTTTATAACACAATTGTACAGAATTAATAAATGTAATTATAGAACCTTTCTGAAAACAAAAGTCATTCTTGTAAAATTTATTTACAAAAATATTCCAAAGATTATTTTTTAAATCAATTTTGTTAATACATAATTTTTATACAAATTTAAATATTAAAAAACTCCATAGTAATAGATTCAACTACTTCTATATGCCATAAGGACATTTCAATACTTTTCTCGTGTACATAAAAGTGTATTTTTCGGTTTTTTGTGAATAAAATAAGCTTTATCAAGCATGAGAAGTCGATAGCATGAGAGAGAATGCCAGTGCAATTTTTCTCTAGGAAAGAATCTGTTGAAGCCATTCCACTAGATACTCCTCTAGAGACGCTTCTAGCCGAGGCACTAGAGCATCTCGTTCCAGACATTATTTTCTTTACGTCAGTCGTCAAAATACGTTTCTGAGAGATACTTTAGTATGCTATCATGTATCACGTAAAGTTCTGCTAACTATGATAATATTTCTGTGTGTATACACACATAATTCTTCCAACATTAGTAAACTGCGTGCCAACTAAATTGTCAGACTTACAACACTGCTCATGTTGAAGTAGTAAAATCCCCTCATTTCCCTCTAATTATTTAATTTAAATTTTTGATGCTAAGCATCTAAAAAAACTGTAAAGAATTTATTGCGAAAAACATTACCTCAGCCAGGGTTTGAACCTAGAATTTATTTCCCTCATTCCGTGTAAAGTGTCTAATTCGAACACTGAGGCATGTGGTAATATTCATTGCAATAACCAATATAAACCACAATAAATTATGTGTATACACACAGAAATATTATAATACTATACTAAAAATCTAAGCTCGGATCTCAAATGGCAGTTTATTCGATATTGATTAATATCACAACATGTTCGAAACCCAACTATCAGTTAAATTGCATTTATACATGATATTGAAGATTCTTCTTTTATGTTTTGATAAAACTGGTGAAATATATCTTCAAAGAATTTTTTAATTTACATAAAGTCAGCTTTCTTTCATAAAAATATTGAAGTAGGATAAAATCAAGGTTGAAATTTTTTGTCAGAAGCAAATGAGGATAAAATCTGCTTTTAAAAATTAAATTTTTTTATCAATATTAAAAGAGAGTGGGAGAGACAATAAAAGATGCCAATAAAAGTGATGCGAGCGTTGGTGCACATTACATACAATATTCTGTGAGGTTTTGCGCACAAAGATTGAATCTTTTAAACGCAATTGTTCTTTTTATTGACTCCTTTCATTAACAATTGAATATTTGAATACTTGAGTGCTTGAGAACACTTATAACTTATTAATTCAGTTTAAACATATTAAATTCAAAACTTAAATAACATTTATATTTATATTATAAACACACTGTCTAGTATTATTTTTAATTTTTTTTTTAAATAATACGCAATTAGGATTAAATATAAAAACTACAATATACTTGTTATTTTAATTAAAATACTGTTATTATATCATCGTTATATTTATAATGCAACTAATATATAAATTAATTATGTACGTATAATAAGCTTTACAAAATTTTGAAAACATTATTCTATTATTATTGGCAGCATTGTTGTGAATATAAAGACAATGTCTATCTTGTACTGGATTGGAGATGTCATGAATATTTAATCTATTATTGGATCTTATCCATGCATATATACGATGTATAAAATGCGTTTTAATATATGCATACCCTTTCAACTACGAAGTTGACAAATAGCAATGCATATGATAACGTGTTGTGCTTATATGCAAGTCACTTGATACATGTTATGTTTAATGCAAATTATTCATTGGCGTCATCATCAATTTACTACAGTTTTACGCACAGCAGTATCGCGATTTTATTGCAAAAATAAATATTATACTATTTATTAAAAATATTGAAATTGTACTTACTATAAATTTGTTAGAAAACAGTTAATAAGGTAAGATTTACAAAACAATTTAAAGTTTTATAATAACAGAGAATTAAGTAACAGTCGTGGACTACTTATTAAAAAATCATTGAATTGACAATAAAAGAATAAAATTATTAAATGCACACATATATTGCCATTCTATTCTAATCTGTTGATTCTAAGCTGTTGATTTAATATATCGTATACAAGAAATTTTCTTCCTATTTTATCACAATTTTTGAAAAATGCGTGTTTTTAAATTAATTAGCATGCATTCGCGATGCTTCTGTCAATGCGATTTCATAGATCAATTTCTCAAACAATTTTTTTTTTATGTAAATAATTAATTGTGCAACGATCGGATTTTCTATTATTTCCTGCTTACAGAGGATTAATACGATCTCGGCAATATCCTGGCCTAGCACTGGGTGATATCTAATATCCTAGACATCGAACCGTTGGCAATCGATCATTGCATACATGCAAATGTCAGTGACAGAAATAGATTTAACATCGGCATAGTTCAGAAACATCACGTAGTAATGAGCTCCGTTTTCCCTGTCAAATCAACAATTAATAATCCCATTGTGGATAATTCATACGTAATAAGTATTGAATAATATCACAGACTCATGATGATGGTGATACATCGACATATATAAAAATATATCTCCCCGAATTGATCTATTATTCTAATGTCAGATTGTTCAAGTTCTTGGAATTGATTTTTTTCTACGAAATAAATTGTTTAATTACTGTGAAGTTATTAACGTCTTCGGAGAGGAGTAATGTGCTTTCAATGTACCTAATTGATAGAGTTCTGGCATTTCTCCAAAGAATTCTTGATTATTTTAAAAGTAAGATTTTTAATATAGGTATATTAAAAACTGAGGATTTAAAAATATAGGAGAATACTTTGTCTCTTAGAACTTACGCTATTTAAAGTTTCCCAAAAATGTCAGATTTTGGAGAAAAATTTTTACTCTCCATATCTATGTTCACACTCACATCGATATCCACATCTCTATAATTCTTAATACGTTAAAAAAAATTTTTGCGATGAGCACTCGATACGATAAGCGCGAAGATAAAAAAAACTCTGGCAATTTTTCCACTCTCGGGTGGAACTTTTCTTAATTTCGGCGAGCGTAAAAGTTTTTCGCGGAAACAAGACAATTTCTTCAAAGTTTCAAAAAGCTTCTCCAGAGTTCTAACAAACACTCAAGGCGATAAAAAAAATCAAGAGAAAGAGTAAAAATCTTCTTTATCAATTGTATCGAAATTCTAGAAACGGGGTGCTAACTTTGCGAAGATTACCGATAGCGTGCGTTCAAAATCAACGTTTAAAATCAACGGGGAAAATTTCATACGCAAGGCGATTGTTTTAACTTATGTATTTTAAATGACATAGGAAAATGGGACTTGCTTTTGGCCCTTTGCGTTCACCATGCACCTCAATTATTCGCGCTCGTGCTCGAGCCTGTATAGCGGGTTATACAAGAGATTCTCTCTGTACAGCCTCACTCGCGCATCGTTATGCGAGAGTGCACACGAGCTTTTTGCGGTATGACTTGATTCTCGTGGTTCCGTCGTTTTACCGGAACACAAAGTGCCTTGTTACTGTCGCAGGAGAAGGTGGTTTTCACGCTCAGAGGCACGAGCAACGCACATCTCGTCCGCCGAGTGAACCCCGCCGAGAGCAACGAGCGAGAATTATCCCTTACGGCTATCCGCGCTTTCGCTTATTAAAAATATTGCGACGGTATTATCTCTCTTTGGCACGGAATGATAATTAGGCTAATGAGACCAGGGAGCAAATCGCGCAATAGCGGTCTTTCCGTCGCGACGCGACGATGTTAAGTTCACTATAAATATTAGGCCTTGCTCCGATACAATCTTGACAAGCATACGCGGTAAACAGTCCTTGATAGTTTTATAATAATTTCTCTCGCGAGAGGAAATTAATTAATGTTAAACCCACGTTTGTATTGGTAAGATCGAGAAGGACACTCCTATCTGGAAAATCCGATAATCCGCTTTGAACCGCTTAGTAGCTTGCTATTTATAACAAGGATTTGCTACATTCATTTAGAATATTCAACAACATTTGCGTTTAATACTAACGAGGAAATATAGTAAAAGTTGTTTCTCTTTGATTCGAAGCTCGGGATATATTGCAAAGAAAGTTACATAAAATCGTAGAAATGTATATCTCTTTGAATTGCTTTCAACCGAAAATTAGTAGAAAACACTTTGTGCGTGCTCTCCTTTAGAGCAGTATGATATAATATAGAGAAAAGTTTGAAACAGTACTACGAGAAAAATCTTATACACATTCGAAATTGACGTCATCATAACCGTAAAAGATAAATATATATTTATAAAAATGTTTCAAGTGATAATTTTATCAAATTAAAGAATTTTTAAATCGACCTAACTGGCTATATTTCAATCGTCATGACAATACGGCTATTGGTCAAATTAATCGTCAAGACGTTTCCGACCATAGGTTTTGGTCCTTCTATTTTGACGCTTATATATATAATCATCTTATTTAAATAATTTAATTTATTGCGAAAAATTAAATTACCTCAGCCAAGATTCGTACCTAGAAAATGATAATTTGATATAATTTTATCTAATATATAAAAACCCAAGTCAATATAAAATAATAGATGTATTATTCGCCTTCGTTTGGAAAATATAAATGCAGACCGCGATAGTATAAAAATACATTAGTTGTAAACAAGTAATCACATTTATCGCGTGCGCGTGCGCACGTGTGTGTGTGTGTGTGTGGGGGTAAATATATTTTATTAAATTATGATATCAGGCTATTTTAAGGCAACATTTTATCGCGCATTATTTAAGTAAAATTTTAATTAACGGAACAATGCTTTTTAAATGAATCTTTTTCTCTCTCCTTCTCTTTTTGAAACCCAAGGGAAGTATAAGCCTTCTTTCCTCTTTCCGCAAGCTATGTCTGCATGCCCTTTGATAATTACGTTCGGCAAAAAACCTCGGCTTCCATCGCGGAAAATCCAATAGTCTTTTTCATGACGTCCAATTCTACGAATCAATTCCACGCCAGTACGTCTACACAGAGAAATGCAGACTGAATCGGCCAGTCAATCAATTTCTACAGAGAGAGTGTATAGAGACCCGTCAATTCGCTCATTGTGCTTCACACGCGTGCATACTGATTCTGCTATAATTACCACTGAAACTTGTACAATCACGTAGTATTAATCTCACGCTGCAATTCTCGGCGCAATTCTCGGAGGAATTAAGCCTAATCTTATTTCAAGATTATATAAAGCAAGCCTGAGCCCTAAAGCATCTTGTACAACTGCAAAGCAATTTGTAAAATTAGGTGGTAATCAAACGTAAGTACTTACATCCGGTAATGTAATATGTTCCGAGCGATCAGCTACTTGTGCAATAAAAACCAATTTCAAGTAGATTTTACAATACATAGCGACACGTTTAGTCACATGCAATTTCTGCGAAAGCGCAAAAGTGATTAAGTGAGACGGCAAAGAAATAGAACATGATAGATAAGCAATCAATAAAGGAAAGAGCCATAAAATCCAAGCTTGGACAGATAGCTTAATAATATTTCTAAATTATACGCGTATTTTCCAACATATTAAACTGCGCACCGATTATTTGTCGGACTTAAAACACAGTTATTGCGACCAATATTACCACATGCCCCGGTAGTCGAATTGATAAAACGCCCGAACGGAATACGGGAGATTCCATGTTCAAACCCTGGCTGGGGTAATATTTTTCGCAATAAGTTCTTTACAGTGATTTTAATATTAAATCGATATTGTTTTAATTAGGGAGGTGAGGGGGGATTTTTAATGTTCCAATAATAACTGTGTTTTAAGTCCGACAAATAATCGGCGCGCAGTTTAATATGTTGAAAAATACGCGTATAACTTAGAAATATTATTGAGCTATCTAACAATGAGATCCAAGCTTGGACCGTATGGCTCTTTCCTTTATTGATTGTTTATCTTAACGGTCTTAATATATATTAGTTAATGATAAATAAATATGATTCTTAAACGCATAGAATATTTATAGAATATTCTATGCATTTATACATATATGTACAATATCTCTTTTTGCAACAGACCGCGCGCTTGTCATAGGTCTCTTTATAGGCCGGTATTCATAGTCGGTTTTTATATTTAAGACCGTCTTAAGTTCAATCTTAAGATGTCATGAACCAATCACAATAGCCGTATTAACATTTTAAGATATTACTTAAGACGGTCTTGAAATAAGAATCAACTTTGAATACCGGCCTTGATGGAAGATTCTCATAGTTGTTGCAGCAACGCCGTACGGTAGCAAATGCTACACTTCTCGTAATTCAAGAGCAAAAAGCGCTTCTGGGCATCCATGTGTTAACATGCGACGGCCGAGAGAAGCTGGTCGGAATTCGTTCGTATCCCGAGAGTCGGGACGTGTCATCGCCTAGGCGACGGAACAGCGAGCTGTCGGTGTACTCGACATTCGCGTCCAGTTACAGAAACGTCACCAGTGCTCCTGCGTAACAGGGACACGCTTTACACGTCGCTTAGGTGCTCCGCAGAAAACGAAAGTCGGTCATTTAAGAGCTGTCAGGATGCGGGAGAAGTTCGTAGGAGTTTTAAAAAGTTGACTCTTTGCTCACCTCGGTATGCATTTTTCATGATGCACCTGGGTACGTTGTAATAATTTACCGTTCCGTTTTCGTTCTATGTACAATATATACAAGATAGAACAGAATATACAGGATATATCTCGTTAGAGAGATTTGAAAAGGATCCTTCTCTTAAGAAGGATTCCTTAATGAATTGTCGTTTATTGCGCGCACAGCCCTTTTATTGTATTCAGTATTACATAATTAAATCTGCACACAGTTCTGATAAAAGGGATTAAAACGTAATCAACTTTAAGGATAAAGCTTTTATTATTTAACTGCATTCAAAGCCTAATTTACTGTCCACATAATTCAATGGCTTACAACTTAAAAGCACCATTGTCGTTTAAATATCTTTAAGTTAGTCAAACTCGGCTATAAAATGCAGATTGTTGGACTATAAAGAATATTGCAATTTATGAAAAATTTATATTAATTTTCAAGATTATGCTGTTTAATAATGATAATTTTTTAACAACAGTTTGAAGAAATTCTGTAAAAATTTGTATTTTTAAATTTAGCACAAAATATCGTTTCTTTAATGACGTCAAAAGCGAGAAATGGCATGCCAAAAATTCTTTCAACGTTGAAATAAAAATATATATTCATAAAACGCGATTCTAATTGATTCGGCACATTTGTAAAATATACCGAACACTTTCCTTTGGCTTTAATAATCAATAAATAGCTGTAAAATATAAAATGAAAGAAGACAGGTTAAAAAGATAGATTGCATATGTTACATTAATTTTACGGCTATTTAATGATTATTTAAGCCAATTAAGGAAAGTGTTCGGTTTATTTTACAAATGTGCTGAATCAATTACAATTGTGATTTGTGGATATATATTTTTATTTTGACGTAAAACCGCAAGAATTTTTAACATGCGATTTCTCGCTTCTGACGTCATTAAACAGGAATAGAAGAGGCGTAGAATAGAAAAAGCCTTAAAATTAAAATTTTATTAGGATTTATTTCCTGTGAGAGAATTGTGCACCTCTAATATTTAATTTTCATTAATTTATTATTTAAAAAGTATTAATAGGCGCTTTCCATTTACACTCAGCTAAGACGTCAGCTGTTTAGTGAGTAATATAAGAATTTACCTGCTTATTTTGGTGACAAAGCTATCGCATAACAATACAAGTTCATAATCTCACTTTTAATGTGAGTCTCAGGACACGGTCTCGATTGTGAACAAAAATTCAGTTGAATCTCACTTGCCATCAGCATCAAAAGGAACGTGCATTCAACTGAGTTATAACGTCACAAGTGAAAATTAACTGAGTTTTGATGTAAATGGAAAGCTATAATTGCTACATAAAAGCAACCCAATTAATACTTTTTATGTTTAACTTTCATTGTTTTCTGCTCTATTTTCAGTGAAAATAGAGCAAATTGAATATCATAACAATAGTACTACTCTATATATGTATAATGTAAGTCATGAAGCAAATTATAAGAACTGATAAATGTTAGCATGAATTGATCGATTGCCAAAATAAAATTGTTATTGAAATAGAAACGATAAATTATAGTGATCTGGATTTAATAGATTTTTTTAGCAAGTATTTTACGTTGTTTTAACGAATATAAAACGAAATTTTGCAAAGACACGTAACTTTTATTTTACGATAAAAGGAATTTGAGGGGTTAACAAAACGAACGGAAGATTGGAGGAAGATCATATAATTATATAGGTAACAATAAGAACAATGCACGGAAAGGACGACCTTACTCTTGACTTCTAACGTGAAACTCGAGAATTCCTAATTGCTTCTCAGAAGTTTTCGCTAGGATTCTCCTCGGAGCGTCGTTATCCGCGGCCGGTGGAAGCATCTCTTCGAATAGTTTTCCCACTGGACTTCGATATGCTTAAGGTTTCCCTGAACTTTCTCTTTCGCGAACAGCAAGAACTATAGCCAATGTTAAAACCAAAATAGGATCTGTTGAAGTTCTTATTCGTTGGCCTGGTTTTATCCATCAGTGTAAATAATATAGAGAAAGGATGAATAAAAATAAGCCGATTTTGGCCTAAAAAGTGTAGGTATAACGTAAGTTATACATGTAATTTTGTTGTTTTTTGGGTCGCTGAATATAATGGCAGCATTTTTATCCGTCGAAACCGGGTAGGAAAGTGGTCAAAACCGGTCAAAACTCTCCTTAAAGGGGTCGAAATAAATCATTTTTGATAGTACAATAATTCGGTTAATGACGATTTTGAGTTTCAATTATTTAATTAGTTTTATTATAGTTTACTTTTATTATATATAAGTATATAACTTTATTTATGTATGTATGTATATATATATATATATATAAAGTTATATACTTATATATACAATATATATATACTAAAAACTAAGGAAATACTTGAATAAAACACTTTATAAATTCTAAATTTAACATGGCGAATGCAACGTATTTGATCTACATAAATGCGGGGTGTCAACAGCGTCCTTAATCTCTGTTGCGAGGTCACTGTGGACGAACACTACATTCAGTTTGCGTTACCGCAAACTTTCGCAGCCGTGATTGCCGACGGCAGGAATAAAATCGAGGAATAGTGCGACCGCGAATTTTCCCGCAGATAAATTAAATCCCGCAGATAAATTACGCGTGCATACCTAAATTATTTTCGCGCTTCGTAATAATTCACTTGTAACTTATACGGTCATTTATATACCCTTTAATCCGACCTCCTGAACTAATGTGAAAAGGAAATAAAATTATCACATTTTTAGTAAAATAATCAGTATAATGTATTTAAATATTTTGTTTAGGTATAACTAATACATAAAAATGCTTCTGGTCTTTTAACTATAGCGGCTCATTCATGTAAATGTATAGTTGGTACTTGTGTAGTAGGCTGTTGCTTACAGCTTGTAGCGACGGTCTTCTGTTTTTTTGCTCATGCTCGATATTTGAATTCAAAACCTGTTTCTGGTAAATATTTAAATAACATATTTTATGTAGAAGCTTCTTCAGATTCTGATGACAAAAAAATGAATAAATTTACGAAACTACACTGTACAATATAATATACGAAAAGTAGTACCTACAATAGAATTTCAAGCAAAGGTCTACCTTAAAAAATCTAATACATTTCTAGGTGGTGTAAAAGTCCATTCAACATTTTAAAACTGAACAATGTAGACTTAAGATTCTTTGAATAAGAAATTGATCTTTTTTAATTTTTATATCATATTTGCCATGTTAGATTTAGCATTTCTGAAGTGTTTTATTTGGAAGTATTTCCTTAGTTTTTAGTAAAAAAAAAGTTATAAAACTAAACTGTAGTACAAGTAATTAAATAATTGGAACAAAATCGTCACTAACTGTCACTAAATTATTATTTAATGTAACTTACTAATGTTATTCGTAATGTAATTTCCACTCATTTAAGACAAATTTTGACCACTTTTCCGCGGATTTAGACGGATAGAAATACTACATCGTATTCAGCAACCTCCAAAAACATAAGATTAGGGGAGACCGGGGCTCAAAGGGCACAAGGGGCAAGTTGGCATTGCGTTCCTTTTTTGTATTTATTATTCTTTTGCCATAAATAACAAGCCCCGGTCTCCCCTACATGTATAACTTACGACACTTACGTTACACTTTTTAGACAGAAGTCGGCCTATTTTGCCCATTGTCCTTTCTCTGTTCCTCTCTCTTTCTCTCTCTTCTTATCTCAACAATATGATAATAGATTCTAAAGACAGGTGAGATACTACCATGGCACGTATGCGAATACTTCGACTTCGAATGCAACGTATTTAATTTAGGTACGTAAATGCGGGATGTCAACAGCGTCCTTATTCTCTATTGCGAGGTCACTGTGGACGAGCACTACATTCAATTTGCGTCACCGCAAACTTTTGCAGCCGTGATTGCCGACGGCAGGAGTAAAATCGAGGAATAGTGCAACCGCAAATTTTCACGCAGATAAATTAAACGCGTGTAAATTATTTTCACGCTTCGTGATGACTCACTTGTAACTACGGTCATTTATTTACCCTTTAATCCAACTTCTCTTGAACTATAATGTGAAAAGGAAAAGAATTATCGCGTTTTTAGTATAAGATAAAATTCTTTAGGTTTTCCGCATTTTCTTTTATATTTGTCATAATTTCATTTTTATCTGTGGATCTCAAAACTTTGTATTTTTACAATGGTAAAAGTTCCTAACATTTTTTGCTGTTTATAAATTAAAACATCTATATTGACAATATTTTTTATTAAGATGACAATTAATTTGAAATGTGTACAAGTCAAAATATTTTTGAAATTAATGACAATATAGCAAACTTTTTGCGATAAAAATGTTATTTTTTTACAAAACAACAAAATCTTACGGTGCAGCTTTGTTATCAGAAAAAGTAACGTTAAAAAATTTTAAGCAATTTTTACTTACAAGAAAAGCCTTATTGTAACTTGTTTATATCGCCGAAAACTCTACCAGTTAGTTCACCGCGACTGATAAATCCGACTCCCATCCTCGGTCGTTAAATTCGCCCTTTTCAGACTGACTCTCGTTTGCTCTCACCGCCAATCGTCCCTCTTTTCCGTGCGAACGAACGCTCGTAAAAAGTAACAACCGATATAGAATACGTCGCAAAGTTCGACACATGCAATTACGACGCCGTCACGCACGTAAGGGCGATCGATCAATCTTTGGTCGAGTGGTGGACGGAGTATACAATTGGCAATCATGTCACACCGATAGCCCCTCAATGGCCTCAATTCGGTATCAGATATTATAAAGGACGACGCGTATCAAAGATCGACTTGATACTGCATTGAATCGCGTGGTTCGTCACCAACATTAACTGGAGGTTGGTTAGAAAAAGAAAACTCAATTTTAAATGAATATTTTTCTACACTCTGTTGAGATAATCTCCTTTTTAATGATTTTTTTGGAAAAATTTTTTTATTTAATATTGTATACATGGAATGTTGTATACATAAAATCTATATGTAATATTGTATACGCATGGAATCTCAATATTTAATAAAATTGATAATAAATTATACCTACAACTTTTCTTGGTTCGAAATTTTATCTGTCGGATACCTATTATGAAGTAGGGGAGAGTTGTCGAATGCGTACCACTTAAGATATTTTTTATTATCAAAAACTAGACAAAAGCAATTAAGAGCAAACGCCGGTGGTTTAGCGATGTAGAAATATATATTTAAGATTCAAAATCCACAAGATCAAAAGACAGTGTCTTGTAGATTTTGAATCTTAAATATATGTTTTTACATCGCTAAACCACCGGCGTTCGCTCTCAATTGCCATTGTCTAGTTTTTGATTGTATATTCTGAGAGCTATAAGAATTTTATTTTTATTTTTTATTATATTTTCCATTTGGTAGTGATTTATACGCAAATAAACATTGGAAATTGTAGCTTGATGTTTTGGGCACTCATTATTAGGGTACATGTTTAACCTTTCACCGATAACAAATTAATTTGTTATAATATTTTTTGTAACATGCTGCGAAAAGTACAATTTAGGCAACCGGTTGCCTAAATCGTACCTGTGGGTCTTTCAAATCATATTTCCTTAATAATATCGAATTTATCAATAAAAATACTTAAAAACATTAAGATTAATGAAAGAAATAAATAACTAATACCTATTTTATTAATAATTTATCAAGAAAATGGATTAAATACTTAATAGTTAAAAAATAATAATAATAAAAAGGTAAGAACATCACTGTCGTGTTAACATAATCTAAATTATGTCACGTAACCTAGAGATGTGTGCGCATGAGTATACAGCACGAGTTCCTTGATTGTATCGGCACGAAATCTTATGGTGGTACGATTTAGGAAACTTGATAGACCTTATAAAAATATTAGTTTAATCTTTGTAATAAATGTAAATATGTACATGCAAGGAATATAAAATATTCTACAATAAACCTTTTATAAAAGAATTAATATTTATAATAAAATTGCCTGATTACATTATTATCAGCTATATAAATTGATCAAAAATTTACATCAGTTGTGCCTAAATTTTTAAAATGTTATTAGCACGCACAAAATGAGATGTAACCTGTTAAATTTTTGTCTGTATTACTAATTTCTCATTTATTTCATATTTTTTGTTATTAAATGTTGCTTATATTAAGTAATAATACGAAATATTGAAGAGTTACGATTTAGGCGAGCGGTACGCAATCGGCAACTCTCCCCTATCATCTCTTTAGTAATCAATTCCGCAACTGTGCTTGTATAAACATATGCAACATGCGTTATTCAATTGAGACAAGAGTACATGGAAATCAACGTGATTATTGACCGAATTAATAAAATGGTAAGCAATTAATAAAATTTCTTTTGACTACGATTAGACAATTAAATATTTTGAGGTATATTTTTATGTGGATATTTATTCTTCTTTGATATATACTATAAATGTGTGCTTACTTTCTAGACATTTTTTGACATTTAATATATAACGCTCGCCAGGAAATAGCTATTTGTTTATCGTGATTGATGGAATCAATCCCGAGTGGCGTGATTCAGGGAAATCAAACGTCGACGAAATAGCACGAAAATATCGGGAAAAGAAGCAGATGGCGAGAACTTTTGTCATTGATAAATTAAGTTGAGGAGCAAAATACTCCCCCTCACTCTCTCTCTCTCTTTCCTCCTTTTTTCCTCTCTCTCGCAAATTAAGGTATTTGCATTCGACTTACGAGGTAACCGCTCTAGGGCTCACCCTTCAAGGCTCAATCTTGCAAGATTCGTGTAGATTTATTAGAATGCGCGACGTAACAGACGATTCGTCTCGAGTGGGATTTATCCGCTATTCGGTTGATTTACCGTCTTGTACCGAGAAAGCGAATTACTAATGACGAGCACATAGGGCAAGTTCGTCTGAAAAACAGAGGCGCGCATTAAAAGCCACGCGAATGAATATTAATCGCATCCTCGGCGTCGGTTTAATCGCCATCCTCTGCCTCTGCATTATTTTCCGAGTTAACGCGCACGTTTAATGCGCCTCGTTTGCTTCCGTGGAAGAAGAACGTTAACGTCCCAAAAAATTTATAACCGCGCTACCACACAATGCACATACATTTTGAAATGGGTATACTTCCTCGAAGTTTGTACCATAAGAAATACTATACGTATATAAGTTTTCTTTTTCTTTCTCTTTTTAACCATTCTTTTTTTCCTGTTACTTTATTGAAGAAACAAAGCGGGGTATTGATATTATCATCATCATGTGTGTGTTAATTTATTGTTTAAAATCTTTAAAAATTAATTTGCTTTTTTTATATTTTTTATAAGACAAGCGAGGTTGGTTTTTTTTTGTTGAAAGCCCCACTTGTAATCAAGTCCGTGCTGGATTTCGCATGACGTCAAAAGTACTTGTCCCAAAATACTTTCGCGCTATCGTATACGGGCACGCGCGTGGAATGAATAATCACCGTCGATCGTAACTGTCACAAAACGATGAAGCGAGACATCGTATTTATAAATACGTATACGCAATTGACTTTACGAGGAGCTGCTTTGAGGCGGATACGAACGACGGATTCCAAAGGGGGTGCTACGTGTGACATGTCTATATAGCGAGAATGGGGTGCCGTGGAAGTGAATTGTACGCCGACATTTCATTTCACAATTCTTGGGATTCCGAGTTCCGATATCTCGTTTACACGAGAATCTCTACTATTTTCAGCGCTGACAGAAATAAAATAATAAGTACACCGAGAGAAAAATTTTGATCGTAAATGGTGCGAAAAGAAATAATGTCAACGGGGTAAAAGTTATCGATGATGCGGATTAATTTGAACAATGTTTCAGACAACAATGTTTCTCTTTGAGAAGATATTTTTCTGTTTTCAATATATAACATAAAAAGATAAAATTTTATCACCCAATATCTCGAGGAAGATGTTATCAGCACGCATGTCCAAAATCGGGACATAAGTCGTCTTAAAGATGTCTAAAAGACGTCTTAATGACGTCTTTAAGACATCTTATGTTCCGATTTTGAACGATGGTGCTGTCTATGATATATTTTCATAAAATATGCAAAATATATACATATATTTAAGACACAGCCATAGATATTATTTTTTTCTTGCGTGGACGTAATACGAATTTCGGGACTACAGTATTTTTTATGGAGCTCGAGAGATGCATGCTGATTTTCTGTCGCTCGAGAATCGTGTACGAAAGTGAAACCATAAATACCGCTCTAATTGTTTGTAATCCATTTGTAATCCGCGCGACAGTCGTCCGTGGTAAAATTTCGGCGATAAGGGTAATTTCGAGATGATGGATTTAAAGCCTTCGTACGTGAAGCAGGAAGTCGGTCTCCAGGAATAAATAGCGGAGCGGTATTCAATTCGACATCGCGTTTTCGCGCGAGGACGTTGAATATGTTGTGGAACCTAGTGTTACGCGTAATATAATAGAAGTGAGTTGCAAATTCTCGCAATAATGAAGGACGGATGCACCGTGGGTGGCACTGAGAACTGAGAATACCGAAACTCATCCTACAAACTGAGAATTCTATGAGCAAATTCTACGAATATATCCTTTAGACTAAATATTCAACAAGCATTCAATATCTTGCGATGTTTGAGTAAGTTTAGTTTTATCAAGCTTTGAATTGTCGAGAAATATTAAAACATCTATCGGACCTATGGAAAAGCAGAGAACGGAAGGTATCCATTAATTATCTTTCATTATAACACTCATTATCAATAATGAGGCACTGTATATTGTTTATGGAATATGAAAGCCGTTCTTTTCCTTGCGAATAATAAGGAATAATGAGTGTTGAAAGGTTAATTGAATGTTCAAATCAAACTTTCCGATTTATCACTTTTTCAAAAATGTTAATTGATAAACTCATCAGATAAACTCATCAGATAAACTCATCATACAAACGAATAATTTATCTACTCATGTTATAAGCTAAGCAATCTATTAAAAAACCAGTTTTAGAGAATAGAATAACGTTTGATTTAAATAATATATGTATTTTTTAATTAAAAATATGTATTTTTGTATAAACTACATTATGTAATATAAAATGTATCTAACATTAAGAAAGACAGTTTGCATCAAATATTCTCACAAAACGTAATTAAATTGAACGCTGTGTCACTTGTTTCTGATGTAGTTATAATAAACATTTTTATATATTTCATTATTACAAAAGTTGTATCAATGAAATGCCTACGTATATATCGCATCTAATTTCAACCACCGCCATATATTGTGCACATACATAACATTATACGAAAAGTACAACGACCATTATGAAAACTCATGAAGCAATCGTACTAACGACTTTGCATGCAGAAACGTCGTTAGCGGTTGCCCGAAGTTTCTGAAAATTAGGTTTTGCTGTCGCAGTTAGCATTGACGGTCGCCAGGGGAAGTTGTGTCATTACTAGGATTAATCGTAAAATACACGTTGAACCATTACCTACTGTTCTTCGTTCGGCGCGGCGGCAGTACCGCGAAATTGCTGCGCGCTGGATATTGCGTCGCGATATTTCGCGATCGATGTAGAAATTGCCGCTTGCTATTCTCGGTGTAACAACACTTTTGCCGTAAGTTTGGTTGGCGGTTCGCCTATAAATACGTTCCGCAAAATAATGGTTTCCGACGATTAATTCAACTTTCTTGATGAAGAATAGAAGGTTATTTCTCAATTACCTTTATCTTTAGCAATCCTGACGCGCTTTACGACTAAAAATATTATGCTATTGAGAAAAAATAAATTAAAAAGCACTCTTGAGGTATTGGACGAACTCTGTTTAACACTCAATTCTGAAATTTCCTTTTTGGTGAAAATATAATTGAGTAACACGTAATATTTTACTTAAACATCTTGCAACGATTTAAATTTTATAAAAACATTAAATAAAATTTTTGTATATTAATTTTTCTATATTTTAATGAATTTTTATCATCAGAGAAATTATACTACGCGCTATAGCGTGGCAGAATTTTCATTATAAATTCGGTAAATTATGGTTGTAATATGGAAACGTGTTTACCACATTAACCGCTGCATCATCGCAATTTACTGCGCGGTAGACACACTATACATATATAATTTGACTAAACCGCATAGGGCTATCTACATTAATAAAATAATTGCTTCAATAATTTGAAACAATTTACATTCAGTGGTAACTTTATAACAAATAAATAGAAGTGTCATAACTTGTGATAGATAAATAAAAGCAGGTCTAATAAAAAATCATTTATTAACGATAATTAACGTTACGGTAAATGTGCAGAAGTGGCGCTGCAGCAGGAATCGTGGTTTTTTTTGTGACAATCAACAAAACAAGTTACAAAAACATATATACGTAAGGTTATAAGGGGGGGGGGGGGGGCTTTAAGTTTTTATTAGGAAACCGAAAGCAACGATTCTCTGCTTTAAATGACTTTCAGGGGACGAGAAGGGGTGGACCTCGCTTTACAACTTACAAAGTACATGCGTGGACAGAGGAGCGTGTTCCACAGGGGTCGGGGTTGATGAACCTCGCTTTACATGCGTGGACAGAGGAGTGCCGCTTCAACTTACAATTTGTGCGAGGTCCACCCACCCACCTCGACCCCTGTGAAACACGCTCCTCTGTCCACGCATGTACTTTGTAAGTTGTAAAGCGAGGTCCAACCCCCCCCCCCCCCCCCAACCCTTGAAAGTCATTTAAAGAAGTGAATTGTTGCTTTCGACTAGAAACCTCGTTTCACGTGGAAAGTTGCAAACATTAATTTTTCCTAATAAAAACTTAAATCCCCCCCTATAACCTTACATATATATGTTTTTGTAACTTGTTTTGTTGATTGTCACAAAAAAACCAACGTTACTAATATCTTTTATATTAGAAATACAAATTTCATAATTCTGATATAAGATACCATTTTGTTAGTAACAGATTCTTTCGGCAAGTTGGAAGACAAATTTTCTTTACAAAAAAATGTATACAAGTGTGCTCATTATTTGTTGCAATTTCTTAATAGTAACTTCTTGCTATCATTAAACATTAAATTAAAATTCTCAAAAAAGAGTCTACATAATAAACTCAAGTTTTTTACTTTTTCTAAAGTATCAAAGCAGTGGTAGAAGGAAGTACTATTTACTTAGGATTTCTTGTGTAATTAGTAAAAAGCTTAATTCGTGAAATGTTTTTAGTGTTAACTGCTTGTAACTCAAAAGCTGTTAATTCGAATCCTTACAGCTGATTATAAAGAAGTTTATAGACACTTTTTTTATTTTTGTACAAACAAACGCAGCAGTTTTAAAAGAGGTCATTATGCAATTGGTACTAAACTTTAACTATCTTACTCGTGAAGAAAAATAGTTTACATTAAGGATTTGTTGAAAGTTTGATTGTATAAAAAATTAAAACACTGTGAATTATGCCCAAATATAATAAAGCAATAATTCTTTTGCTGACGTTTTTACAAGTCATTTTGTATCACGCTTTGCTCTAGTACGTAGTCATCCGTGTATATCAACAAGTATCGAAAAGCGCCAAAGCTAAATTAGAGAAATGTCGATGACTGTAGCTGTCTGAACTATAGGATGCTAACTATAATTGGATGGCAACGGATCAGAGCTAGGGCACGTATTACGGAACTTGTCGGAATGGATTGCAATCGGAATTGTTTAGTTATTTTCTATATTTCTATTATTGTGTTTTCGAGGGAAAATGGGGAATAATTCCGATCGGAATCTATTCCGAAAAGTTCCATAATACGTGCCCAGAACGCACAATTTTGTTGATGTAGACCGACAGATCTTAATCTAACAATAAGCATTACAGCGCGTTACTCGTATAGTAGTAATAAATCGAAACAATAATAATTTTTTCTCGTATATATTTCAATAAATTGATTTTGATAACTGAGAACTGTAATGACAGAGCAGATTCGATGTCAGTAACGCATATCATCATGGTTTATCATTATTATTAAATTACAGCTCCGAAATTATTTAATTAGAACAGGAACTTTTATTGATTCGACGCAATTGGCAATTATCAAATAATTATTGTTTACACAACGTTTCGACCCGGGGGATTGGGTCCTTCTCAAGTGACTAACTACAATCATTAACACCAGAACAAAATTAATAAAAGATCTAACAGTAAAATCAAGAAAAAACAGAGATGTCATACCTATAAGCTGGCTTCTGTTTATTAAGAATCAAGTAAATACCATCAACTTACAAAAGGATACTGAAAATCTAAATGCTATATACGACAAAGTCATATCCAGTGTATGAATCCGTTATGTTTACTCCTCTAACCTTACAGCGTTCTTAATTTATGACAGTTGCGTGTTTGCTCTCGGCCGATCGCCGTCTTTTAATTGTGTGACTCCGCTCGTCTTATGCGTCGTGCTTTTTAACAATGAAATTCGCATCAATGTGCTCCGCGAGATTGAACATGTAATTATCCGTTTTTTAATACTTTTTCCTTATATCTCTTTTATACTTTTTACTTGAGACGCCTCTTAATGGAAAGGATTTTTAATTTAGCTTTGACATGACTTTTTCGGTCAAAATCGTCCTCTTCTAAGATGTTCACGTGAGCGTAGCTCCATGCCAGCTTATAGGTATGAAATCTCTGTTTTTCCTTGATTTTACTGTTAGATCTTTTATTAATTTTGTTCTGGTGTTAATGATTGTAGTTAGTCACTTGAGAAGGACCCAATCCCCCGGGTCGAAACGTTGTGTAAACAATAATTATTTGATAATTGCCAATTGCGTCGAATCAATAAAAGTTCCTGTTTTAAACAATTATTGGCGGATTAACTTTCATTCTTTGACTTATTTAATTAGCGTGCGAGAAATTACGAAGGGATAGGATAACTTAATATCGATACAGATTTAATTGAAATAATTTAATAAAAAACACGAGAACTTCCGTCGCTCAAATTGTCACGGTAAAGTCGACGCATTTCGCGCAAGTTTGCCATTCCGCGGGATTAAGAGTATTATTTTGGATATTACCACGCGCGTTTTATATTACACATCATTTACAGCGACGGCACGAAAATCGCTCGGTAACGTAGACGTTTATTTTTCTCTCGCCACGCTGAGCAAGCAACAGTCACTCATCTATTTATAACGGCATCCGCACTAACCACCATCCGTCGAGTCTATTATCGCGTATAAATATAGAGCGCATAAAGAATGCCGATACGATGCATAAAACGCTTGAAAAGATTGTAAGAAAAAAAGGATTGGCAATTATCGATCTGTCCCATCGGCGCATACGCCGATATGCACATATGCAGAACACACGAGCAGGAATTACGTAATCTTACGTGACGGTGAAATTTTCTTTTGTTTAAAAACTTAACGTTTCTCTCTTTCTCTCTCTTCCCTTTCTCCTCCTTCTCCTCCTTTTCCTCTCTTGCTCTCTCTCTCTCTCTCTCTCTTTCTCTCTTTTTCTCTATTTCTCTCTCTTTCTCTCTCACATTCCATTTACTGTACCATGAAATCTACATGCATTATTCTTTGTTTTTTTCTTACTTTTCCTGTCGCTCGAGTTTAACACGACAGAAAACGTAGGCAATCGCTTCGCTGCTTTATGTTATTTACAACTTTAATATCTTTAATCCTTGAACAGCGAGTTGCTTGATAGCCATCTAGAAAAGGTTTTACTTGAATTTCTAACAAAATATTTTCCATATTTATTTCAAATTTTCTTTATTAAATTTAAATTAATTTCATTGAATTTGATAAACAAAGAAAGTATTTATTTCATTTCTTTACAATTGTACCTATATACAATAATACTAGTTTTATAAAAATTCGGGCTTGCGCGCGCGAAAAGACCTGTCAAATATATATTTATTTTATTATCATTAGAGGAAAGTCCCCTATTATGAGACAGGTTCCTAATATGAGATAACAGGGTTTCTTTTAAACTATTAGGTCCTATCTGGGCCTATTAGTTTAAAAAAAACCCTGTTATCTCATATTAGGAACCTATCTCATAATAGGGGACTTTCCTCTATATAAAAAATATCGGTATATAAATGGATTATACAAACTTCGAGCATCACGAGAATATTTTATCCGTTCCTGTTTTTGCAACATTTATGATTTACTTCATGCAAGTATAGGTAATCTGTCATTAGTATAAGTCACAACAGTGAAAATTCTAGTGACGTTAATGTTCATGCTTCTTCTTTAATCATAATGTAAAAATGTGAAAAATTTGTAATACTTTTTAATATTTTGCGTTAGACTTTCGCGTCCGACGAATACATCGTAAACGCATGTTTTGAGATGTTTAAACTCCCACAATATACATTCAAACGTCGCCGCAGAATCGTGCAATTACGCATTGAGCTTCACGCCCTGAAGTTCAGGAGTGTGTCTTTCCGTGGTATTCCAGAACTGGCATAAATCCGAGTGTTCCGTATAGACAGAGAGGAAGGAGGAGAGGGAGAGAGAGAAGGGAAAGAAAGAGAGAGAGAGATTAAAAACGGGAGTTTTTTTCCCTACTGTTACGGGGTCAGCGTATGCATAATCCAGCTAATTACGGATGCAGATTTATGCAGTTATGCAACGCGCAAAGCCCTCGTCATCCAAGTCGGAAGGCGGACGAGGGGGAGCGGGAGGGGAGAGAGAGAAGAGTCGTCGAACTTGTCGCGTGTGGTCGATGTCTTGCAAGCTCTCTCGAAATAGCAGCCGTAAGATGAATGGCCGCGAAGTGATCGCTTTTAAGAGATTGCAGAATCCGGAATTTGCATCACTGCACGAGGTCGTTTCGCGTCCGAAAAATGTGACCTCAGGTCAACTAATTATGCCATATTAATAGAGCAGTCGTGGATAAACAAAAAGATAAAACTTTCCATGAAAATTTTCAATATCGCGCGAAAGAAAGTTTTGCATATATTTCCTGCTTGTTTATTTTTAATCAACAAATATTGACATTCTTTACCACTTTTGAAATTTTTTGAAACCAGTGCTTGCATAGAGAAAAGATAATAATATTTGCCTAATTATTAAAACAAATAATGAAACATTGAAAGCCTTCAAGGCTGTCCTTTTCGCGTGGATGGCGGCATATTCACTGAAGCAAGGCAAGGTATGCATGACTTGAAAACGTGTCAACATTAGTTTTCCGCGATGCCCAAAGATTACCTACTTCGTATCAAGATGTCGAGAAACTTACAAAGACTTTAATTAGGCGCGCCGTGTCATCGCGATTCGATCGCAGACCGCAAGTACCCTTACCGCAATGCAGAGTGCAACGTGTCGCAATTTCGTACATACATGTGCTTCAAGTGTGTACGACGTAAATATAACTTTAAGTGCCTCTTACTGGGCACGGCAGCCCAAGATTTACGGTCGCGCAAAGTTCACGCAATTTGTTTCACGTAGGTATGTTATTAGCATATGAAACGTAATAAAGAAAATCCAATGTCACTCAGGTAGGCTATTTTTTACCGTACGTGAGACGCCGGTTTTCAGTATGACGTACGAATAACAAACAGTGCGACGTTGGGTTGACGGTCCCACTTTTCGAGGTATCCTTTTCTTAAGCACCTACAGATTGCCTGACGGGTCTCTCAAATTTGTCTTAATTTCGCAAACTGTAAAAATTTAAATATATTTAACTGTTTATTGAAATTATCAAAGCTTCGTATTGCGTCAACGGTTATTCAGTTCTATCGTCACACCTGAATAATATAAACATTCACAAGGCAAATATTATCAATGTATCTATTGGCAGAAATATCAACTATTACTGGAAAACACATTTCGCTTACAATATTTCCTTTGTTCTTCTGAAATGTTTTGTCTCGTTTTGTTACGTGACGATCGACGTTTATTTTTCTCTTTATTATCATGAAGATTTGCAGGTGCCCTAGTTTTTTCTATTATTATTCTAGTCGCGCATAAAAAGATATTATCGTTACAGTCCGACGTCACATTCTACAATCTACGTAAATCATACAGGGAGGCAATTAACCATACACTATGCTTTTTCCGGAAGCGACATTGAGCCAATTGGAGCTAACGTTGAAGATAATAGTCTCCGAAAATTCAACATTTTTATTCGATGAAACGTCTAAAATCCTATTATGTTTTTTTTTTTTTTTTTTTGTTTAATCGTCTGTATTGCTTAGCTGGTAATGTACGGCAACGGAGAATAACGATTTTCTTTTTTACACCGCGAAGCTTTGCTCTATCAGGCACGGCAAAATGCTCGGATGCTCGTAAAAGACTTGAAAGAGAAAGCCCGACCATTCTACGTCCGATGAAAATATTTTTCACGGCATGTAAGTCGTTGTATTCAGTGGCGCGCGCGTACGTGGACCCTCAATGTTGGAGGAGTTAAAAATCGCAGAATAATTAATTGAGCGTGATAAAGTAAAACAGTATATAAATAATAAACATGTAATTATGAAACACGTATTATAACATAATGATCAAAGCAATGATTACAGAATAGAAAATATTTAATAATAGAGCGTAACATAGTATAGGTACATATAACGCGTATCAAGTAGATACAATTCGGTCTTCCTCGGATTTTTCCTAACAGTATATTCTGATAGATTATGGCATACTTTCTTTGTAAACTTTTTGAATTTTTGCAATATCTTCCAAATTGAAGAAAATATAGTACGCGAAAATGTGCTGTGACGTCATAGGGACACTGCGAAATCTTTTAAAGTTGACGGCATCAAAGAAACTTTAGCAAGCTATAACTTTTTCAAATTTAGGGTTTTTTTTTAATTCAAAAAGTATTAAAAATCGGCTTAGATTCTCTACCCAAATTATGGATACCGTTTAATAAAAAAAATTTACTGAAAGACCGAATTGTTACTATCTGAATTCTCCATTACATCATTAATATTTGATGTACCTAAGTTCAGTGGCTATGGCATGCAAATCGTGTCAACGGAAACTTCTGCTCAATAGAACCTTTTCCACACCAAAACACAATTTTCTTAATGTGACGATTACAAAGCCAGTTAAGTCGGATAAAAAATCTTTATTGTTAATATTCTAAACATTCTGTTACTTGTATAGAAAAGATTGAACTGTTAAATATCACGAATAAAAGAATAACTTACAAATACGAAATGTTAATCGCCTACAGTCTCACTACAACTTCTACATTTTAAAATTACAATGCATCTTATTTCCGCAATCGTTTATCATAATTTAAAATTTTATTGCCGCTGTCGCTCTCGGGAACGTTTCAGCCCGAGTCAAGAGATTCTTCGTATCGCGCGTTTCGTATCAGCTAAAAACGCTTTTCGCTTCCTCTTGATGAGAATCTCTCGTCGGAAGCAGAGTCGAGGGTGGCGGAGACTCGCGTCCAACTTAAACAAGCTCCTCTCCCACGACTTTACGCCACTGTGAGCGCGCGAAGCCGTTGCGGAACGGGCTCGTAGGCGGCAGCCGGAGTATAAAGACGGCCCAACGTAAACCGCAAGCTCCATTTGTTGCTCGGAAGCCCGCGGCTCACCGAGGCGGGCACCGTGCGTCGGAGGCGGCTTTTGTCTGTTGTATTTTCGTTGGCACGGCACCCGGCAGCGCCGCAGCCGCGGTACACCGTGGCCACGCAATCCGGAGGAAAGGTCAGCCGGCGTCGCGTCGCTCCCGCTCGACGACTCGTGCAAGACAGCCGCGCAAATTGCTGGGACACCTGATCCGCGTCTGGTCCTTTTATCGGCCACGCGATTCTTATTATTGGCCACGCGAGCCTCTGCGGGATGTGCGCTCCGTCCGTCGTGCCCCAATTCGGCCCGAACGTTAGTTGCGAGTGCATGCAATTCTCGCGAGTGCGCGAAGCGAGCAACGTCTCAATCGCAATCTCTTTATATGCGAACAATTAGTTGCAATTAAGATGTAATTGCTTATACTATTTTTTAGGGAATTGCGCGTCGCGAACCTTGCGAACGTGGTTGTTGAATTTTTAAAGCGCGCGTAAAATAAATTATATTTTAACAATAATTTTAATAAGACAAAACGAATTACAGGAAATTATATCAATAAACTGTATAATACCCTGGATTATATTAATTAGATATAACTGAAGTGTTAATGCTACTCTCTGCCTTTCCAGTGGACTTTGAAATATTCGAGACAAATCTTGCTTAAAACAATTATATTCGCTGATTATTATTCTAGCAGCTATTAGTTCGAAATGTAATGATTTCAAGATATACGTAAATTTATTCGCGAATTATATACGGTTTGTTTGTGCATTGTTGCAGCTGTAATCTAGGATGAGCTCGCGAACGGATCATCGGGAATACCATCGGCAAATGAAACGCACGGCTGAATAATGTGCTGTGAAGCGGTGATCTCGCGCTATCATTGTTATGACGTAGCCCGGGAAGAAGGATGCAGCACGGCAAAGGAGGATAGAAGACACGGAATGCTTGAAAAGGTGCATGTACAGGTAATAAACCTTACATCGTGCTTTTGAGAAACTCTCCGGGAATCCGCTCTTACTTTTGCGTAACCTTACATCGATCATCCTATCGTATACGTAATTACGAAACATTGAAAATTGAAGTATTTGCAGCTTTTCAACTTTCGCTTATAATTTCAAAGAAAATTTTCTTTTATTCTGAGTCGACGCTTAGATGACAATATTTTGCTACAGATCCTGGAAAGCAAATTTTCTCGTAAAGTCTGAATTGGATTTGAATTCATTGTATGCGCAGACTGACGTCTTGCTTTTGCACCGTAAAGACTCACGGGTACAATAAGAAGCAGAAGTGGAGACAGACACGTGTGCGGAAGGATACGCGGTCCACATCCGGCCCGCCATCCTGGCGGCATGGTCCTTTGGGCCACAATACTAATCCTCCAAGGAGCTGGATTTGTAGGTAAGCGAACAAGTAACGGAAAGCACTTAAAATATTTTTGAGAGAGTAAGCAACAAAGAGATTATAGGTTTATTGGCACAAAATCCGCAAAAATAAATCATGGTAAATTCTACTCATTGTCGGACAACACCATGTCCCAAATCGGGACGTAAGACGTCTTAAAGATTTCATGACGTCTTTAGGACTTGTACTTGACTTGTAAGAAAATCAGGACATATGATGTCGTTAACGACATGCGTGCTGTCTGGGTAACTTCAAAAATATTTACTCGTAGCAAAGAAACGGCGATAGTTTTAATATAGCCGGCGCGGCGCTGCGTCTCGACAAGCGGATATTATCGTATAACGACAGGTACTCTATATTGATTGTTCGCAGGCTCGGTGACAGGCATTCCCGGCGTCCCGGAAAACATAACGGTGATGTTCCTGAACCCGACGTCTGTGCGCGTGTCTTGGAGCACCAGCCAGGTCGACCAGGTCGAGAAATACGACGTCACATACAAGCCAACCGACGCCAGGTGCGTTCCAGCGATTCCAATATTGCGAGTCGCGCGCGGAAGGGTTCAGATTTTTATCTCGCACCGCGCAAAACAGCATCCGAATAAAAACACCAGTGTCGCGTTCTATCGGGTATCAGGTTTTTTCGAAAGAAATGGAAAATTCTCAATAAAACGTCCCATTTGCTGTAATTGTATCTTTCATAATGCCTACAGATTCTATTGTAATCTAACTTTTATTCTTCGTATATTTTTCTTCGAAAAAACACAGAAATTGTGAGTTATCAAGTAATATAGCTGCGAATCTCTTTCAACTTCAGTCACTCTAGTTTTTTGCAAACTTTATCGCATGGCTGTTGGTATCGCGTTTCTCACACAATTCCTGCTTCTGCGTTGCGTTTAACAACGCGCGCGAGTTTTATCGTTCGCTCTTATCCGGCAAGAAAAATTTTGCTTATTCAAAAAAGAGGTCGATAATTTCTAGATTTAAATTATTATACATTTGGCCTGTTCTACATGACTTAGGAATCGAAGAATAACGCACATAACTTTTGTTTGCTCGAAAATCCTACATTTCTCTCTTTTATCTTTTCTTTCTCTCGCACACTGCACTGACACAGTCGGTTGAAACGCTAACACACTTACATGTCGCGGATCGCGACAAAATGCCGCATTGCAGACATTTAGGCTTATCGAATCTGGGATAAATGTATATGTATAAAAAGTTTAACAACGGCAACATATAATGTTATGCCGTTTGTACAAGATTTGTGTCCGTGGGTGCTTGTTGGGATAGAGTCAAGAGGATAGAAAGCAGATCGGGTTTTGCGTGACACGCGTGTGCCTGATCTCGTGCATGTCGCGTTTAATACAATAGCACGCATATTACACGCCATCGATAATTTCCTTTAATCGCCAAGAACATCTAAATGTTCTCCGAATACAATCTCGTATTCTATAATCGTTTAGAAGCAATATTATTTAACTGGCACATTCTTATTAGTTCGCCGAATTTAGCTTTATAGATAGGCATGTGAGGAATGTCAATGAAAGATTAGACATATATGTATATCGTTTCATAAATATTAGTGAACAAGACCTTTTACCTCTTCCTTGGTCGTTATTCATACTTGGATTTATCTTTATCCGTGCTTACAATTTTCTTCTACTTAATCTGAAGATTTAATTTGTAATATTATTTATCGTTGCGCGATTTAAACTCAGCTAGATTAAATAAACTTGACAATTTATTATTAAATATTAAATTGATGCAAACAGACAAAGATGAGGGTTTCAACATTAAAGTTTAGTATTAGAAAAATGTATTGTAGAATAAATATATACGGACATATATTAACTTCTTATAATTATTTTTTTCTAAATGATATTTTTTATAATTCCTATCACACACTGAATAGCTGTTTATAGCTGAATAAAATATAGATTGATGAAATGGGCGATTAAATAACATAATTTAAAAAAGTATGATCGCGGAACATATAAGCTTGGCTGTGCACGGATTTTATTTTTACCACGAAACAACTTTTCAGAGCGATTAATTTAAATATCCGTCCACACATCATACGCGGTATGTTTGAGCGAGACGTGCCTAAGAAAACAATTAGATTACACATTCTAGGAACACATTTGTGGTCCGCGTGTGTTTGCTTTTATCGGATCGATAGATGCACCGAAACGTGCAGATGAATCACAGTGGGACAGGAGGTTTAGAGATAGATTTATAGGAGTAGCAAGCTGGGCGAGATAGTGGATTTATCAATCGATGTTCACGTCAATTCAAAGAGGACTCAATATTAATTGAGATCTTTACCTCTTTTTGCGGCACAGGAATTATGACGACAGGTATTCCCGCTTTTTCTTCAAACGACAAATTTCTTTTGCTTTAACTCGTGAGTGCTTGCCAAATATGTCGCATTTTAAACAAGTGACATAACAAATATTATGAACTCGCACATTTTTAAACATTTTATAATATTTTATATTTTAATTAGGTTAATATAATCGATCTATTATCATATATTTTATTTATTCTTTCAATTTTAAAAATGAATTTGATATATTTTCGAATTACGTCAATTTAAAGACGCATTTATTTTTTACCTGTAATTAAATTTTTATGTTTATTGATCAGTGATGTCCCTTAATTTACCAACTTAATTCGTTAGGATGAAATTTACTGTAACCGTAAACTAAATTTTTTGGATTCTGCAAAATGACATATCAATTGCTTCGAAAGATGAAAAAGATAATAAAACAGATTATATATTGTATATAATGTATTGTGTATAGTGTTTATTATGTGATGGAAAATTCTACAATAAGTTTTACAATTATAGAAATTAAAAAATGCGATATATCTCTCACTCTTCTTTAGATGCTACAATTTTGTTAATTAAAACGATAGTAAGCAAAGACCGAAAATGAAAGTTGATAACATTATTTATAACACGCTGTTTTGTATAATCGCTGCGTTAACACATAATTATTCTTGGATAAGCCGCAACGCGGCAGCGCGAATACTCACGAGTTAATAATTAGAGGCCATATGTTTTGTTTATCAACGGTACAAAGACCCCATTCTGTGCACAGATGCATCGTTTAGTATGATAGGTGTTGATGATTTCATTCACCCGCGCTACCATCAATGTCTACATTCTTGTGTTTAAACTTTCCCAATTTACGTTTAATACCGTAGTGGCAAAGCTAAGTAAAAAATATATATATAAGGTACCCACACTCTAAAAATTAAGTGTTTGAAATTCAAACACTTTCGTTGTCGCCATTTTCAAGATGTTTATAAATGTTTGGTTTTTGGTTGGTGTTTGATATATCACACGCGTAGAGATCTTGAAAAGGGCGACACAAGAGTGTTTGAATTTTCAAACATTGTGTTTGAATTTTCAAACACTTATGATAAACCCATTTTTAGAGTGCAGTGAACTTAATGTCTCAAATCGGGACATAAGACGTCTTAAAAACGTCATATCATAAGACGTCCTGAAGGTTTCTTAATGACGTCTATAAGATGTCATATGTCCCGATTTGAGACATGCATGTTGTCTGGGTATTTAATATTTTTATAAAAAGTTTTAATTTTTATCAAGCTAAAAATGTAAAAATATGTCATATATTATAATGAAGCAGTGTCAAAACTAACATTAAAACAAAGTAATTTGCAGAATTTTAATTTAAATTCCAGCAAAAATGTAGCCTTTATGCTCTCTCTCTTTCTCTCTCTCTCTCTCTCTCTCTCTCTCTCTCTCTCACACACACACACACACACACACGCGCACACACGCGCACACACGCACGCACACATACACACACACACACACTAGAAGTACTAATGCAACAACAAAAAATCACAAAAATATATCTTTAGCGAACAAACTAAATGATATGGAATCTTCAAAGACCAGCCTTTGCATTTCAGGATTTAAAATGCTTTCTAAAATTATCTTTATCTAGAATGAGTTACGTAAAACATTATAAGCTAATTTTTTGGTATTAAAGAACTTTGAGCCTCTTTGCACATATATTCTTATAAAAAAATGAATAACTACTTGATATAAATGTAACTTTTTAGAAGACCTTATTGCTAAGCTTATTCATTCCGTCAAGGAAGAGAAACTCTATTCGACAGTAGTTCGTAACTAATTTAACTAGATCCGACAGAACGTTATTGTACATGCACGACAGAGGAATCGAGTTTATCGTGACATGCATGCGAGAAATGGTTAATTCCGCACCTGTTTAGAGTAAACTTTTGTACAAGTTACTGGCAACAATAGCTTATAAATATTAAGAAGTTATCATTTCCTTTAGTATTCACCTTATCGTGTGTTAGTTACTTCTGCATTTTAGTGTTTATTTTGCTTCCTTTTTTATTGAAATGATACAAAACTATAAGTGCACATGACTCAAGGTAGAAGCGATTTTTAGAGAGAATATACGTAAAGTTTAATTAGCAGTAAATATATTAACATATACCGTTTTTTTTATACTAATTGTAAGTATCAATTTTAGATTTTCATTCAATATATCTCAATATTATCCATTAAATTTACAAAACCATTAACTTCTGATAAATTATCTACAGTCTACATTAATGCGACTATGCTAACGAACTCGAAATGTTAATGTATTATTAATATAAATATGTTTTAACCTTTTAACGCAAATATGGAAGTAACGGTGAATGATCGGATTCGCGAACGGCAATGTACCATTAAGAATGAAAGACATTTATGTAATATAGAATTCAACTTGCGCAATATCGTAAACAAAAGAGAACGTCAAATTCGCGATAAGCCGTTATTATATTCTATTGTTGGAATGTGATTTATTGACTGCGTCAATTTTCACTTGCAGGAAATTATTTTAAAGTTAAATTATTTTAAAATCTTTTTCATACACACGGGGGAGGCATATTTTTCCATAGTAAAAATATCAATAAAACATGTGTGCTATCTGTTATAACTTTTTAATACTCAACATTAAAGATTAGAATAGAAAAAATTATATTTAAATAATATTTCTATTAAATCAAAACCTAGATATCTAATATTTAACTAGAAATCTCATCTTTCGCACCCTTGAAACGTGATTGTTGAAGATTATAATATTCTTTGTCACGCCTAGAATTTCTGCCGGTCATAATCCAGAAACAATTTTGTGGGCATTTTCAATAGAGGAAAATATCAATTTTTTCCCCTCCCTCTTTCTCTCTAAAGTGAGATGAGATACGTTTGATGACATACGCCCCGCGTGCTGATTTATTGAAACGCGAACATGAGAAGGTCAAACGGCCTGTTGCAGCTTTCGTTTACCTAAAACTAAATGCACACAAACGGCAGGAGTGCTTTTGTGCTTTGCGCAAATGCATAACATCGATCCCCGCCATGATAAGACGGTCCAGTGGCTACGGGGCCCCGTTATGTAAAATCCAACGTGCACTTACGCCGGTGAGATTACGGCCTTACGTAACAACGGGAATGCACGAGATGGGATATATTAAATAGGTCAATTGGAAAATTTTGCTTGCCAGGGAACGTGTGCTGTAACTGATTTGCGGTCCAACTTTGTTCGACCAAACTGTTCCAATTTTATTTTCCATTTATTAGAAGAATTTCTATACAAATTGTACCTATTTGACAAACTATTTAATTTTTATCTAAAATAAATATAATATAGAAATACGTTACAATATTTACGCGAGCAATCTTAATAATAATAATAATAATTCTATCCAACAATAAGCTGTAAAAGTAGAACTCGCGGATGATGGCGTGCTATAGATTATTCCGATAATCTTGATCTTCCATGATTGTTAACGGTACATTTGATATCGCCAATTCAATTACCCTTGTCTTGACGTCGCTTGAAACGTGACGCGAGCCTTCTGTGTGTGAGTGGAGATCTGTCGAACCGTAGCAACGATAAATCAAAGTTGCACTTGAATAACCCTCGGTACAATCTATGAGAAAACGACCTTGCTGAAAGAGGAGTGCCTCTGTCTTGACAAGGACACGCAGATTGCATTCTGAATTCTCGGGGTAGGTAGTGTCGAAGAGATAAGCTGCGGAAGCAAAATTTACAATGTTCGGGGTCGACCTCCGCAAAACAGCCCAGCTTAATATATATTTAGTAGTTAATATACAGCATAAAAATCATGCAATACGCGTATTACTGATTCTCGCAAGCGGGATTCTATTCTTAAAATTAAGAAAAAATTGGACGCCGTATTTTTTCACAATTTTAAATAGAATTATCTTAATAAATAGGTGACACATTGACGTGTTTTATTAAAATACGATTGTTTCTTAATTAACTGATAGATCTCATTCTGCTATCTATCTAGGTTTATAAAGTTTAATCTGTTAAAGTAGGTGAATTTTTAGTGGCTTACAGTTTTAAAAGATTAATAATAAGGGATTAAAATAATTTCTTGCACTTAATATTATTTTGTACTTATATCGTAATATAAAGCTATTATATTAATTATATTATTACGTTACATTAATCACATTATATCAATCACGGTGATTCTATCGTTGTCTTGCCATTAAAGATTTTCAAAAATCATCGATTGATTTATACAATGGCAGCAAGTATTGAAATTTAATACGTAGGTATTGAAATTCAAAGCCTGTCTTGTGCTCAAATTACGATAATTGCTCCACCAAATAATGCGCATCAAATGTTTAATATTTTTACTTATCTTGTTTTTCATTTATCGTTAATTGAAATATATTGAATTTTTATACTATCTATTAAATTTATATTAATAAATTATCACACACCAATTAATATGTGCTGTAACAAGATATGTAGCAGATATTTTATTCAGTTATTTAAAGTAATTCGTGTAGAAAAATTTAGGTACGATTAAAGTTGAAGGAAATTGTCGATAAGATAACATATTATGAATTAACTAATTTAAACCATAAATAACAGAATGAATTTAAAAACTACTTTTTTATACATTGCATGAAAACAAATCTTTTTACACGATATTATTTGAAATATTATAAGAAATAATTAATTAAAAAAGAAGTTTATACTTCCTTTGCCACTATAAATCGCCTGTTAAAAATTAGTGTATTATCATAATTTACTTAAGAAATGCTTTCAAGCAAAAAATGCCTTTATCTTTATGCTTCCTATTGATGTGGCTGTTATAAATGTGAAATGAATAGAATAAATCCCGTTTAATTCTTTTCCCCTATTGTCCGCTCTTTCTCTTTTCATTTCACCATAATCCATTTTATTAACGCGATGTGAGTTCTTTTATTATCGCCGTGGTCCCGCATTATAATGACGCATTGTGATGCCCTACATCAAGAGACGTACCGTCAATTACGTTATCAAAGCTAATCGATTTTTATACATTTAACTATCAATTAAATAGTAAATCCATTAAATCGTCTATTGTTTAATAAAAGTATGCTGTTTGAGAAGCATAATATCCACATAAAAGTGTATGCTACTCTTCTTAAATATTGTAGGAACAAAACAAGGATTATTACATATGTATATATATATGTGTGTGATTACTGGTAGCATGTTAGATGACCGCTGACAAGAAATTAATACTGCGGCTATCGATAATCAATGAGTGTACTCCTCAGATTGTGGAAACCGTTGATGTGTCATCTGATACTGACAAATATTTATGATTGATATGTTAAATGTGTACTCATGCTTAAAAATGTGTTAATTGTTAATAACATTAGCGGAGGTATAAACCACTCCACTTGGATATTTTGGTGTATAAACGTACTAGCAGAAAATATCTGTTATTATTTAAAGTATAATTTTATCGTTGTCGTATAATTTGTTGCTTGTGTCCGTAAAAATTCGCCAAACTCCTTTGACAAGTACTCCTTGCCGTTGTCTGTGCGCAACACCCTTATTCTGTTGCTAGTTTGTTTAAAGACCAAAACTTCATATTCCTTGAATTTGTCGAAGACTTCATCTTTGTGTCGCATAAAATACCTATACCGTCCGAAATCCAGTACAGTTATCCTTAAACAGAACAAAATATCTTAACCCTCGGGGAAATTCCACATTCAAAGGGCCACACACATCTGAGTGGATTATTTCTTTCGGTTTTTCTGCTTTCTCCCGCTTGCTTTAAGGATGTGATTTTTGGGCTTGTTTTCCCATTACACATGCTTCACAAAATAACTCGAATCTTTCACGTCTTCGATCTTCATTCCGCCTATCGCTCCAGCTTCTTCTGTTTCCTTGATACATTTTTACATTTATATGGCCGAGCCTCTCATGCCACATGCAGCTTTAATGATTGCTGCTGGGCCACGTTAAACTCTTCTGGGATCTTCACGTTGAAAAGCATACGGAAAAGATAACCATAACGAACTCCTTCTGCAGATAAATATCCGTGGCTATCACGAACTTCACAACGGTTATGATAACTGTGAAACGAGAATTTTTTATCACTTATGGCTCCCACCGAAAACAAATTCCGCTTTAAATCAGGAACAAAGAGCACGTTTGTCAGTTTTAGATCTACCAGTTTGTTGTTCACACTCGCTTGAATGTCTATCGTACCGACACCAGCCACTGAAAGTACTTTATCTCCCGCAATTTTCACGAAACGCACTGTTTTCACGGATCCGAGCTCACGGAAAAAATCACGTCGAAAAGTCATGTGCATACTAACACCTAAATCCGCCAGCCACATAGAATCGTTCTTATCCGTTGTTTCCGAAAAAATTACAGAAATACCACTCGTATATGCTGACCCGGACTCCTCATCTTTTTCCTTTTCGTTGCCTTTACTGTCCGCAAAACGTTTTTTACACTCCCGATACCAATGTCCTACTTCATGACAGTAATTACACGGCCGCTCCTTCTTTAGTCCCTCTGTCTTTTTGTCCGTCTTCTTTTTCCTCCCGTCTTGGTCACCGGTTTCACTTTTCAACTGTTTCTTCGGCTTCACTTGCAGATTTTTCATTTGCAACGCAAGTGACGACGCTTCATCTTCCGCAACTGTCAGTCGCTTATCTTCACGAATAATTCTGGCAATTAGATTCTTTTTCTTCTGCTCAGTTTTAGCAGTGAACTCCCGTACCATTGCAGAGAACCGTGATGGCAGACTACTCAATAGCTTCGATTTTATGGCAACATCCGAAACCGTTTCGGCCGCGTCAGCTAGCTTCCTACAGATAGTTTCAAATTTCTCTATCTGCGTTGCAACAGGCTCATCATTATTTATACGAAAATCATAGAACTGTTGCCAATAATGTAATTTCTCATCCTCAGTCGTATCACCGCGGTACAGTACGTGTAGCTTCTGCCATATTGCCTTCGGCGTCGTACAATTTATCAGGTTTATATGTAGCGCCTGATCTACTGAGCTTAGCAGAACAACACATGTCTTCGATTGACGCTTTTTCCATTCCTTCCACTCTTTCAATCTTGTCTCCTTGTCGGGCTGCGTGTCCGTCCCTTCTACAAATTCCATCAAGTCTTGCGATTTTAACACAAACGACACGCCAAATTTCCACAGGGGAAAGTTCGTGCCGTCGAATTTCGTAAGATTGAACGCTTCCATCTCAACCATTTTCCCTAACCGAAGAAGACCCACGCTACGGGACACTTCCAAACTCGGAAACTATGAGAGACGTATACGATACCCAAACTAATTACACGAGCAACAACACCACGGCGCAGTGGAAGCCTGCTGGGCCCATAACCTGTTGGAAAATAATGCACGCCAGCACTGGTTTTATACTGCTGTGTATTTCGTCAGGTCGCACGGTTACAGAACGGAAAAATAAAGAATACGTTACCGTGACGAGATCGACACAACGCTTGACCTGACGACAGTGACGACCGATGACAAAGCTTGTAAGGCGTCGTCTGCGAGAGTCGAGAAGAACAAAAACAAACACCAACCAACCAAAAAAAAACGTGGCAGCGCGTGAGCGCGGTACAGCTGCGCTCAAGATATAACCTGAAACGAAAAACATCTAAAGGCCGGTATTCATAGTTATTTAAAACCGTCTTAAGTTTAATCTTAAGATGAACCAATCACAGAGCCGTATTAGCGTCTTAAGACATTACTTAAGACGGTCTTGAAGACTATGGCCGGTATTCATAGTCGGATCTTATTTCAAGACCGTCTTAAGTAATGTCTTAAGACGCTAATACGGCTCTGTTATTGGTTTATGACATCTTAAGATTGAACTTAAGACGGTCTTAAATATAAGAACCGACTATGAATACCGGCCTATGAATACTGGCCCTAGAGGGACGCAACATATCATATACAAAACGCATATATTGACATACGATACATAACGGCCTAAATACCCTATTTCTAACAGTATTATATTCAGTTTTATAAAGATATACAATGTCTACTAATTTTTTAGCAGACTTATTGTTAGTAAAAGATTTTTATATTTTCTAAACTAATTTGATTTTATAAAAAAGGTATGCTTTTCATAAAGCACGCGTGTATATCACAGTAAATGTATAAAATTTACTACAAGTACTCTTTACGTAATTTATTATGATTTTACTTATTAATTTTATTTATTAGTTTATGTACCTTACTAGTGCAAGCGGAGATTACGGTAATTATAATAATACAAAATTAGGGCCACTTCGACCAAGCTCCGATTAATTTAATCGTTGATTAAAGGGTTGCCAACATGACAAAATAATTCAACTCTTACAGAAAAGTTGCAAGTTGATTGGCTCTCGTATGGCTTATAGCCAATCAACTTGCAACTTTTCCGTAAGAGCTGAATTATTTTGTCATGTTGGCAACCCTTAATCAACGATTAGATTAATCGGAGTTTGGTCGAAGTGGTCCTTTAGAGAGATCTCTAAGGTAACGGTTTACGCTCGAAATACTTCTGTGGGAACGTCTCGATAAAAGAGGGCGAAGACGACCGCAAACGCGTAAAACACAGAATCATAACGGCAAGGTGGTTAGTTACAGGGTCGTGGCGGTGGTCGCAGGAAATAGCGAAGCGGTCACCTTGAGCGGCCTTCGGGCTGACACGCAATATCAGCTGGTCGTAACCGCCGTGAGGGCCGGAAAGAAGTTTCGAAGCCGACCGATCGTCTTCCGTACACTCGGTAAGCTTTGCCTTCCTAAGCTTTACCTGTCTCCGGCATCACGGTCACATGTGACAGGTGCGTTCTGACAAAGGGAAATAGTTTTCTAGTATTCTGTGTAGTTATCATTAGCATCCATTATGAGGTTCACTCAATTATAGTCACCCCTCATTTTTTTTTACTTATTAATCTTTGCACAAAGCCGCAAGCCATACCGCATTGTGGTATTTTTGTTTGCGTGCATTTCTGCAATACATATCTTCCTAGAAATATCTACTCTCTATCCTTTTTACTCGCTACTCATAAATGAACAAACATCTTTTAATAGCTCGTAAAAATATATTTTAAAACATATCTCCGCAATTAAAAAATATATCTTTAGTAGGTTAAATTATATTTAAAGAGGTTTTGAATATTTAAATTAAAATAAAACCAAACTATTTATAACACAATTATCTTCTCGTTTCTCGATTGAATATATTAAGAATATTTAATTTTAATTTAGCTTATTATGAGTTACCTCGTAAAATCGATTTAACTCAGCTCGGTGCGGCTTGCAGTTTTACAAAATATAAAAAATACGACAAATACTTTTTATCCATTTTTTGTTATTACCTATGTACATGTATAATTGAAATATGTAGCAATTGATTTTTCGGTTAATCCATCCGAGATTACAGTTTTATTCTTGGAACGTCGGAATAGTAAAATCCGTGAAAAATAAATTCCCGCTGTGAGAAATTAGTTTTTCGAAATATTTAATCTCTAATTTCTTTTTCTTGCTCGCTTAAGTTCCTGTAATAGCCGTCTCTTTAATTACACGTAGCGCGCAGAAATTAACTTGCAAATTAAAGCATTATTTTTCCGACGCTGACACTGACACGCAAAGTACCGTGTAAAATCTAACAGCGCGGGTGATTTACGCGACGCGATTTGGTGTATCGCGTAAACAAGATCGTATCGTTTTCAGAGCCACCACGCACGTCCCCGCAGCAAGATGCAGCGGCAACCGGTGGTCCTCTTCCTCCGCCTCCACCGTCCTCGCAGCAGCCTCAACCGTATATACAAGTAAGTTACTTTTCTCCGAAACCGAACACAATTTCGCGCTCAGAGTTCGTTATCGCGTTGAAAATCGCTTCCGCGATTATTGTTCCGACGTTGGATAAACGTGCGCGATCTTCTTATTTTGTATGTAGCAACAAAGTTGGAAGAATTTTGTTTGGTCTAAATTTACGCGAAAACTTTACGGCTCGTCGAGCAAGGAAATGTTCTTAAATATTCACGTGAAAGCGAATAAGACGAAATGCTTGCTTTGATGAAAGAGAAATCAATTTATCATGGATGAAACATCTGCTGCACTAAGAAACGTGAAAACGGAGGAACGGAAGAAAAATGACGGAATAAGAGGCAATACACAGTTGGCTTCTCTTTCGGTATTTTGCTACGCTTTTCTGAAGTACATTCTCCAACATCGATATTTCTGTGCCGTTTTAAAGAAATGTAGTGCGAGAATTTGACTTTAGCGATTTTTCTATCGCACATTTCTATCTGTTGATTCAATTTTATTTCTTTTAATAATTATAAATAAGAAGACAAACAAAGTCATAATAGATTTAACACGAAACGCATTTCTGTTAAATAAAATTTTACCGACGAAATTTCTTTTGGAATTTGGAATTTTTTCAGAATTCTTTATCGATAAAATTGTGGAGGCAGTAGGTAATCGTTTTTAAATAATTAACCATTGAAAATAAAGATTTTATAAAATAACCCATAACGCATGTATATGCATAGATATGCATATTTATTAATAAGATAAGCGAAAAGGATATACAGTATAAAATGCTTACTGTTCTGAAAAGGTACGTCGGAATATTTTCTTGCTTAAAGCGGAGTCTACAATGAGAATTTAAGGCATAAAATTTAAGCTTTATGTCTTAAACCGTAAGAAATTGACCACAGGCAAATATTCTTTTCACATTCGACTGTAATTTGTCAATTTCTTACAGCTTAAGGCTTACACTATTAAATTCGTAGTGTCAAATTATACTCAATTTGAGTCATTTTTAACTATTCTTATAGGTCGCCACTGCTCCTACTCAATATGTCGTTTAACTAAAACAATGTTAATTTCACTCTACCAATGGAGTTAAAATAATAAATTTTATGACACATATGTATATTGGTAGTTAAAAATAACAGAATGTTATTTAACTCAAGGTATTGATTTAAATTTCATTCTTTAATATTTAACAGTGTAAGCTTAAATTTTACGCCTTAAATTCTCTTTGTAGACTCCGCTCCGTAAAAGGTTTCAGTATCGATTCAACATATATCCTAATAAATTCCTCTTTCAAAGTATATCGCGGAGATTGAAAAATTCCTTTTTACTGACGATGTTCGCAATCTCTAAGCTCTCTCTTTGTGATCTCTGCGGATCCTCAACTGTATACTTATAACAACCTTATATAACGCAAATATCTCTTGGAAAAACATATTCTTTGTGAACAAAACTTTCGAGAAAGAAAGTTCGGTACTCTCATCGCGGATGCTTCTATTTGTATCAGCGGAGATATTGGCTAGAAGAATATTTTATCTGTTATTTCTTTTGTGATACCGTTGTCGATATATAATAAACTCCCTCGCATAAATTCCGTGCAGTTCAGAGAAATTTTTAGTTTCACATACATTTTGTGCTCTGACATTTCGCACCCGACGCGCGTAAATTGGGCTTTTACATCAACCTGTTATCTTGAGAGCATGTCTTTCCGCAAAATCAACGGGTTCGAAGTGTCACTCGTAAGTGGAGGGAAAGGTAGAAAATTTATTGTGCGATGGGATACAAGATTATCTGGCGGAAAGAATAAAGGCGGAGCAGGAAACGAGGGGATTGTAATAGGGCCGCGAAACTTTGTTGAAATCTAATCGAAACGGAAAGGGGCTGCGACCCTTCTAACAAAAAAGAGAGTCTTTCTTAATACTTTCCAGACTTTCCAGACGCGCTGATACTTTGGCCTGCAGCGGGCAAATTCAGCTCCACGTACGAATAAAAGCTATTCTAAAAAACTATTGTAATTTTGGTATTTTATAAAGTATAATATTCGTAAATTTTTGAAGAAATTATTATAAAGGGGATCATATATATTGACAAATGTAAATAGGTAACAATGAACCTATGCTGTGCCCATGTAAAGCGTAGTTTTCCGCATCCCGTCGACGAAGACGACGAAGTGTCAACTCAACGTTTTGTCATATAGAGTAAATCCACTATAAAGTCTATAAACGTGCGACGAGCGCAATAAATAAATCCTATGTAACTCCCACTCTCGCGTTCTCGACGATCCCCTCGATGAGAAAATCGTCATCGTGACTGCCGTCTTTACTAGAGATGGGATCAAGTTCAATTTATATTTGAAAATCCGAGTCAAATTCAATAATCAAGTTTCATTTCCTAGGATTTGAGTAATATTTAGTAAGAAATAATATTTCATACATTGTACTTGCGAGAAGTAATTGATCTTTACTAAAACTAGTTTCAAATTTTTAAATAAGTATCTGGATTCAAAATGTACTCATAAACAATTTCTGTCATAAAGAATCGAATTTTTTACACTCTAAGAATAAAGTTGTTAGTTTAATTAAAGAATAATGTGTACAGATTTTCAGCAACTTTTACTCTATATATTTTTAATCATATTTTTATCACATTTAATTTTAACGATTGATAAATAATCTAATATTTGTAATTATCAAAAAATAATATATTTAAATAATTATCGCTTTATACAACAAACATTTTAATTCAAAGGAACGTAAAATTTCTAGTAAAGTACTCAGAGAAAAAATGATTAGATATAATCACATATAATTATATAAAATTGGCTTTAGATATAATTAGATATAAAAAATGGGCCAATATAATTGTATATAATTATATATAACTACATATAATTATATATAACCACATATAATTATATATAACCATATATAATTATATATAACCACATATAATTATATAACCATATATAATTATATATAATAAAATTAGACTTTTTGGGTTTTATTTACTAAAAGTGTGCCACTTTATTATAAAAGTAAAGAGTAGACTTCACAATATAACTAATACAAAAGTTATGCCGTGATTTATATCACTTGGCGTGAGACTCTGTCGTGTCTCTTGACACCGTTCTTATACCATTGTTGGTCAAATTTTAAATACGAAAAACAGATCCCAACGAATGCCATCTATCGGATAATCCGAAATTAAAAATGTAATATGTGTTCATATATGATTATATATAATCATACATAATCTACGAAGATATAAATGCTTCTTATGTTGTGTATAATACTATATCTAGTTATATGTAGGGTACACTACTCACATATCATTATATCTGGCTTTACATACATTTACATACAATTAGATGTAGTGCTATATCTGGTTGTATACAGGACCAGATTATTCACATTAATATATCTGGCTATATATGACTGTATATATAGTTGTATATAATACTATATCTAGTTATATGTAGGATACACTACTCACATATCATTATATCTGGCTTCACATACATTTATATACAATTAGATATAATGCTATATCTGGTTGTATGTGGGACCACTGATTGCACATGTCACCATGTATAATTAGATATGACCCTATATAAAAACATATATAATTATATATAATTATATATATACCAGATATAATTATATATGTTTATATCTAATCATTATTTCTTGGGTACTCAGAGATTCGAACATATTAGTGATCTTGGTGCGAGTCCACTTGGAAGTAATTATATTCCTGCTTTACGAAGTAATAACAGAGAGCTCGAAACTATCGTATGCCAACAGATTCGAACCCACTTGTAAGATACTTAATCCCATCGGCTAGTAGGTATTTACATCCCGATCCGCGAGCTGACTTGAAGCTGATAATCGAGTGGACGCGACTGCTTTGGTTCGCAGATCCGCGGCGTCGAAGTGGGCATAGTAGTGTTAGTGCTGATAGTCTGGGCGGGCGCGATAGCCCTGTTCTTCAATCGCTGGGGCAAGATACGCATGCTGCTGCCGTACCAGCCCGACTACAAGGAACAGCTCAAGGTTCCCGGCACCGGCGTGTGCGCGACCGCGAGCGCCTCGTACACACAGCATCCGACGCAGCACGCGTGTTCTCAGGTAACGCATAGGTACCGCACCCCGTCGACGCGACGCGACGGGCAATCCGCGCCCGTCGCCACGTCGCGGTCGCGTCGGCTCCGTGCGACTTTAACTGCGCGCGGAGGCCGAAGAAATCCCCCCCCAATCTATCTATTAATGAACGTTCTATAAGATTAAGAAATTTTCTCCTGCTACTGAAAAAAAAAAAAAATTTGCTTTAAGATTCCAGACAGCACACATGTCCAAAATTGAGACATAAGACGTCTTAAAGACATCTTTAAGACGTTTTTAAGACATATTTAAGACGTCTTATGATATAATGTCTAAAAGACGTCCCGATTTTGGACATGGTGCTGTCTGAAATCATTTTAAGCGAGATACGTTTCAACATCTTGCGTGAATACTTTGAGAGATGTAGCTGAGAATTAAGCGAACTGTGGTAACATAAAACTGTTCTTTTTTTTTGTAGCTGAAAATTTCTAAACACTATATCGAGTTCGCCTGAACGTACGATAAGATCTGTAAAAATCAGAATTTTTTCGGGAAACTCGCACTCTTGTGTTTGTTTAGATTACAATAACATAATTATATGACTTTCTTTCGTAGATCTTACTTTTAGATCTTAAAATACTGGATTATTCTAAAGAGATCTGATATAATTGCTCAGGATCGACTATTATATTATGAATTTTTCAATACTGTTAGCCAAGAAAGGGGTTGTATATTAATGTTCTTCTTTATAATTTAAGACAGTGGTTCTCGAACGCGCTTTATCGATATTAGAATGTGTAATTTCGCCGTATAATAACTTTAAAATATATCGGGGGGTGGGCGGCGGGGGAGATATTATATATCTTACAAATGTAGGTCGGTCTTTCGATTTAAAATACGACCCAGACAGCACAATGTCTAAAATTGGGACATAAGACGTTTTATAGACGTCATTAAGACGTCTTTTAGACATTATTTCGTAAGACATAGTTTAAAGATGTCTTTAAGACGTCTTATGCCCCGATTTCGGACATGTGTCCTGTGTGGGGAATATCTCCCGAGGAATGCCTGATCGAAAATCGACCTGGACCGACTTGCGCGAGACGTGAATGTGACGAGGGTGGCGACACAACTCCCGATTTTGCAACAACCGAGATCGGAACCGCGACAGCGTGCCTGACATTTTCGTTCCCGTGAAATTCCGTACTCCGCACGATATTGGCACTCTATTATACACATGGGACGGGCGCGATGCAATCGCCATTATGCATGTATGTACGAATAGGCTCTTGGGTATTGCGCGTGCGATCGTCGAGTTCGTCGGCAACGCAAAATTCGAATAATGCTGATATACACGGCCGAGAGAACGGCGCGGACGTAAAGGCGCAAACGTATACCTAATGGCGTTTCCGTGGGATATTAACATACCTCGAATTCTGGTTCACTCGCGAGAGTACATTCGTGTAACGTGCATTCAACCATACGCATTGCAGCTCGACGTGCGAATGACCGGGAAGAACGTCTTTTAAATTCCGTCGTAAATGCCATTCCCCGCTCCGAATTTTAACGCATAGTCTTAGACGAAAAATAATTACCTGAAAACCATTAGCTTGAAGCTCCATTAACGAATAGAGAAGACCGCAGAACTATAAATTACGCTAGAATGTTACGTACGATGTTTGGAAGGTAAAGTTATGCCGATAATTACAGTTTGCAAGCTATATGCGAATTTATTGTGCAAAAGAGATCGATTTAACAGTAAATTTTTTCGTATTTTGCTTTGTGATTAAAATTATTTTGTAGAAAAATCGTAAAATAAAATAAATAAAATTATGAGGATAAAAATAAGGACTGAATAAGATTAAATAGATAAAATTGTGAAAAATGCTGCTCATAAAAGAAAAATCAATTTTGTTTAAATAAATATGTGTAGAACTATATAATAAATAAATATATAATATATAAAATTTTGTTAAGAATTGAAACAATGAACTTTTTTATCAAAAATATAATTTTATTTTTTTGTTAATTTAGTAATTTTTGCACAATATTCCATATAAATTGTGCGCAAATATATTATTTTATATAAAATATTTTATATAAAAATATAATTACACAATCAGTTTGACTACTGTTTATTTTGTTATTCAGACTAATGGAAACGACGATTATTCAATATTTATAGTCATAAACAATTGTTTTAGCAGAATATACGGTATATAAATTAAAATGTTAGCAAATTAGTCTTTAGCAATGTAAATACTCTTGTACGTTTCTCTCATTTAAAGAATTACCTTCTGCAATTTTAACAATAATAACCATTTTATCTTCAATTACGATTATCGAAGTTGTTGCTATTAACTGGCATACATAACAATGAATTAATTATCAAAGAAAATTAATGACAAGGAATCTAAAGAAAGTATTATTAAAACGCGCATCAATCGACTACTTTATATTTTTAATCTTTGTAGGTATATTATTTCTTCTAATCGACTACTTTATATTTTTATCTTTGTAGGTATATTATTTCTTCTTTTTTATTCTGTTAGTATCGCGTAAAATACGTATTTAATAAACGCTAAAAAATAATTTACGCAATTACATTGCGGCGCACGTTTTATACGTTATACAATATAGTAAAAAAATCGGATTTCTCTGAAACGCTTCGATAGCACGTTAATTAAATGAATTTAATTACGAGCATTTTTCGCAGAAAACTGCTTCTGTCATAAACCTTTTTTTAACGCTTAAACGATAGTTACACCAATAACCTAGATTAAATAAATGTTGATTATTATTTTTGGATGAATTAATTACCTAATTAAAAATTGTTCAAGATTATCATCAACTGTTCGAGATCGATTCGAAATGATCCAAGAAACGTATTTACCGAAATGCGAATTCTGTCAGTTTATACTGACGTAGGTATTTGCATTTGACAGGGATGCAAGCTGTGTTTCGTCAGCGCAGCTTGGCACAATAAATGAAGCAAATCGCTAACGAGTAGAGTTTATTGGCTATTAAACTAACCACTTGATGCCCGCTAGAAATGGCTTGGTGTGGGGCTCGTTTTTGCTCGGTTTGTACGATTACGCGATTCGCGGCGAGCGGTTTGTTACGAAAGAGCTTTGCACGGGTCGGGTTTGACGTCACGGTAGAATTACGAAGGCGGAGGGTACAAGACAGGGTAATTAGTCAAAACCCCACGCCAACGTCCGATACCGCCGGCCATTAATCCGCCTGCATAATCCGCGATCCGCGTGTCCGCGAGTGGGAGTGAGAAACAAGAATCCATAATAATTTCTATTTTGGTCGCGAAAAATAGAAGCTGGAGGAACTCCAGACGCATCGATTTCGTTGTTCTCCCGGCGGAACTATTATACGTGATCTAACTCCTGGCAGTAAATAATCGTTGTAAAGGTAAAAGGACGAACATACATTTTGCTCGCGCTTCGCATCGACGTCGAAATTTTTTTTGCTATGTTGTTTAAAATCGAATGCAATCATCTCGACAAGTTCGTCGTACCGAACACGTGTTTTGTGTATTTTTTCATTGTTGTTTTTGCGCGAGAGCGCAATTTTCGATAACGTGTTTTAATACATTGAAGCGTTTTAGAGATCCAGATTTTTTTATTGTTGTCGTTTCGTTATCCAAAATATACGTACTGATTAAATCTGTTATTTCAGATCTTCGCTCACGATCTCTAACGCGAAAGCATTTTACAAATTCTAATTTTTAAACTTATTATCGCTAACGCTGTCTTATACAGTTCGGCTTGTTAATGTTGCTCGCGGAGAAAATCTTCCTTCTTCGGTAACTTTCCCATTTGCCGCAGTTTCAAAGCTGCTCGATTTATTAATTCGGTAACTATAGACTAGAAGTTCGACAAATAAAAGCGCGATAAAAATTTACCGCGTCAACGGTGATTTGCTTATGTATAGTACGCGCATGTCCATATACTGTCCGAGAACTTGTACATTAATTAACAATTACGAGTTACTCGTGTACTCAAACATGTGGCTAATACATAAAGTCGCAAATCAAATATACATAGCTTTCGTTGAGTTTGAGCATTGAGCAGTTGTCGCTACACTACAATGTAGTATGATCGAATGTTTGGTGACATAGGCTTCTGTAGCACCTGTCAAGCTTCGGCGCAATTAATAGGTATATTATCCAGTATTTGAACGCTGTTGCCATTACGCGCCTAGATTTCACCTGGCAGCTACAATACATCGCGGTTTACGCAGCAACACATTGCCCGTTAATAAACGAACAACGTTGCCATAATATAGAGGAAAGTCCCCTATTATGAGATAGGTTCCTAATATGAGATAACAGGGTTTTTTTAAACTATTAGGTCCTATCTGGGCCTATTAGTTTAAAAGAAACTCTGTTATCTCATATTAGGAACCTATCTCATAATAGGGGACTTTCCTCTATATGCATATATTAGGGTAATAACGCAATATATCCTGCTTATTACGCGAATCAAATTTTAATTGAATATGACGGGCGCGATCTAATCGTTGTGAGTTAATCCCAAAAATAAACTGACGCGATCTCCATTTGCGCTAAAAAGACAACTGCATGAATATCTACTTAATTCGACAGCATTTCGTCTAATTCGAAGTATCAACAAATCAGAAGAGACTCGCAATGAATGATAAATAAGACTCGATGCTCGCGAGATTCGTGTCTGATAAATAATACTCGATTATCTCGTTTCTCCGGTCGCGATGGGAATATTATAAAGGGGATTTTTCGATTTTTGTGATAAGTTTAGTAGCTTAACGATGTAATCGTGAACGTTATCGTTGTAACAATTGGCTGTTCAATAAGGTACTTTGGCTTTTGTGTAGAAACGAGCGGCCATATTTAATTATCTTCGATATTTTATTTCGCCCTTTCACATGCTACATTTTCGTGAAAACCTTTATCTCGTTTTTCAAAGAAGTGAAAATTTTCCTGACGTGGTTTCCACGAGAAATCACTTATAAACTAGTAACAACCATTATTCTATACACACGTACGCGGTAACATTTTACGATGTATTAGGCTACATAGGCGAGTTTTACATCTCGTCGAGCATTATAAAAGGAATGAAGGACGCTTGTCTGTTTCGTGTAAAAGTATTATTAAATATTCTCTATATATAAATTCTATTTTAGTAATAACTAATTAAATTGTCGCAGTTGGCGTAATTAAATTTTTTCAGTCGTAAGATAGATTTGTTGGAACTCGTTCACAAAAGCGAGGGAGTTTTGAAAATGCCTCAAGAACTTTTTTAATTAGCCTGATATTGAGACTTGAAGATGCTGCAGTGTACGTGAAAATCAACTACGCAGAGGAAAATTTATGGTCAATTTAGTGCTTTAAATCCTTGAACGATTAATGCGTGAATTAATTTATAAAATACATAAAATTTGCAATCACGATTTGTAATTATTTTTATAGGGCAGAGTTATTAATGGAGTTCTTATAGTGCAGCAACGTCTGCATCTTTTACAGTACTAAATTATTGAACAAACGTGATTATTTTTCACGTATTACGTAACGAATTGAGAAAGAAATGCGCAGCAACTAAATTGACAATCGATAAATCTTTCTTCTCGTTACATTAAGTGTTAAACTCAAGCTAGTTGAAGAGCGTAGCGTTAGAGAACCCAGTAGCAAGAAGTCGAGCGGAGTAACGAAGCTTATTAGCGTTATTATCTCTTTAGCGTAGACATCCACATCCCTCGAGTAGCCCATGTTAGTAGTCGCATTATATGTATATTACGTAGCTGTAGCCAGTAAGACTAATAATTGATAATTTCAATTAATTAACGCAATTTTTTAATTCTGTTGATATCTCTTCTGTTCCTCTCATCTGTCTCCACGTCGTTTCTTCGGATTGACTGCACGAAAATTCGCGAATATCGGCTGGCGCCACGTACGATTACCGGTACTCTCCCACACTGTTCTGCGCTACGTGTGTGTGCCCTCTCCCTCGACCACCCCCTCCCGCGTCACATTTGGCGGACCTTACACGGCCACGAAAAAAAAAAAAAAAAAAACAAATCCGAAAAAACTGACAAACAACATAAAACAATTGAATAATGCGATATACGCACGAAACGAAACCGACGAACGAAAACGACGAAAGGTAATGACCACATTGTCGGATATGGTGATGCAGTGCGGGGGCGGGGGCTGCTGCGTCCTGGAGCAGTGCTTTCAGTACCCCAGAAGAGCCCGAGAGCCCCGGGACTGCGGCTGCCAATTCGCTCTACTCCACAGGGCGGACATCGCGTGACCATCGGTACATGTCTTAAAATCTCAATTTTATCTTCTTGTGGCCCTACCTATACATGCTGGAGAGAAACCTCGGCTGTACCGAGGCTCTCACCTTGTCTTTCTACTACTTTCTGTCTCTCTTTCACCCTCACACATATTTATTTATTTTTTTTGTGTCTGTGTGACCTACCCCATCTCTCTGTCTGTACGTACCTATATCTTCTTGTCTCACTTTTGAACCCCCACTCGTTACTTTATCATTTTTGTTTCGGTATCGGACGGGAAGACTGAAGGCTTATTTAACCATTAACGATTCTCCGTCTATCTTAGAGATTCACGAGGCTCTTGTCGTTTAGAGCCTCAATTAATTACAATTATATATGTATATAATTGTAATTAATTGAGATAGTAGATTTTTACCTTAACTTTGCAACCATATATGTACATGAGTCGTTCGCGTCCGCGGCATTTTGACTATTTACAGTGCGTTTCCTCAATTGCTTTCTTTCAACGATTAAATTAATAATTGCAAAATTAATTTTATAATATTATTAATGTTTAAACTTATAGTTATATAAGACCTCAAGGAACACTTATGAATTTTCCCAGAATTTTTGGTTAAGTTTTAGATTGTTTAATATGCCGCGGACACAAACGACCCATGCCGTTAGTGTCGAAAAACAGTGTACGATTGTAGGGTTAATTTTATCTTCTTTTTAAAAAAAAATATATATATTTTAATTTTAGTTTTATCACTAACACTAAACTATAGAAAACTTGTAAGAAATTGAGTTTTGAGAAGAGAAAAGAGCAATATATAAATCTATATATAGACTTATAAAAGGCAATCTAGTCTCTGAAGCAGGTTTGTTAAGACAGTAATGCCCATATTCTCAACTCTCATTTATCGATAAATGCGCACATTTATTTCTAAGATGCTATAGTTCATGTTACGTATAGTATAGCATCTCAAAAACAAATGCGCACATTTATCGATAAAAGTGCGTTTAGAATACGGGCCTAAATCTTTTTCTTGTTATATATTTACATCATATCTCCGTATATGTATATAGGTTTCCTTTTAATATATAATATTCATTATCTTTTAAGTTGCATGGTTATCTCCTCATAAGAATCTCTATTACGTTGTAAAATTGCCATTGTTATTAACTACTAGGTAACATTTTCATTCATTTTTGAGAAAAAGAGTCCACAAAAAGTTTAGCCATGTAATGAGCAATTTGCGCGTGTAGGAAATGGTGCGTTTAGCATCGTCAAACTTATCTTGCAATCACGTAATTATCGAATTATTTCACGTTGTATTTTTTTCTTTGTTTTAAATTTCTAAAAAATTAAACTATATCATACTTAATATGTTGATAAGCAAATGCGAACGTTTCAATTTTTTACTTTCTTATTTTTGTACAAGTTATGGTACCATGATATCAAGTGAACGAAGATAAATTGCGCAGAAATGGAATCTTGTGTGTGTTGCGGGCGCGGTAAAAATTAGTTCACTAAGTAATCTCATTACTGCATATACACGCTTCTTTCATTTCCGTTCTCGCAATATCAATGAGGAAGTCAAAGTAAAAAAAGAAGGCCGAGAAAATTGTCCACGAGACGAAGGCGTATTTCTTGCCGGTGGAGGCTTGCCAACTTTTCTCGCGTGGGTATTTTATCGATTATCGCTGATAAGGTACAGGATACAGAAACTCAAAATGAGTTTTGTGAGAGAAAAGCGCGTTCGAATTGTACGATCAGTCTCTTTTACGTTTAACCCTTTTCGGTCACACTTCCCGAGAATTCCGTAACGGTCACACTGGGTGAAATACACCCCAACGTGTTTGCACGTGTATAAAAAATTGTAGGTGACCTTTAAAAAAAAAAAATATATACTGTTGTAGTTTAAGTCTTCCTTAAAAAGACTGTATAGGTTTGATTTGCAAAAAAACTACCTGTAGATGACGGCAAAAGGCCCATTTCCATTGGTTTACTGGGTCGTTTTCGAAGTCAAAAAAACGCTGGGGTGTATTTTACCCAGTGTGACCGTTAAGGGTTAAAAGAAAAATTAAATCTCTTATTTCTAGAGAAAATACCGCATCTAAATGTGCGACACGTTCTTGTGAAATTAGTACTGTAAGTTACTTATTTCGATTACTTCCGAAACTCATCAGTCGGAAAGTCGTGTTTTTTTTATTAAACTCTTCTTCTAGAAATTTAATTAAAAACAACATGTAACAACGCATACTTGTATAAATGCTAATAAGATAGCGTTACAGGAAAAGATAGTCTTTTTACAATTTTATTTGTGCCATCCGTATTATCAAATTTATTTGCCATTCCTGTGAATTGATTAAAAATGCATAAATACAGTCGAGAAAAAAAAGGTATTATTTTTGCGGAAAAAGAGCTAGGATAAGAGACGGCAGAAGCATAACTTTCTCTAACTTCGTAGCTCTGAGTTAGATCAGGTTTTATAAAGTCAGGGTTTTTTTATGAAGGTTTTATCAGTTTTAATAAATTCCGCTTAAAAACCGATGTTTACTTTGATATACTTTGTCGACTGTAAATGAGCTTCATTTCTTTCGGGATAGAAAGCTTTGACTGACGTGAGGGATCCGGGTTCCGGTCAATTTGTGTAACTCAGAAAGCTGCTGTTGACTTTGTGCTCGCCGCTGTAATGAGAAAGCGCTTTGTGCAACCGCTTTGGGGGGGGGGGGGGGGAGCGCATGTACATCTTATGAAAATGCATAAAGAGAGGAAGAGAGATAGAGAGATGAGAGATAGGAGAGAGAAAACATGCTTCAGAGTTGGCAAGTCTTGTCCCGGGAGTTCTTTTATAAAAAAGAAAAAGAAAAGATTAATTGTCAATTTAAAATAAAGTCGATCGGCTCGGTCTAACGTCCATTACATGTACATTAATATACCTATTATCCTTGCATTATTTTTGCATACACATACAGAACATCCTCCACACATATACAATTTGAATACGTGATATTGATACTAGAGTCTATTAACATAGACTATAATAACATTTAAGGCCTGATCTAAAAAATTTGAATTTAGCATTTATGAGAGATAATAAATAAAAAAATAAATAATTCAATTAGTACAGCAATATTTATTTGTTTTGACAGTATTCAGTATTTAATCTCAAATTAATTGAGTCATTGTTAGGGCCAAAGCACATAACATGGCATAAATTGTATCATTTCTATATTTCATATAATCCGAAGGTCTAGCGCCATCTGTGTATTATGCAAGGTTCTTCTATAACGCCATAAAGTTAGTAGACGAAAGTTGATGTTTATGCTCTTGTTAAAAAGAGCAAGTAAAGATTTCTTTAGTTTTCGCAGTAAGTTTTACCCACTTTTACATAAGGAATTTAAAAAGTTTCAATAGGTGTATTAATTTAGCTGCTTGTCATTTTTATACTACATTAAAATTGACATATTTGCATGGCATAGTTTGGACATAACCTCTTTCTGTGTATACTTCACTATCATAATTTCAAATACGCGCCTAGTCTCTTATCGTACCACCTATTGGTTGCCTATATTGTACCGGTACAATTTAGGAATTATAGGGTACAATTTAAAGTGTCAAAAGTGGGTACACGAGTATTGTGCTAACATTACATATTTCTAAAAAAGACAACATATGTGACTTTTGCTCCTAACGTCTATATCAGATTTGTTTTCTTTTGTGTTACCTATATATTTATATTTTTTAAAAATGAAATACAGATTTTTATTTAACAACCGTTTATTTCTTACAATTAGTTTTAAAAACAAAAATATTTTATTTCTGTAGTTTATTTATTTTTTTAATTAAAAAATATTTTTTTTAGGTTATCCAAACTGTGATTTCAATTAATTTCTTGGTTGAGTTCTAAAAAACATAATTGAAAATATTATTTTATTTTTGTAATTTTAATGTTTATTTCTTTAATTAGAAATATTTTTTTTAGTTTCTTATACAAACTGTGATTACAATTAAACACGTATTTACTTAAATTGTTTGTGTTATATTTTTATCTTTTCACAATTTTTAATTAAATCATATCGGTACGATAAAGGAAACATGGTACAATTTGGGAAACCCCGTGGTACAATTTAAGCAACTGGTTGCCAAAATTGTACCATTTGCAGAGGTTTTAAAAAAGACGTATCCGCAGTAGAAATTGTTGTGCAAAAAATCTTAAAAAAATAGAGAATATCTCAAACAGATCAAAGATGAATCTCAGTCAGTTCTCGATCCATTTTTATTAGGTTTTTGCAAGAAAAAATTGAAAACTGGTCCAATATAGGCGACCTTACCCTAACGCACAAGCTTTGACGTATTTAACTGTCAGAATACGTCAAAGCTTGTGCGTTACTTATGTCTACGACTACGACTGTTGATGTATATCGCTACACTATGTTATGTGCCTTGGCCCTTGGGTCCGTATTCATAGACGTTTCTCAATTCTCAAGATCAGTCTGTCTTTGTCTCGCGTATACTGTTTTGAGTGCGTTCGAAAATAAAGTTTGGTTCGTGTTGGGAAATGGTGAAGTTGGCGGAGAAACGAAACGCAGCGTTGGCAATTTTTAATACAGCCAACTTCACCATTTCCCAACACCAACCAAACTTTATTTTTGAACGCACTCTTTACCATACGCGAAACAAAGACAGACTGATCTTGACAACTGAGAAACGTCTATGAATACGGACCTTAGTGAATCTTACTTTGTCTAACTTCACGATTGATATAGTAATAATATATAACAATATTCATTTGTCTTGACAATAATCAGTTATTAGCCTAATTAATTGTATCGTCTTGATAAACCTCTTAAAAGACTTTATATCGATCGATATGGATGTATAGTTATAGTGACGAGATTCTCTTATTGTTACCCAGACAGTACAAAGTCCAAAATCGGGACATAAGGCGTCTTTTAGACATCATATCGTAAGAGTCTTAAAGATGTCTTTAAGACGTCTTATGTTTCAGTTTTGGACATGAGTGCTGTCTGGGTAGTTTATATTCGCTATAGCTGAGAGAAAATGGAGAGGACGTCCTGTGTGTCGTTCGCGTCGGCGCGGCGGGTCAGCTCGCGGAAAGCTTACACGTTTGCAAGATAAACACTCGCGCACAATTTTTACGTAATAGGCCCATCGCGGATTTGCTAGCTCGGAATTGCGGGTGTATCTCGCAGTCGCTAAATTTATCCTGTCTCGAAGTCAGCCGTGACCTCAGAGACTAATAACACGCTGACCCGAATCTGTTCGGAATCACCAAGTCCTGTGTCGGAGACAGGGTACTCCGACGGGATATACTAGGGACGTTGTAAACTCGATTGTATCTTCACCCTTCGTCGGCGCGAGCTAATTAAATTGCATAAGGTAAACTCCGTCCGGCGGCTGATTGAATAAGTGTTACAGGAATTCTCGATCGATTTTTAGCGTGACCCATTTCGCTTGAAACCGTAACCGACGAGTAGAGCTTCCTGGGACGGTCCAATCCTCTTGTGCGTGGATCTCCTTTTCGCGTCGGACGATTTATTATCTCGCGATTGGTGCGCGCGAAAGTAGAGTTCAGTTCACGGCAAGTGAACTGACGAGTAAACCCCGAGAATTGCACGGAGAGAGAAACCTACATTTTACAGAAATTGGAGAGCCACCGAGAAGTTTATTTTTTATCTAACCCTAAAAGATTGTATGCTGGTAAGCTGACAGTAAGCGCAAGCAGTGCCAAATAAACTTGCTGACGGACACTGTTGATAAATAAAAACGGGAATATTTGTTTGTGTATCAAATACGTGAAAACGTGGATTTATTTCTACATGTAACATGTTTTTTTTTACGCTCCATTTTGAGTCTTTGGTTTCAGTTTTATATGTATACCAAGCGTCATAAAATGATTTGATATATTCAGTAATAAATTTTTCATATTTATGCGCCAAGTATTAACATGTGTCATGATTGATCGTCGGAAAAATGCTGGTTATCGAAACATCGCTAATGCATCTTGATACACGTGATACTGCCGTATTTTTGAAACATTTTTCAAAGATATTTTGATACCGCGTACGGTAATACCGAATGGACGGCTCGGATAGCAGTGTGTGTTTCCATTACCGAAATAATATCAAGCGTTGCATGCGCAGTCGCGGTTTCGAGCGGAACAACCATTACTGATGCGAACTTCGACTAATTAGAGAAGCGAGCGCTGCAATTAGCGAGCTGGTTTACGTTCACCGCCTGTTGCGTTTGAGATGTATATTTGAAACGGGAAATGCTTAAAGCTTTAAGATTAATCTTTAACGTGAAGCCGAAATCCTCGTTAACTTTAGACCTACGATATGACGTATATCAAATGCTGGCTGTCAAGTAATGTTTGGCGCTGACTACTTCTTCGCTGTGTATAATTATGACGCGTCTACCGCTTAGGCACAATGTGTTTGCGTTGAAGATGCTCTGTAGAATATATTTAATTAACGTAAAAGCGCGCATATATGACGCCTAATAGAGTACGGTAGCGTGTCTATAACATCGCACCTCGAAATACATAGAGGTAAATGAAAGCTTTCAGGTCATAATGCAACACGGAATCATGTCGGAATAGGAAGACGTATAATGAAACAGAGAGAGATTTTAATGTTTTTTATTCTCTCGAGGGATCAGCGTAATTCCGTACACTACACGTAATTTTTGTTATTGCACGCGGTACTCTTTTATAGATAATTGTTTGTTAAAGCATTCATTTTATTCCGTATCTTTTCTTGTTCGACGCTTAAAGTTTAGTTAAATTTGCGAATAATTAATTGTTGCGTATAATTTTCAAAGTCGGATGAAAAACGGTTGACTCAAAAAGATTCAATTGAAAAAGATTTAACAAGATTGAAAGCGCGAGAGATGAATCGTCTCGTTTAGTGCGGAAATAATTGCGCAAACATAATTTACATCCTAACTCCGCAAGTCGAGGAAAACGTTCGCCATCTCGTTCTAATTTAAAACGTATTGAAAATACAATCAACCGATTTTGATTCTCTAATTGAGAATTTCCCCAACTGACTGAAAAAAAAATTGTTCTCTGTTCCCGACGATGATAACGAACAAAATATAACTCCGTCGCTCATTGTATGCACAAGACTAACGATTCATAAACGAGCTGTAAAACGTTCCACGACTATTTGCGTCATAAAAAAAAACAACGTTTATTTCCTGGGTTAATATAGAACGCAAGCGCACGGTGGAAAATTTTTACGATCATATATATTCTGACATTAAAATGGAAACTTTTTTTCCGCGCGAGCGCGCACAGACGCGGCCACGGATTTAGACTCGTGTTCCATTGACTCGATGCTTCCAGCTCCTTTAATTCTTAATGCGTTCTATTTCACGCGTCAATCTCCGTGCAATTCACACAGATTCGCGAGATCGGCGAGAGGCAGAAACTATAGGACGACTCGAGCAGTCGATTAAATAAGCTCCACCGCGCTATCGATGAATATTTCCTGGGGCACATTAAAAGCGGTTTAATCCCGACGAGCTTAACTCTCGAGATCATAGATAAACCACGATCGCCTCAACATCTCACTCCTTATAATAAGCATTAAAGAAAGTTTAACTCTCAACTGCTAACAATTAAATATGATTAAAACTGTCATTCATATTGACAGATTTAAATGCTCATGACATTTTTTTATTTCACTCGTTTTAATTAATTTCGTCAACAACTTAATTTATAGATTAATTTCATTTTATTTATCTTTTTCTCATGATAAACAGAGTAACAGTAAATTATAGAGGCGGTGAAAGATAAGGGAGAAAAGTATTCTTCTCGAACACTTTATAAAACATTTGCGATCGAGTTGATGTCGTTTACGGTAGTCGCGAGTTAATACTGCACGGTTTACGGGTTCGCCACTTAAACTACGCTAAAGCGCAGGAATCCGTCGATACATTTTCCAACAGTCTGTAAATAATTCAGGAAAGCGCAACTTTAAAGAATATAGTACCTTTAGATCGTCTCGCTTATAGATGCAAACATGGTTTATTTTCTCATATTATCGCGACATAAAGGAGACGATAATGTACCGGTTTATTGTTGCATATATACAAACTAACGGGTGTCGCAACATCTGAAGCGAAGATTAGAGTACCTAATTTCCAAATTAGAATCCCCGGAAAAAGAGCGCGCCGATTTTACTCATCGCACGAAGAGGGACAGCGTCTTGTTCTGGATCACCGTCCGATCGATTTATTCCCAACAAATTCCCTTTTCGTTTAACAACACTTCCAGCAGCTTGGTTTGAAAGCAGATCACCGCCTCTCAATCGCTTCAAGTCGCTTAAAAACTCAGACCCACTTCAATTACTTCCTTAAATATATAATGGCACTTTTCAAGCACAATACTGAAGACTTTTATGCACAGGAGTTTATAATGCCAGCAGCTTGAATCGTATTATTAGCGATTACGGGTGAAAAGTCACTGCTATTGGTGCAACGAGGTAGGGCACTGCTATTTTATGTCGTTTGCCCAACCGTCGTCTTTCGCCTCAAGCTTCACGATATTATTTAACGTGCAATTTGTATTATTGTTATACATTGTGTTCACCTGTTATCCTACTGTCACGAGTGCAAAATGAATTGTTTTACACCGTTTGGTCATGTTTTACAATTACGCTTGTTTCCAAGACAGAGATCGATGTGGCACTTCTATTGTAAATTGAACAAGAGTCAGTTTATACCGCAGAGGATGAACTGGCATCCGTTACATCAGCTTTGCACCTCCTCACACTAATGGCAGACTTGAGGGCCAGTTTTTCATAGTCGTTTAAACTGAAGTTTAGCTAAACTCACTCTTTGTCTTTTTCTAAAAGGGATAGTTAGAAAGAGACAAAAAGTGAGTTAAGCTAAAATTAAAGTTAAGCGACTATTGAAAAACTGGCCCTAAAAGAAGTAACTATATACCCCGCGTTCAGCATTAAGACGATGCCTTGCACAGTGCATATCAATGCTTTTCATCACGATTACCGAGTTACGAAGACGCTTAGTCTACCCGAAATGCTTCCAAGTAGAGCAGCGCGTCGTACCGCGCATAAAAATCGCGTCGGTAAGAGAATGAATGATGTACATACGTTGAAAAGAAACACTGGCTGCCAAACGTTTTTTTTGCGTAAAAAAATTATCTGTTGCTTCCGCGATACGACAGCGCGGTTCATGCTGTCAAACTGGCGATGCGAAAATTCGGACGAAAGTGTGCTTCAAAAATATTTTTGGTGGAGAATGAGGAACGTGAAAATAGCCGGCATCGCTAATGAGATTTGACGCGGTCTGCAAGAAAAGAGCAGAGGTCACGAAATTTTTTTTGTCAGCGAATTTCTTTTAAGGTTTACATTTTTTTAATTCAACATGTTTTGTTTTTAATTAAAAAAAGATATTAATCTAAAATGATATTTGAATAAAACATCATTCAGTTAATTTAAACACTTCTCATGGATCGCTTTATATTAAGGCTCCTGTTCACTCACTGCAGCCATCTTTGATTGATGACGTCAGAAGCGAGAAAAATATCATAAAAATTCTTGCGATGTACATTGAAATAAAATTGTATTTCAATAAGATAGCATTTGTAATCGATAGAATAGAGTTGTAAAATATACCGAAAACACTCCTTTAATCCACATATGTCGAATTGAATTGTGCTAATCAAGAACGAAAACTAGCCGTTTGACAGCTGCCGAATTGAAATAAATATTTATTTTCACATATTAAATTATAACCAAATGGGAATCTTCGGTATATTTTAACACTACAACAATTGTTTAAAATATAAAAGCACTGCACTAAAACGAAAAATAACGTTGTAAATCGCAAATTTTGCCAGGTGTGACGCTGTGTGTACTGTCAACGCGGACTTGGCAATCGAGCCAGCAGGAGCCTTAAAGGGATCCTGCACCCGTCTGTATTACCGACAAAATTACCGACAAATTACATTTTGGCCACCGTCATTTTTATCGCATTAATTCGACAAAATTGAAAACGCTTCTCCACGATTGCAGTACATATATCAATGATTCGAGGATATTCAAATTTTATATGGAAAACGATAAAAAATTACGGAATTACAGATTTTCTTAGATTTCGTTACCCACATTTATCTCAATATGGCGTCTCGAGTTGCGGACGGCCTGTCAATTCATCACAAGATGTGCTTCATATAAAAGATATACCTTTTGTACAAACGTGACAACAAGTTTCCTTGAATCACAAAACACGACACAACATTATTGAACCCTTGAAATCAAGATTACAAGTTTAATAAAAGCATAAGATGTGTATGTGTGTCGTGCGTATGTGTGCGTGAAATATAGGTGCTACTCTTGTCTATTACAAAGACAGATATAGGTCGGTAACATAGAAAACGATAGAAAATGGTAATTTTTCCGGTAAAACATTTGGCTGCAGGATCCCCTTAAGCAGGATTTTGCGAGAAATTGGATAAATGGTACAGATTCGTGGATATACCAATTAAAATCAGCAATTTTCATTTTGAACCATTTTTAGTAACTGTTAAATATATCTTCGTTATATTCTTTCGAAAAGTCTCATAATAACTGTCAGTCGCATTTTAACGAAAATCGCGAAATCTTGATGTCATGCCATTTATCTGAAATCCATAATTATCCTGCTCAGTCTTACATGAAAAATGCACGAGCGTATCCGTAACTTATATCTCCGTTATCGATTTTGTGGAAATCACTATTTCGTCCGAGTCGATTCTCGAATCGCCTCCGAATTTTATTAGCGTTCACTAGTAGTGTCTCGAATATACGATGAACTTTGACGTATAAGTATTTCACATTGTGGCCCAAGCATCAACCCCTGAGTCTGGAAACTATATGACCGCGATGTCAGATACGACGTTTATATTTGTCAGTAAGAATCTGAGAAGCGCGTTTTGCAGACCGTTAATACGTTATGCACCTACCCCGAGTTGCGTTTAAATTCTGCTCCCTAAGTCGACCGACATAGATGTACGCGTAGCAACGTAGATTGCAAAATCTAGAGACGTGCTCGTATCCCAATTGTTCAAGAGACGTAGAACGTAAATCAGAAAGGGGCAGTGGGATGAAGGTGCTACATCACGAGGAGACCTGTTCTGTCATTATGCCGCGGTGAATCGCGTTTCTTTTCCCTGGATAAAAAGCGCGACATTTTCATGTTGTAATCATCATCACGCCGTTGTGCTGGTTGCCCCAGAAGTACCGCGCTTCCTTTACCAATTCTACAGTTTACTCTTACCTCGCGAGAGGCATTAGAAATTAATGTTAAAATGAATTTAACATAGCAAACTTTAAATTAAAATTTATCGCTCTGACTTTGAAAACGAGCAACTTTTTTAACTCAATGTTTTTCTCTCGATACGTTCCCTTTGGAATTTAACGTTAAATATTTCAAAAAGTTATAAGCTTCAGATTATAAATTTTTCAATTTTGTTGAATGTGAAACCAGTCTTGTTTTAAGCAAAATTCAATCTAATGTGTCTTCCCTTCTGGAGCAAATTGAAGGAATTCGATGTTTTATTTGAAGATATTTAGTTAAGGTGAAGAAATTGTTGCAAAAACTAACCATTCTTCTATCTAATCTATGAACTCCGACTGGCAATTCACCGAAAGATTTACGAGCAATATATTACGAGCAAGAGGAATCGCGCGGGACCTCCGGCGCATCCTGTAGTTCACTCTCGTCTTTGCAATTTTGTTCACGACACGGCACCCTCATTCGCTCGCCCCCGTCGGCCTCTCAACTTTTCTTATCACGTAGATCCCCACGTGCATTAAAACGTCACGCTTCTCGAGAGGCCGCGCTCGACTGCAATTATCACCGCCGTCGATCGCGCTTTTCTCCCCCTTTACCCTTCTCTTCACTCCTGCCGATAACGTGATCAGAAACGACTGAAATTTCCAGCATCTGCACTGGTCGAGCCATCACGTGGACTCCTTAGACAGCGGCGGGGCTTTAGGCTGGCCGAGAACCTCGAGGCCGCGCGTCAACAGTGCCATCGACGTGGCCGGCTTCCTATCGCAGGTAAGTAATCGCGCCGGGAAAAATCCACGTAGAGAGAGATCGATGGATTACGTGAGGTGGACAGCAACGTCCTCGAACCCGCCGATCGATCTGCCGGCGCGATTTCGCCGCGACCTTCCCCCCTCTTCCTTCCCGGAGCGAACGCAAAGCTCGCGTCGCGTAGCGGCCGCGTAACCATACCGGCCCATGCCGGCATGGCCAGTTTCCGATTATAGCAATCGAGAAGATTGAAATCGGAAATCAGTGAAATCAGCGGGCGAGTTCCAAGGATAGCGTTTAGCCTTAACTACGGCGTTACGTTCAACATTTGGATACGCGCATATCCTGGAACTCAAGCTGATTCTTATCCTAACACGACATACGGGCGATACGATACATCCCGGACAGCACATATGTACAAAATCGGGACATAAGACATTTTTAAGACGATATTTAAGACGACTTATGATAGGATGTCTAAAAGACGTATTATGTCCTGATTTTGACCATGGTGCTGTCTAGGATGTCAATGCATATTCGAGACCGTTATTAAGAACAATTATGTTCAATAATAACGAGGTATATAGTTTTCTAGAATTTAGTTTTCAGTCAGATACTTAACACCTTCACTGCCAAGCGGAATAAAAAGAAATTACGGCATTTATGCATAAAAGCGACTCCCTCTCCGATTTGCTTGATATTTTAGTATGTTGTTGGGGATGGCTTCCCGAGTCATTTCATATATATATATAAGGGTCGGACTCAAATAGCTTCGGAGATACAAGCTGAGAAAGGAGGTATTTATGCATAAAAGCGACTTCCTCTCCGATTTGGTTTATTTTTTAATATGTTGTTGGGGATGTCTTTCCGAGTCATTTTATATATATATATATATATATATATATATATATATATACAATAAGGGCCGGACTCAAATAGTTTCGGAGATACAGGCTGAGAAAGGATAAAAATAATAAATACAAAAATAAACGTTTAATGATGATTTATTCAACACTATCATTAGGAATCTGAAAGATTTCAACCAAGTGTGTGCTTTGTATTTGTTTCAACTTACAAAGCACATACTTGTAAAGCGCGTCACTAACCTATAAGTTAGTGGCTCGCTTTATAAGTATGTGCTTTGTATGTGCTTCAACTTAGAAAGCACATATTTGTTAAAGCAGAGAACAGTTGGTATATAAAAAGTACATATTTATATGTACGATGAATAGTAGTGGGAGTGGATCTTGTTTTGCGTGGAAGTCCCTGTGTAGTATAGCCTGTTTGTTTATGTTTTTAAAGTGACTCTATTGGTCTGTTTACGCTCGGATTACCGCATTCTTTGATGCAATGGCTGAAATCTTTCAGATTCCTAATGATAGTGTTGAATAAATTATCATTAAACGTTTATTTTCGTATTTATTATTTTTATCTTTTCTCAGCCTGTATCACCGAAACTATTTGAGTCCGACCGTTATATATATATATGAAATGACTCCGGAAGACATCCCCAACAACATATTAAAAAATAAACCAAATCGGAGAGGGAGTCGCTTTTATGCATAAATACCGAAATTACATCCTTAGGCCAAGGCTGTTTTTTGACCAGTTGCTGTATTTTACTGCCGATTCTTACAGTATTTATGCTTTTCATTTTATTTTTGTGTGTTTTTTTATAGCTTTTGACTTGATTACTCGGTGTATTATTCACGATACACCTGGCCTGCTCAGTTTAAATGATACACGTGGCAGTGAGGGTGTTAATGATACTATTTAACTTAAATGGCGAGAAAAGATGTGCGAATTTCTGAGGATTATGAGATAGCTAATGGGCTGGTTAAACTTCTCTCTCTTTTATTATCGGCTAATGTTGAATTTTAATAACATCATTAGGTGTAGAATCACCGAGCAGCTTGTCGCGTTTCTTGTCCTTGTGGAAATTGAAGATCAAGTTATACCAGCCTGCGAGGTAGATAACGACTGCGTGGCAAGCTTTTGTACACGAGTCTGTTCCAGTTACACGAAAGAAAAGTAGTCATTAAATCCAATAAGGCAATGGAGAAGCAAGAATTCATTAATTCTGGTCTGCGTTTTCTTTTGCAGGAAAAAAATTTGTGCGATTATCCGATAAATTTATTATTATATTATACCGTAACGAGACAGCTCGCAGACCATTAATCGCTATCACCAACGACAAATTAGCCTCCGATTAGCCAAAAAATGAAACTTTTCCACGCGTGTCGTTAAACAATCGCCCGTCAATGCTGCCCTCCCACTTTGCACGATTGTTACACGATTGTTATAGTTTCAGATCGCGCATTTCGGCATATATTGTTAACGTAACGCAACCAAGTCAAAGGGAATAACCATATCCCTCAGTGCGACAGTTATTTCAATAAATAATGAACACGAAGGAGTTCGTGCGAAAGAGATACCTCAAACGTCAAAGTTCAAGGTAGTCTGTGGCGAAGTGTAGTGCACCAGATGATCGATATGTTCATGGATTACTTGTAAGGAAATGGACAAATTCATTTTCGCCGCATGGACGATGTGTGTATTACATTTCCAAATCGCGTTTCTCTCATTTCAAGTCGGCACTAGATGTCTACGTACTATTTGTCGTGACACACTTTGTAAATTTTATATACATATATATACAATATTTACATTATATTTTGATACACTGCCCTTGCGATTGGCACTACCAACGACAATTGGCTCACAATTGGCTCACAATTGGCACAATACTGGCACAGTTCTACCGTTAATAATACAAGATTCTGCTTGGTGTTCTTCAAGGTCGATATTGCACACGCGATTTCCCGCATTCAGCGTATTGTTCTTTGCAACAGCACGCGGAATTGACAGACTAAATTGTCCGGATAATCAATCGGTTTCTAATTTCTGACAAATTACAAATTCAAGACAAATGTATGAATTAATACCGTGGTGTGCTTCCCGCAGTATATATCGCTACGTTATATTATTCGTGCGATTCGGGACGCCCTCCAGGGTTCACGGTGATCAGCCCGAATTCGCTTCGTTGCGTTGTTGACACAAAATCGATCATCCCGCAAAAAGTACACACCGGAACGAATACCGCGTCGTCACTCGTGATTTTCAATCTGTATTTCGAAGATCGAAGGAAGTGTATATCGTGCACGAAGGGGGACGAGAACAGCACACATTTCATAACATCGTGATAAACATATTTCGTTCAAGGAAACGTTATACTCTTCAATTCAAACTTTATACACTTCTCCTGTGTTCTACTTACGCGTCACTGTCTTATGTCTTATGCTACCACATTACACTCGTAATGTATTACACTAAATTGCGCACAAAGTGAAACAGTGTCCATAAGAAATTTAATTCTTCTAGAAAAAAAAGAAAATGTTAAAAACATCATCCCAAATTCTGGTTCGCTCTGAACACGTCCCACGCCTTGTGGTTTCAGGAATTTCTGCGACGCCACGGGTCCACGTCCAAATTGTGTCGTAAGGTTCGCAGTGCAGATAACTTACCTCTCGCGTCAACGAATCGCCAACAGGACTCGCGATTTAGAAGAAACTCCAAGGACGAGAGCACCGAGGGTGACCGGGAATCCTTTCTGAAGCCAAATCAGGACGACAAGTCCGAGGACCAGGACTCAAGGAGGCAGAGCAGTCTCGAGAGCGCAACGAAGGACAATATGGAAACGTCGCTGTTGGATCCCGGTCATCAGCAGCCTTCCTCAAGGTAGATTAAATTTAAGGAACCGTTACATGCACCGATTTTCAATTCTTGCTCATTCTTCAATCCGATATTTTAGTGACGCTAAAAACGCGCGTCTCACCGGCACAAAATATTCATCAGTCTATCCCATAACGTAGACTGTTACAGAGAGAACTAAAATTATTTTTCCCACATTTCAACTATTATCTTTGTCAGCTATTATCTACTTTGTCAGCTATTTCAGTATTATTCAATTTTTGCTATTTTCAGAAGAGATTTGAGACGCTCATAGCAATTATGATTAGGGGAACATTTTAAACATATAATATTTGACCTTCTAATAATAGAAATGCAATATCCGCGGGCTAAAAACAGACTAAACTAACAGTAGAATCATACATAGACCTTATGCATGTTATACGCAGTTAAGTGTAATTTAATATTATATCTTGTAAGCGCTAAGCGCGAGGTAGATTCTTTAAGAAATTTGCATTTGCCATTTGCAGCGTGGAGACGATACCCTTATAATTCAACGACTTGGATGGACACCCTTCTTTATGCTGTTTCGCCAATAATAATATATTATGTGGTATCTCTTGAAAGTATCTGTTACGATTATGCGGATGAGATAATAGAAGAACGACAAACGTTCCCGTTTGTCGAAGATTCGCGTTTCGATCCGAAGAATAAATTCGTGTCGATCGTAGAACGCAAATCGCTCTAGCTGCATCGTGATTTTAGATGAACGGTGTCCCGTCCCCCGACACTGTCCTCGCTCTCTTGTAATTAATTACCGCGCCACAAGCGTTTTTGCTCGCAAATTCCTAATACGGTTTTACGAGCACTTGTATAATACAATAAAGATCACCGAAATGGCGCTCCTCCATCATGGATGATGGTGCATGTAGTTTTCGTCGACATATACGTTCGCGTACGTTTAGTGCATTTCAATTGCTGCACCAAAAGAGCATGTTCGTTTCGTAGTATTTTCGTAGGTATTCGGTTGCATTCGCGCAAACGGAAATGTAACCGTAACGTCGCGACAATTTTGTTGGAAAATATTGTTCAAGTGAACGCTGAATAATAATGATCTTTATTCGTGTTGCGTTAAACCTTCTCTGTTTTCGCAGCTTTCCACAAAGTCCTTTACGAGTCCGGGATCATGAAATGGAAATTTTGTGAATTGCGCAAGTCTCAATTTCAGTGGCAGAAGGGAAAATCGGCTCCGAAGTCAAAGGGATCTGTCATTAAAATTAAAATTGCAAGTTGTGCGAGACATCCCGTAAAGCCCTCGCAACAGGATGGATGTATTCAATGCATAATAATTTACCAATTTTATAAAAGTTTTACGTTTGGCTGCGCGCGCTGCAATTGCCTCCCAGCAAACACCAAGTTACATGTAACTTACATGTTAGTTGTAATTTTCTACTCAACAATGTAAATGTATAACACACGTGTTTTATTGCATTTACATTGTTGAGTAGGAAATTACGACTAACATGTGTAAGTTACATGTAACTTGGTGTTTGCTGGGATTTAACTTACATGTTAATTGTTTTTGTAACAATTATCGCAATTTTGAGTTACCCGTTTCTGCAAAACTCTGCAATATGCGCGCCGGTGGTATTGGCAATTTCATTAATCATCATCATTTCACCGCCAAGAATACAACTCGCGTTCGTTCAACGTTAACACAATTCAACGCTCGCGTTCGTCGACATGTAAATCAAATTAAACATGATATTCGTGTGCAAATATAATTTCAGGTCAAATACAAGTAATTTTCTCATTGTTCGCGTTTTACGCGAGTTACGAAATTTTTAAAATTAGCCGATTTAAATCTGAGAGGTATCTGTATTAGTAACAGTAGTATTAGTAAATGCATAAATTCCAAGTTAAATATCGTATTTGATATTGTATAATTATCGATATTGTATATTATCACTGATATAAATTATTATAAAGATATGACACTAAAATTATTCGAAATGTTCTCAAATAGAACAGTATATTTTATAAAAAGCGAGGCGGGGTGAAGCTCTAAGCCTCAAAATATATCGATTGCCATATAAATTTTTTTTAAGCATAACCGCAATATGTGACAATGTAGAGATTATGGGAAGGAGATAACAGCATAAAATTCTATTTTATTTTATGACCTATACATCGCGATAAAATATACGGAACTATATTACGGTTCCATATTGTCAGGAAAAATAACTCGACTTTTTCCTTGTGTTTTACGGCGAGAGCGTGAAATCTATTTTTCGCTATTTTTATATCAATATTTGAACCTGAGTGAGTAGACGTTACAAATTGGAAGCTCTAAAATTCAAGCTAATTGGAAGTGTTTGGCGTCGTTATCGGTCCTAGGGCTGAATTAGAAGCCGATATCGAGAAAGATGTTATCGATACCAGCATCTCCGCTTTAATTTGTCCTATGGACGGTTTCGCTGCCGATGCCACTTGGAGCGATCTATATAGTTGTTAGAAATGCAGATCGCTGCGGTGCGGGGTGGTGCGACTTATACACAGGGTAAACGCATCGACCTGGCCGTAGCTCGCGTCAGGTGCGCTCTCGCCCTCGAGCGAGCGATAATGACGGTCCGGGGAATTTAAACGCGACGATACATTGTTGCGGGAACGCGACGGACTTCGATCCGCGATGCAAGCCCCCGGCGCGGTCGGCCGCCGCCCGCGGCTACGCGGCCGGCTATCGATCACAATTTCAGTAGGCGATGCCCACTTGACCCGTACATCGCATGTAAATGACTCCGCTACTTTCGACCCTTCCTGGTTGCAGTCGTTCGACCTTCTCGCTTTTCGCAGCGCTCCGCCGCGTGTATTCTCACGTCGGCTGTCATCAAGCGATTAGCATCGGCGAGAATATCGCCGGCGATCTTTGTGTCGGTCTCGGGGAAGAATGCACGACGTGCGTGGGATGTTTAATCCACTCGACCGCGCCAAGAGAGGCAATTAAGTTATACGAGAATAGAATTGAATAATTTATATACACCGAATAAGCTACTGTCTCGATCGTTTCTTTTAATTTTCAAATTATGTTCGTTAACATATTTGATCAAAGCTTAAATTATTTACATCTAACTACATTAGAAAGCATTTAAGAGAAGCCCCTTGTAAAAGAAATTAGTAATGAAAGGGTTACATGAACTATACGCGTACTTGTTTTTATCATATAAAACGCTTATTTCGAAAATAATAAAAGAACAAGGGAGGAGAGAGTGTGTGTGTCTACTTTTGAAATATTATATTCATGAATTAATATTGATTTTAATTACATTATACCAATAGAGAAGATGATGAAATTATTGAAAGTCATATCTTTCAGTGATTTAATCAGAAATTAATAACTTCATATGTTGATAAAAGTATTATATAAGACCGGCATATAAAAGCCATTTTTGCTTCAAACTAAAATACTATTCCGTAAAAAACTATTCCAACCTAATTTTATTACATGATCCCTTTTGGTGATAGAAGACTCGACGAGTTTTTCGAAACTATATTTACTTTATTTTCAATTTAACGCCGGAATTTCTCGGCAAAGATACGGTAAATCATATTGTGTGTTCTTATTTCAATGTTGATTGCGATGGCCATTATATTAAATTGGATTATAAAAAATATTAATTTACTTATTTATTTACATTATATTAAAATAGCATAAATTTATTATAAAAAGTATCAGAATACGCGAATTAAAGCGCGCGACTAATATGATATAGATTATAATTAGCGACGGGATTAATCTTATCTTGCAAGTATGTTTGAATCTGTTGGCATAGTTTCAAACTCTTTATAATTACCTCGAAAAATAAAAACAGTATACTTTCAAGTAGACTCGAACCTGGACGAAATAGATTGGAACTTTTTATGAGTACCTCGAAAAACAAGAGTAGGTATTACTTCCAAGTGGACTCGAACGTAGATCAAATATATTCGGATCTTTTATGAGTACTTTATTAGAAATTTTACATTCCTTCGATGTTTGTGTATAAGCGTTTATACATATAAAATCTGTGTATAAAGTTAAATATATTATTCTTTTATAATTACAAATATTAAATTATCAATTGTTTTAAATATAATAAAAATATGATTAAAAATATAGAGTAAAAGTTACTTTTAAAATCTTTATACATTTATACATTCTTTAAATTAACAACTTTATTTTTAGAGTTCGCAGTTCTAGTACTATTTATAAAAGATTCGATTCTTTGCAATAGAAACTACTAACAATAAAAAGTTTCTTTAATAAGTAGTTACATTCACTTACAGAAGTAGTTACTTATAAGTAACATTTCGAATCCTGCAAATACTTATTCTAAATTTCAAAACTAACTAGTCAGAATCAATTACTTCGCAAGTACAATGTATGAAATATTATTTCTTATGATATTACTCGAATCCCAGAAAATGATGAATTTTACTCAGATTTCTAAGTACATATTGAACTTAAGACCATTCTTAATTATAACAACTGATTTCTGACACAATATCGAATTATTGAGTAGACATAGTTTCCATATATATATATAGGCTATAAATAATAATTTTTGATGTAATCTATATTTAGATATGTATATTATAAAACACCACTTAAACGTAATTTCTCAATTTGCAATCTCTAACTTTAAGTATAATATATTGAAAGCTTTTACATCACTTGTCCCTTACTATATTATATTTTTATCAATAACATTAAGTTCATATTTTTGTACAATTGTTAATTGTATACATTTAAAAATGTTACAGATTGATAAGTATTATAACTATCAGTTTATATAGCAAAATTAAAATTAGAGCCCAGCTTCAGAAAGATGTCAATCTTAAGGGAATCCTGCACTCTGCAGTCAAGGCCAAACTCCGACGATGTCGATAATTTCAACGTTTTCTATGTTTCCAGCCTATATCTGTCCTTGTATAGACAACGAGATAGACAAGGATAGTACCTATATTGCACGCACACATTCTTCTGTACGCACGAACACACATCGACACTCTATGCTTTTATTAGACTTCTAATCTTGATTTGGATGGTACAATAATGTTCTTTCGTGTTTTGCAATCAAGAGAAACTTGTTTTCACGTTCGTACAAACAATATATCTTTTAAATAAAGCACATCTTGTGATAAATTGACAGGCCGTCTGCCAACTGGAGACGCCATATTGAGGTAAATGTATAGGTAAGGAAATCTGTAATTCCGTAACTTTTTCTCGTTTTCCATATAAAATCAGAGTTTCTTTGAATCAGTGACGTATGTACTGCAATCCTAGAGAAGCATTTTCAATTCTGTCCAATTAATACGACGCTACGTGACAAGATAGAAATGTTGGTATACAGACGGGTGCAGGATCCCCTTAAGAAGTTATTCTTTATGAGGTCCTTGAAAATATTAAGGGTAAAATTCAGATCAAGAAATATTTTTTAATGTATAATAATAATAATCGCTATTTTTACATAGTCTTACTAACCTAAACATTTTATGTTCGTATTTAATAAATGTAATTGTCAGAAATTGAAATTGTTAAATAGATTGATTTCTCGATCTTTTCGACTGTCCACATTATTTGCTGAATGGAAAGGCTTTGAGTATATAAACACACACACACACACATTAAATAGCTAATAAATCCATACCTCCTGAAGATACAAAACAGAAATTAAATTTTGTATTGTAACTTTATATATTGCAGAGTCATATAATGGCATGAAGAGGAAGGTAACACTGAAATAAAACAATAATAAAATCGATATGTAACCTAAAAGTTGCATTAGGCAATAGCGAGGGTTAATATAGTTACTACAATACTTGTTCCGTTATCGCAGAGTCTCATTTTGCTCACTCCATCATAAATCGATCATAATTTCAGAATGCGATATCACCCGCTATGTATGCTAGGTATAAGACCATTAATGAATTTCATCACTTATAGTCATTCACTCTGCACGGTTCATTTTTTGCATTATAATAGCTCGCCGATATGACCATCTCGATTCGGTTAAGATGATTATAAAGAAAGCAATAATCAAATGGACCGCGATATCGTCATACACATGATCGAACGGCCTTCCGCATTCATACTTACCGTTCTGGAAATTGTTTCACACGCATATTTCGTGCTTTTGCGCATATTTCACGCTGCTCATTACATTACTTTATTAATTTATTAATTTTACAGCCGCTTTGTTAATGAAGCACAACAAAATTTTTCACAGAAAAAAACAAAGATCTAATAATATCTACTTTAATAAAAAATTAAATTTCATGTTTAAATAGAATTTCATAGAATTTATGAAAATATAATATCTCTTTCTTGTTTCCTTTTGCTGTAAAGGATACAATTTAGAAGCATAAAGCAATAATGTAATCTTACAGAGGTATATTTTTCGGAGATTATTATTTTTCATTCCCCAGCAAACACCAAAGTTACGTGTAACTTGGTGTTTGCTGGGTTTTATCAAAATATGTCGGAGCTTGATATCGTATATATATAGCAGACACGTGGTACACCCCGCCGCCGTATCTGCCGCGGTATCGTTCTCGTGACAACTTTTCGTTTCCTCTCGGCAACATGTTGCACCGCCCAAGTTAGAATGTCATTTCTTGGTACGCGATTTCGTGCGATTTAGCGACAATCTCGCATGCGGCGGGAACATATCCCCGAGTATATATTTAGGTCATTTAAATTCTACAATCGCGCACACGCACGTCGTTTAGATACGGCTCAGCGGCGAACGTCCTGCTCTCCTTCCTAGGCATCGCATCATTTCCATAATGTCAACGTTACATGCACACGTGTCGCTATACGCAGCCACTATACGGAGCTTATGAATTATGAAAGCGCGGCGCGTGCATGCGACATGTACACACAAACTTCCTTATAGCTCCTAGCTTGATTTTGTCCGTAGTTACGCAAGCCGTTTTTCTTGCCGCTTTATCTCCCTTGACATTCAAAACTCTATCTCGCGATTACTATCGTCCGCCGAGCGACCATTACGAGCGAGAATGCTGCCTGGATGAATTCACGCGGCGCAATTGACCGATCTCCGATCGGTCTTCGACAAAAAACACCTGTAACTTATTTTTTTTTACTCACATAGCTTATGCGGAGTTATAATTAGAAGGACAGAAATGAATATACGCGCACATAGATATTAATAGTTTGCTCTACGATGATCACAGTAGGGTGATGTGTAATTTTTAACGCGCACATAGATATTTTACTTGATTAGGATCAATGAGAAACTATCGCACTACTGCCGATAATATAGGTATAAACTTTAATACTAGATTTTTTACTTTTGATAATTAGCAAGTGATTGCATTATCAATTTCTCCTTAATCTACTAAACCAACAATATATAAATAATAGATTTTTATTTTTGATAATAAGTAAGTGACTGCATTGTAATCAATTTTTTTCTTGATCTCCACATGAGATCATGAAGATTCAATATTGGAAATTGAAGGTCCTTTTGTAGGTCAAATTTGAACTCACGAGACGTAAGCGTATATTACATTTATCGGCCTCGTTTGTCGGCCAACTTTGACATCCATTTGATTTCGTAGCAGTATAGCTTGTTACCTTGTCCGTCGATATATAATATTTGCAAAATTACATATTAACTCTTGAATACACATGGGTCTCCCAGACCCAGACGAAACTTTGCTTGCTCGCAATTTTTTTATTTTTGATATTTAGATTTCATAACTTGACAAAATAAAACTTTTCGGTAAATCTTATTTATGCATATTCCTAAATCTTAGAGCTTCAAAATAAAAGAAAAAACTAAAGTATTAATCTGAACCAGAGTTACAGCCTATCAAAGTTACATGGGTCTCCCAAACCCATGGTGTGTGTTTTCGGTGTGTATGCTCTGGAAGCTGTATGTTCTAGAGTTAAACCGTTCGGTAATTAAGGGGATCCTAAAATCATCTGTATTACCGATTAAACGCTATATCTGTCCTTGTATAGAGATAGACAAGGAGATAGACAAGGAGATAGACATGCAAGGATAGACAAGGTTATAGGTTATAGTCTTTTAAGCACTAAACTTTTTTGTTAGGTATCTGAGGCTAATTCTGACAACGGTATGTTATTTCTTCATGTTATCTGCTGTCAAGGTGGGTCTCATTTTGTAACAACAAATTGTAGAATGTTTATATATGAAGCAAATGTTGTCATGAGTTGACGTTTCGAATACATAACGAAAATCTGCATTTCTGAAATTATTTTCGTTCTCGGCATAAAATCGTTTGACGTTGACAGCATTAGTGCATATACTTTAACTTTGGAAAAGGATTTTTCAATCTCTAAAGCCAATAAAAAGAATAAAAAATCGCGTTTAATGGGTAATACAGACCGTGGGTTTAGGATCCCCTTAAGGGGATCCTAAATCCGTCTGTATTACCGACCAAATTCTATATCTGTCCTTGTATAGACAATGATAATAGATAAGGATAGACAAGGTCATAGGTTATATAATCTTTTGAGCAACATTTCTTTTTTGTTACGTGTCTGAGCCTAATTCTAACTACGGTATGTCATTTCTTCATGTTATTCGTTGTCAAGGCTGGTCTCATTTTGTAACAACAAATTGTAGAATGTTTATATGAAGCAAATGTGCTGTCATGACTTGACGTGAGAGTAAGTAACGAAAATCTGCATTTCTGAAATTATTTTTGTTCTCGGCATAAAATCAACCAGCGTTGACATCATTAGTGCATATACTTTAACTTCTGAAAAGGATTTTTCATTCTGTAAAGCCAATAAAAAGATATGTTGCTCAAAAGAAAATCGGTAATATAGAAATTACAGGCGGGTTTATGATTCCCTTAAGTTCCGGATATACGCAAATGTAAATATCGCACACAATGTGTAACTACTCCCTCGCACAGAACGCGCGAATATCGAAATCCAAATAGCACGCATGTCCAAAATCGGGACATAAGACGTCTTAAAGATGTCTCTAAGACGGCTAATGATATATGATGTCTTGGCGTTATCAAGAACGATCGCGCTTGTGTTTCAGGGACTCACCGGTGGCATCTTCATCGTTGGTTACCAGACGTTTCGGGGGATGGCGCACCGGCGGAAGCCACGAGTACGTCAGATGCCCCGTGCGACAGCCTGCTTCCATGGACGAGCGGTAAAGATCCTTAGTTTTATCCAAATCTAAAGGTGCGGGGGGATAGGTAACCGTCGAACTTCGGCGCTCCCTCGTTTTCGATAACGATTCGAATGCAGGTGACTGAATTGCGGAATCTTTCCGTGATCATAATTGGCGAGCGTCGACCGTGACGCGTCTGTAAAATGCATCGTCTCATGAATACCCAACAAACGCGCTCGGTATTTATAACCCAAAGTGCCTCCCTGAACCTATCGGTCGTAAATACATCGCTGTAGATGATGTCGTCTTGTCCCACAAAATATCTCCCAGTTTGTTGAAAAATAACAACTCGGTCGTGAGTCGAATCTTGTGCAAGGCCGACAATACTACCGTGTGCACGTATGTACACGCAATGAAAGTACCTCTAAAGGTCCTTTTATAGCCCGTTTCTTAGGAAATACATTGGACTGATGGACGCATACTCATTTTACAAATTGCATAAAATAAATGACAGATGTGCAGATAAATTTCAGATACAGCAAAATTCCAATCAGTTTCCGCATCATTTTTGATCGATTGCAGACATTTGTTTGATTACGTATTTTTAAATTTGTTTGCATTCGTTGAGGACCCAAAAATTTTGATGCACATGTATACTAATAAAAAGAGACAAATCCCCGAATATCCATCGTTTTGTTTCGTATGTTATACCTACATATTACTGCGCAAAAAATAGAAATACAGAAATAATAAACCAAAACTCATCAAAAACAATTAATAAAATTGAAATATTTTAATTGCTTTCAAAATATGACACAAAAATGAAAATTCTTACCCTCTATTATAATATCATTGGTCTAATGATAATTTCGTAATTTCAAAATTGCATGCTTTTAATCAATGCAGGCTTTCTGGACGTCACATAAAATTTTAATTTTGAACAATTTATGAGCGAAATGCTTTAACGTTTCTGGTTTTATTAGCCCATCCTGTCCTACCTAAATTAGAAGACTTAATTAGAGGACTGAGACAGTAATGCCGAAAATCGAGGGAAACCGATCAAAGCCGAAATTAAATCCTGATTTCACGTCGACTGATTCCGGAAATCCCGCAGGTGTTATCGGCGATCGTACGAGTCCGAGGCCACTCGTCCGCCACGGTACTATCACTATCATCGACGCACGGACGCCGAGCGGCACACGAAGAGCTGCGAATACGCGAGGCGAGCGGCCACGGAATCGAGCATCGAGGTCCAGCACTTCGGCCTGCCAATCCTCAGCGTGAGCGAGCCGAGCCCTCCGGACGAGAGCGAGCGCGTCGACGACTACTTGTAGGACTTGCTTGCCGAGGACTTCCTCAAGGAGCTCCTCGTGTGATCTGCCCGATCGGTCGATCCTCCGATCCCGCGCGGCACGGTTTCGCCCTTAGTCTTATATTGTTAGAATTGGGACCCGAACATTTTTCCCTCCTATTGTCGAACGTGCCCCCCGTGTCGACCCGGGGCCAACGGCGCCGTTCTGCCGCGTACCGTGACTTGCCAGGAATATTTGCGATCGGTCCAAGTAAGACGAAGTGAGGCAGGAGAGCGCGGGTTTTTCGATCGCGTACGCTCTATCCCTGTTCGTTGTAAGCGACACTCTCACGTGTACTTATCTTGAAAGAGTTCGGAGATCATGGATATATTTGCGATTTGTATTATAGGAACCGCAAATATAGCGTAGCTACGAGGAGTAACCGACCTCGCGTTTGATTCTGATTTTGCTTACCTAATTCTCAGCACGTTGGAAAACGACAAAAGCGCTAAATACTGCACGCATATCTAAAATTGGGACATAAAACGTCTTAAAGACATCTTTAAGACATCTTTAAGAGGCCTTATGTCCCAATTTTGGACATAATGCTGTCTAGGTAATTACCTCTCTCAACATAATAACTCTGCTCGTCAATATATATTTTTCAGTACCTTAGAAGTTCTCTCCAAAAAGATCAATCAGATGTTACATAGGTACCTAGAAAATAGTCAATGTGTATGTATGTGCGTGCATTAAATCTGCGTCTTTTTATAACGTCCCGAGAAAGAAGTGAAGCCCGGATCAAACTGGACCACATCCTTTGTATCGTATTACTTCTAACAATAAGACGTACGTGGCCTGGATGGTGAATAATTTCGTTTCTCAATATCGCGGATTGATTGTAATTCGCGACAGGAAGAATTCAACTGGAGTTGTCACATTGAATTCTCAAGAATTAAAATCAAATTCACTGCACATCTTTACTTACGATGGAAAATATCATATGGTTGACGCGGCGATTTAAGGATAAAAAATGCCATTTTGAGCTTGCTTGCGTGTAGATTCGATCAATTACATTCTTACGCGTTTATTCTGCGACGCACGAATAAACGCGTAATAATAACACACATGTTTCCTTCCATTTTGCACACTCGTCCACGATCTTCTATTCTTCTCACGCGTAACAGCGGCATAGAAAATGGCACTTTCCTATTTATGGCTTATCGGAAATCATATAAGATACATCAAAGTCAAAGTTTTTCCAACTTCGTAATACAATTTGAAATTAAATACATATACTCGTACAGAAATCTCGATTTAGAGTTGAAGCCACGTCCAGATACGGATTAAAAACAGACGTCCGCTCTCAAGTGTCTCTTTATCATGTTTATTTTCAGCATCACATTGGTATAAACTTCGACTAGATTTCTCTCAGGAATTTGTAAAAAATCGGGCCATCAAATATCTCATCTTACGCAGTTACATAAAACATATCAATAGATATCAGAAGCGAATCATAAAACTGGCTATAAATGTCGCGATTTAGCTAGTGAATACGATACAGATGTTTTACGAAGAATCATAATCATAATAGAGTATCGCGAGCTATTTTATATTATCTTATCACGTGTCATCCAAATACTTGATAGATATATTAAATTGCATATGAAAGATATTACCTTTAACTCACAGGGAGAAATCTACGATTAACGAAATTGTTACATTACAGCATTGCTAAAATCTTTAATATTCTATCACTCGAATACATATATGCACATCTTCATATTTTTAATTTTCTTTTAGCCACGAAGGGACCATATAATATGTCTGGACATAGTTTTTAACCACTTGGCGTTTAATCGGCGAACGCAGATCCGTGTATTTGAAACGCACTGACAAAGTTGTATACGTGTCTGTACCATATTTGACGATTCTAAGGGATACTCCAACATTAATCACGCGCGTATACGACTTTGCTGACAAATTTTGAATGTCATTGAAAATCTGCGCGAGGGGCAAATTAATCAAATTATTTTTGTTCTTAAATATTAAGCATTTCCGCGTTATCGAAGCCTATATGGGCTGAAACGTCTGTGATACACGAACATTTTTAGCCCGTGGATAAGCTGATGACACCTCGGAAATGTTTATCCAAGTGGTTAAGCGGCTCGTGTGGTTCGCGCCTCCTCTTGTTCTCACGGGCTGCTGGAACTGATAATCTTAGGATGAACTCGAAGAAACACTTGCTTGCTTTATCTCCTCAGTATGTAAAGATAAACGTGCAGTCGCATGTACTCGAAATTATACGCCTCGACCACTTGCAATTTGCAATATCACATCATCGTGCAGCGAATCAAGGCACGGGATGCCTTGGACCAGCCGCGCAAGCTTTTCGGCCGTAAGAAGAAGAAGCGCGACTGATTCGAAGTAATCTGGCGCACATGCCAGGCGCGTGTGCGCTTAACCGCTCATAGAAATCAATTTATTTTCGCATTACCCACATGTCTCTTCCAAACGACGATTTAAGACTTGCGCGTGCGAAAGTTCTCGACGCACAGATGCCTGAAAGCTCGAATTGTATTCTGATCTTTCGTGAGTCGAACGAATTAGATTAATTTTTGCGGATTCGTAGGGAACTTGATAACAGCACTCTCTCGATCACCGTTCGAACTCCTTTAGGCAAAGCTCGTCGTATGTCGCATAAAATTTATTATACGTGTATCAATGTCTGTGACACATAATGACGGGAGACAAAGGAAGAAATAAATAAGGGAAAATTAGCGATGTTAGTTAATAGAGAGTTTAACAATCCCACACACTTTACGCTAAGAAGATATATTAATCCATCTCCACGTGTAATTAAGTCGGCTATATACTGATTATATATATACATGTACGAGTTAAGCGAGAGTTTGGAAGAAATCGCTACTTCCAGGTATCTACGCGATTACGAAATTCCTTCACGCGCGAAAAGCGTGACAATATCCTTGATGAAAAACTTACCCGCGTGTGAGCCGCGAGGTTCCATCTCCTCGAAGGAAGAGGATGTTGAGAAAACCTTTTCTTTACCCTCGGCTTATCACCCCTATCAGGGTTTATCGTAACGTGGGAACAATATAGATTGCGTAATAATGCGTGCGACAGATTCTCGCGCGAGAACCACCTCGCGTCGACGGGTTATCCGGAACATTCTGCAATCTTAAAATCGAGTCAATTTTAGAGAACAGAGCCGCGCGACTTCTTTCCATTATCGCAATTCGCTGCTAAGCGAAGCACGTGCCTCGTCGCTACCAATATTTCTCAACTTCGCATCTCTGGACCAATCGTCGTAGAAATAAAAAGGGGCGACGATAATAAAATCGTGATTATAAATCAAATACTTTATCTCACCGATATCATTGATGGTTAATTTAAACGCAGCTATAGGTATATATAAAGCTAGATTAGATTAAAGGGTAAATATATAGATTAACGAACCCCTCTCCAATGACCTTGACCTTGACATATGTTGTCAAGGTCATGACCCTGAGTAATAATCAAAAGGTTCTAGCCGTCGGACTTTCTTCATTAAAAAGTTATTAACAAAAAAAGTTTGAAAAATATAGCAGTTATTTTGAGTATTGAAAGGCATAAACTAATATGTATGCGAAAACAGTACATGTATACTTTATAATACCTATATAGGTTAGTAACGCGCTTCAGTAAAGCGCGCCACTAACCTTTACTTCTTAAAATTTCGCCCACCCCGACCCTTGTGGAATACGCTCCTCTGTCCACGCATGTACTTTGAAAGTTGTAAAGCGAGGTCCACCCATCCCGACCGCTGTGGAACGCGCCCCTCTGTCCACGCATGTACTTTGGTATATTAGTCTTGTATATATCTTATAATACTCAAAATAACTGCTGTATTTTTCAAACTTTTTGAAGTGAAACTTCTTTCGGCGCGGGGGGTGATTCGGACCGAAAGTGTTACGGAAGTCGCGTTACGGAAGTCTGTCACGAAAAGTCGAAACTTCTATGAGAGTGATTCGGTGCGTCGCGTTACGCGTTCGCGTTATGGAAATCCGTCACGAAAAGTCAAAACTTCTACGGGAGTGATTCGGTGCGTCGCGTTACGCGTTCGCGTTATAGAAGTCCGTCACGAAAAGTTAAAATTTCTACGGGAGTGATTCGATGCGTCGCGTTACGCGTTCGCGTTATGGAAGTCCGTCACGAAAAGTCAAACCTTCTACGGGAGTGATTTGGTGCGTCGCGTTACGCGTTCGCGTTATGGAAGTCCGTCACGAAGTCAAACCTTCTACGGGAGTGATTCGGTGCGTCGCGTCACGGAAGTCCGTCACGAAAAGTCAAACCTTTTACGGTAGTGATTCGGTGCATCGCGTTACGCGTTCGCGTTATTGAAGTTCGTCACGAAAAGTCGAAACCTTTACGGGAGTGATTTGGTGCGTCGCGTTACGCGTTCGCGTTATGAAAGTCCGTCGCGAAAAGTCAAAACTTCTATGGGCGTGATTCGGCGCGGGAGCGTTACGGCCGACCATCAGATCCAAGCGTCACAAAAATGTGTTCTTCTATTAATTATAACATGGAAAGAAATTTGCGTGTGGCCTCCACGCGCGACAGAAGTGAAACTTCCTAGCTGTGAAGAATAGGATAGTATTTCGTTTATGGTATCTGAATTAAAGCCTGTATAATTCACAAATTAAATTTTAATTATAAATTAAAGCCGATGCAATTTACAAATAAAAAAATATACGTGTGGCCTCTACGCGCGGCAAAAGTAAAACTTAGCTGTGAGGAATAAGATAGTATCTTGTTTATAGTATCTGAATTAATGCCTATGTAATTCAGAAATCAAATTTTAATTATAAATTAAAACCGATGCAATTCACAAATAAAAATTGATTTGTGAATTAGCCTATATAATTTACAAATCAAATTTTAATTATTTAAAGCCGATGCAATTCAAAAATAAAAATTGTTTTGTGAATTATACAGGCTTTAATTCACAAATAAATTTTTATTTATGAATTGCATCGGCTTTAAATAATTAAAATTTGATTTTTGAATTATATAAGCATTAATTCACAAATCAATTTTTATTTGTGAATTGCATCGGCTTTAATTTATAATTAAAATTTGATTTCTGAATTACATAGGCATTAATTCAGATACTATAAACGAGATACTATCATATTCCTCACAGCTAAGAAGTTTTACTTCTGCCGCGCGTGGAGGCCACACGTATATTTTTTTTGTTAATAACTTTTTAATAAGGAAAGTCCGACGGCTAAAACCGATTGTTACTCAGGGTCATGTCCTTGACAACATATGTCAATGTCAAGGTCATTTTGGAGAGGGGTTCGCTAATCTATATATTTACCAAGATCGAACATCAAGTTTTAAAATATCGCTAGGCGCTTACTATTTTATTCTTTTTCAAGAAAAGATATCGCTATAATATCGTAATAATATTTTAATATAACATTTTTTGTATTAGTGCTTTAATCATATTTTGCGAAGAAAGTTTCTTAGACATCATAACATTATTTGTAATTACAGGGTAAACAAAGATAGCGAGCAAAGTTATCAGGCTTGTGCATATTTTTTTCAAAACGTTAATCTAAAGAAATGCGGTTTTTACCTTTTCAATACTTTAAATTTTTGATATCATCACGCGGGTAATTTACAAACTGTAAAGTTCGGGGACCAATCGAAATAGATTACACAAACTTACTTTTGCTCGCAAACAACGATTTTTATAGGACATAATTGCACTGAATTACGTCGCAGAAACTATATGTATATTTGCCAAGTTCTCACTTAAGGAGGTTCTACAGATAATGGATGTATCCAAAAATTGGAAAAAAACTTCATGGACGTATAAATTGAGATGCGAGAAAAGTGCTCGAAAAATTTTAGCATCGGTTATCGTGTAAAAATTTGCGAAAATGAATTTCGAAATCACAGTTTTTAACATGAGCTCTTATGGCAGAGGGGTTCCTGGAGACAGGAAACGAGATATTAATTATATGAAGGCGGCCTATCAGAGATTCAAAAAACGGAGCTCTTATAGATCTTAATCTAAGCTTTTCAGAAATATCGAGAAAAACAAGGGTTATCGTGTAAAATTTTGTGATATTTGCTATTGAAACAGGCCATATATCACCGTTCACGTAGCGTGCTTCGAATAACAAGGGAGATTTGGCAACGTCGCAGCGACTGCACGAGTGTTTGTGTGTGTGTGTGTGTGTGTGTGTGTGTGTGTGTGTGTGTGTGTGTGTGTGTGTGTGTGCGCGCGTTTTCTCTTTTGACACCACGCAAGACTGTATCCTTATTTCTCCAAGAATTGGTAGGGCTTGGAGAAGTCATTATAAATTTATAAAAGTAAACACAGTCACTGACTAGAAAAGGACCACGGTCATATGAGCAGAAGCGAGACTCAAGTTCGTGACGTTGCCACATTTTTTCGCATGTATAAGCCGGAGTCAAATGAGCACTTAAACGATATTTTTAATTATTTCTTGCTTCGACTAATATGGGTATGATATAAGCTCTAACGTGTCATCAAAATTCATAAAAATATTTTATGAATACTTAGAATTGATGAATTTGAAGATTTTCTCTTCATCTCTCAACTGACTAAAGAGTACCCGTAGAGCCTCCTTAATATTTGATTAGGACATATCAACATCGATTAAATTTTCCTTTTAGCTTTAAATAGCGAAAGTCGAATTTGGTAAGAGTATATGTCGTATATTCGCGTATATACACATATTCAGTTATAGTTTCCTCTCTCCTTTCGTACACATACTTACATATCTTATATGATTATATTATTTATTTACGTTATCAATATTAAGTCAGAGAACTTTTCTGCAATTTTATAAAATGCAAGCATAAAAGACGATAGGAATACTAATATAAGCTAAATTTTTTTCTAATGATTTTAATATGGCATACAATCATACACAAAGCACGAAGAGAAGTAAATTTCAAACTTTACTAAAAGTCTTTTCGGCAGAACAATAATATTTTATATTTTTACTTTGGATAATTTTCGTGCGATTTTAAGTGCTACAAACATCAGTACGGAATCTGGCGTATTGGTAATAAATATTAGTCATCGCCTTACTATACGACCTTTTCAAACCTAAATGCCTAGTGTTCGATTATCTATTTATCTATTCCTCAAATTACAGTTGTTGAGAGTTGTGCAAAAGGAATACATTGAAATATTAAAACAAACTATTCCACTCATCAATTTCGCCATATCGAACACGTCATTAAAGTAGCTTTTATTACACCTTACATTTTAAATATCAGGTGTTATATTTTAATATATTACTATACATCTCCAAAGTGATTGCAGCATGCTCCGAATCGATAATTCTAGGTTGTTCTTCTCAGGATTTTCGCGCAAACGTATGTCGCATGTATTAACCGGGCTACAATGTATGGACAAACAAGTGACGAGCGCATTTATGGTAACTGATTGTGAGTGAGAAAAATCGATAAAAATCGATAAAAAATTTTAACTCCCCCCGATCGCCGCGATTGTCGTGTATCGTCGTCATCTCGCCCATTGATCCGCCACGGGCTGCGCCGTTGCGACCAAACGCGGCTCGTACGTTCCTTTCTTTCGTAACGTAGGTACTCATGTAAATATCTACGACCAATAAAATAATAATTATAAAATATACGGTAAAATTAAAACACTCATGGACGACACTTTTTATCCCTGTCGTTTAAGGTAGTTCTGTCGCGACACTACGATACAAAAGTTTATACCGGTTTCGGTAGCATGTGTTGGCGTGTAGAATGAATAGCTCCCGTGCCGCACGCAAGTGTGTGCTGTGTACATGTGGCGCACATCTGGCGCACATCTGGCGCACATATGGCGCTTCGGCTTTCGCCACAATCAGAAACTGAGAAATTGTATATCTTACGTATCAATTACTTCGAAACTAGGCGGTCAAAGGTCTTCAATTTTTGTGAATATATTTTTAAAAGTCTCTTCTATCGTTTTCTTGTTTTTCATAAAAATCGTAAGAGTAGTTTGTTGCTACAATTAGAAACGTGATATCGGAAGCCGTTTTCGTCCTACCTACAAGTAAAAAGTGCTAACTTTGATTTCAATTATCTCAACTTTGGTACGGTCAATCCTTTTCTAATTTTACAGGTGTGTAGAGCGTGTTTAGATTAATATGCTGTTCAAATTTTAAAAGATTCCTAAGGAAGTGGGTTTTCGACAGAACTACCTTAACACATCTCAGAATTTAAATCTACACGACACATGTAACTTCGGGTTGAACGTTTATTTTTATCCCCACTCGATCTCGTTCGCACTTTGGATGACGCAGCGCGAGTAATATACGAATTTAAATATATCACCCAAATTATACAACTTTCAAGCAAGATGAAAGAGAGGCAGTGTGTATCGGAAGATTAATTTCACATCGTTGCTCGTGTGCAAATGAGAAAATTTGCGTTATCTGTTTCGCTCAGAAGATTAGAGGAAAGTATCATATTAACAGAAAATATCAAATTTTTTTAAAATAAATTTTTTTTAAGGATGAAAAAGGACGATAGTTTTCATGCGTCGTATAACAATATGACCTACCGCAAGAACTGTATACGTCTCAAGTAGCAAGTTGACGTTACTTCTCGTCATTTTGAGGTCAGCTTGCTACCTGGGGGATGACAAGAATTATAGGCTTTGTATCGCCTAATCTCTCGGTTGAAATTTTATGTCGAGAATGTAATGTGAGTTGTTTCGAGGAGGTTGAGCATAGAGGGTGTCGAATACTCGTATGGAGACTTGGAACCAGCGGCTGACGATTGCCTAAGACTTATATATTTAAATATACCTATATATACATATACGCATAAGTAATTACGTGTATACCTATACAAATACTTCGCATACTACACGCTAATCGACGAAGGCAGGACGACGCAATGGCTTCAATTTTACCAGAGAATTTTATTTATAAGAACAGATATGTCTAACGAAAAGAAACCCATGCTGAGATCCATTTGTACTACAAATTGTTTGATTTAATTAACATTTTTTCGTTCTCCTTCTTTAAATAATATTTGCTCTTAATATAAGAAATATTAATCTTTACATTTATATGCTTTGTAAAAACAAGTACAGAGCCATATAAAATTCCAAGTTACACCGGATGCACGAAAGTTTTTAGGATGGCATTATGATTAAATCTTAAGTCACAACTAAGAAGTTCGTAAAGTTTCAAGAGATTATGTAGAATTGTTTGTTTCGAAAGGTTAACTGATTAACCACTCAAGAAAGACAAATTGATTAGAAATTATCTGAATACAAGTTGTTAACTCGCAGTTCGGAGCGCTTTAGACAGAAATTTGAAATACTGAATTAGACAGTTGAAAAATTAATTATCTAAATTATTTGCACGCTACACTTTGAAATCATGTTTTAATAATGTTTTTAAATGTCTTAAAGTAATTTTGGGAAAAATATGTAATTATGCATTTTAGGGGCTGCACCTCCGATGACCTTGACCTTGACATATGTTGTCAAGGTCACCCTCCTGAGTGACCTTCAGAAGGTTTTAGCCATCGCTCGTTTTTTATTAAAAAGTTAATAACGAAAGAAGTTTGAAAAATACAGCAGTTATTTTGAGTATTGAAAGGCATAAATACGATTAATATGTGAAAATAGTACATGTATGAACGAAGGAAAGTCATTTAAAGCAGCGAATTGTTAGTATATTGAATAGTCTTTTTGTTAAATCAGAGAATAGTTGGTATATTGAAAAATATATTTACAATTTTATGTGTTAGAAAGCATAAATATAAAACATTCTCTGCTTTAATCATGATTGTATGATTATAATTGTACAATTAAAGATAGTTTACAATTATAATAATAAAATTATGGTTAAAGCAGATAATACTTTATACTTATGCTTTTTAACATATAAAATTGTATATATACTTTTCAATGTATCAACTATTCTCTGCTTTAACAAAAAGACTATTCAATATACCAACAATTCGCTGCTTTAAATAACTTTCCTTCGTTCATACATGTACTATTTTCACATATTAATCGTATTTATGCCTTTCAATAGTCAAAATAACTGCTGTATTTTTCAAACTTTTTTTGTTAATAACTTCGTAATAAAAAACGAGCGACGGCTAAAACCTTCTGAAGGTCACTCAGGAGGGTGACCTTGACAACATATGTCAAGGTCATCGGAGGTGCATCCCCTAAAATGCATAATTACCAAATATGTTTGTTAAATTACAATAATATTTAATAAATTAATATACAAAACCGAATAAAATCAAAATATTAATTGCAGTCACCTTGTTAGGATATTCAAAATAGACATTGTCTTGTTATTTAAATATTAACGCTGTTTAGATATATTGCAAAATTAGACAATGGAAATTCATTAAATATGAATTTAAGTCTGCCGTAACGCATATCAAATCTTCGAAAAATCCTTCATACAATAAAGTATAAACTATTTATTTAAGATCTTTAGCTGTATAAGCGCTCTAATAATATGTCGGCGGTAGCAAACTAATTGCAAGAAAATGGATCGAAGCATGGACTTCGTACACACGTACACACACAAACACACACACACACACAGGCGTGCGCTTGCGAAAGAACCGAAGGATTCAATTACCTCCAAACATTGATAATTATAGCTTTAAACAAAGAGACCAAATAATTAACGAAGAGTCCATATTCTCTTACGGGAAAGGCAGTTCTTAGAGAAACCCGAATTAAGCAATTTTACAAAAAGAAGATATATATCCGTCTATTGTTACTGTATCCTCTGTATATATGTATACATACATATATATATATGTATACATATATACACATATATACGTATATTTGTATGTAGATTAGAATTCTGTTCATATATTGATCTAACAATAAGTTTGGATCAATGGTGTATCGCGCGATCGTGCGCTCGATCGATCGAGGGTGCGGATGAGAGCGAAAGACTCTGTGTGTGTTTACTTGGATGTAAATCTCAGCTATCTAGTCCCTTAATCGAAGGCCCCGTGAGCGTGAATAACGATGAAGGATGCTCGGTCATCGTAGGCAATTTAGCCACAAATGTCGCTGTTATCAAACGAATACCAGCATGTAATCATCCCTCTAGTGACGTAGTGGAAATGTAAAAATGTTTGAAATACTCTAATATTCTGTAATAAGATAATAAGAGGAATAAGTCTCGCGACCGATCGAGAAGTTACGTTTCTCGCGGAAAAATAAATGTTATTTTTAACAGATATATACGAAGCTATTTTCCTAATAAAGTCACGCCTCAAGTAAATCACCTCGCCTTTCGGATCTGCGGATCTTCGTGTATAACTATACCCGCGCACCCTCCATCATCGTCGCACCTAAATGCCTAAGGACCTTATCAAACGTATAATAGTGGAGCGTGATCAACGACGTGATCATTACGATCATCCATGCGACAACGATGCTCCCGAAAGCTTTTTCTTTTCTTGACGTACAAAATGACGACGCGGCATGGAAAGCACGCGCAATTATGTTCGCATTTCTAGAAATTCGATGTATTTGCATGTATGTATAAATATCTCTGTACTCGTCGGGGACCGGGGTCCGAAAGAAAAGAGGGAAATAGAAAAGAAAAAAAGGAGAATCCTCGCCGTCCGCAATCACGCTTACTACTGAGGGTGAAAAAAGAGAGCATCTCAGTGTATTTACCCGGCGTGGACACAATGAATATATACATATAGTGTTTAAAATCTGTCAATTCGTGACACGTTATAAATTCTAAACCTGTGATTTTATCGAACTTAACTTTAAGGGTTTTAGCTTTAAAGCTCTTGGTAGAATGGCAGATATACATATGTGTGCATATACATGTATGTATATATGTACCTATACATATACATATATGGAATCTGTACTCTATACATATATCTATACACTCTCGGTTTACGAACATATCGTATTGCACGTTCCGTTGTAATCAATAACAAGAGCAGAAACATTATTAACTCGATCTATCGTTAATCCTTAATCAGTATAGTGAAAGTCATGCGCATCTGATATGGCGAGGACAACGGGTAATTAACCCTTGCATCCCGCACTGGGCTCTTGCTAAATTCACCAAATTCAGATTTTGCGTAAGAAGGCGCGGCTTATAGTAGAGAATAAAATGTGTTTTCGTACATTAAAACGTCTTTTTTGTTTTAATTCCATAATACTTGGAATAAATAGAGAGAGGGTACACAAACTTAATTATTGATCATACATATAATTAAGAGATTAGGTTTTTTTACGATCCCGATATGAGGAATACGCGTATTCCAAAACTTTGGGAGAAATGTAATTGTGTATTTTTAAATTAGAAAAGATAGAGATGAGGCAAATAAGGAAACCTCGCCAGGAGAGACCAGCTTCAGCTTAACAAAGCAACATTCTTGATATAAATAACATACCTAATATATCTATAATCTGTCGCTGCTGCGTTGTAACTAGACGTAAGTCGTTTCTAGAATTATTCGCTTAAGTACCCATTGTGCTGGTTAAGGATTAAAATATATTTTTTCAAGCGATTAACTGTTGTAATTAAAAGTGTGAGAGTGCATGTGCGATTTCACCGTTGATCACATGAGAGGATGAAGGATATACGATATAATAACGGAGAGTGTAAATCTTTTATTTACATTTAAAACTTTATAACCGATCCTTCTTGTAGATGGCCCAAAGTGGGGATTAATCTTTTTATCGACTATCACACATCCTGTACCAACTTGATTTACGATAATTAAAATATAAAAATTAAAAAGACTACAACTTTACAGGCGTGAAAGTTTTATTGCGGCGTGCTCCAATCCCTACGCTGTTTTACCTTTATTGCTATATAATGAACAATAAGAAAATGCATGTACATATTTTTATATATACAAATTAATATAATTTTAATAAAAACGAAATATTATGACAATTAGTTATAGGGAGTCTCCAAATTGGTAGTATAGCAAAGAGGAGAGGCGATTTATTTTTTCTTCTCCTTTCCTAATAAAGAAATAAATAAATAGGTAGTGTAGGCGATATACATATTTGTTCGGTAACGGGCGATATTCCGATCGCGTGGTCGTGTCGCCCCGTTAGGAAAGACAGGCTACCGATCCCTTCCCGGGTATCGGTGGCCAATCGGCGACGGCACGCGACGAAATATAAGGGACGGCGCGAGAGGATTCCATAGACAGCTGCGGTGGGGCATTGTCTCGTTTCGCTGAGCCAAGTTTTATTAGTTCTGGTACGATCTTTGGTGTACATCTTTGTCGACGTGCTTTCTTTGACCGGCGGCTCCTTGCTGCGCCTTCGCCTTCGGCGTGGAGGACTCTCCGAATTCTTCACCTGGACGCCCCTCAAATTTGGAGGGCAGTACCACAGTATATACAGTAGCGCAACTCTCTGTCGGCACCTTTGATGTTAGCGTGGATGAAAATGAACTGCACATGCGCGTGCGAGGTGTGTAACCAATGAGAGCACCGATAATCTGTCTCACTTTCTCTCACTGTTATAAGTTTCTCTCTCTTTCTAATTTATCGTTGCGTGTCAGACGCGCGCGTTTGAAAGAAGCACGTATTTGATTGGGATAATGTATGGAGACGCATGTTTGACGTGCGTTATAACGCGCGGAAACGCATGCATAAACAACAAGGGTTACATTTGAGATAGAAATAAAACATGATGTACAACCAGACGCGCGCTATACATATATTTATTTATTGGCACTATATTTTTTTTAATTATCATACAAAATACAGATAAATTTTAATAATTTGTATTGCAATTGCAGCAATTGTACAAATGTGCCATATTACTTCGTCGTGTTATACACGAGTTGTATAACACGAATCAATAAATTATTTATACTATCAATTTATCATACATCAATATTTGAACGGTCACAAAAGGAAATATCAAGGAAATATCAAGAAAATATTAAGGAAATTATGTAATACAACTTGTAACTTAATTTTATCTAATTCTTTTTATTCACAATGATAACTATGTATATGTATATAGGTATATGTATATATGTGAAAATATTGTTTAATATTGTTTAATATACGTAATATACTATTGAATATGAAAAACTATAATACATTATTTAGAATAGAAAAGAATGTACATTATAAGATGTGTATGGGCTTACTTTCTTCCAAAAAATATTGTTGGTACAGCATCTGGATGAAGATGAGCTCTACTCTTACTTATCTTGTACCACTTTCTTTAAAATGTAAGTGGCACAATCGGTAAATGCGATGGGCATATTCTGCACCCATTACTTCCAAATCTAATCTTTCACACGCACGTATTCATTGCAACCATCTGTAAATATTATTCCAATTTGTAAATGCAAAGAAATATTGTAATAATATACACATATGCATGCACATAATAATATACATACATTTAAAAATATCAAAATAGTATATCATAATATGTAAAATCATACGTGTTTTAAAAAATAATAATTAATAAATGAAATAAAATCATTATACCTTTCATGTTCCTTTGAAAACCGAAAAAAATGTCGTTTTTCCACAATATTTGTGTTGCATTCTTTAACAACACACCATACGCTTGATTGATGGGCCATCTTTTTCTTCCAGATTTTCCCTCAAGATTTCTTCACTAATATCTGCAACAAAGCTAAGATCAAAGTGCTTTTCCTTTAAGAGAATCGAGAATCTATACAATTTTTGTACAGATTAACTATTCTCCGTAAGGAAAATAATTTGTTCTCGGTTTTCTTGCACCGTTTACTAAACACTTGTACACTATTCACTGAGGACTTATCACCACTTTATCACTTTATTATTTCTCGCATCAGATCACATCAGATGTCCGTTGCCGCCACTTTCTACTGAACGGCCATTTAAATGTCCTGCATGAGCATCTCAACGGTGCTAACTGAGAGCGAAAATGCAGAGAGGAAGTGAGCAGAAGTGAGACAGAATATCAGTGCCCTGATTGGTTACACACCTCGCACGCGCATGTGCAATTCAATTTCATCCACGCTGAAATCGGGAGAGTTGCGCTACTGTATATACTGTGGCAGTACTTCTGCAAGATCATCGCTTAAGCGATATGCTGACAAAGAGTTAGTCGGATTTTCCGGCTCTGACAAGTTACCTCGTGTCGAGGCTTTTGAAACATCTACCCAAGGTAAATTCGTCTCATTTAACCGTTTCCAATGCTTGGCTAATTCGGTGGACCTGCATGACCTTGATGAGGAATCTCCTTCGGAACTGCATGCTACCGACAATAAGACTCGCGCACGCCGATCTAATGACGAGACGGCTCAGGATAGTGCTCCTGCAGTTACTAATTCGCAAAAGGCTAATAGGAAGCCTCCTCCAATTTATTTTGCTTCAAAGATTACTGACTATACCGAGTTTACTAATTCGCTTAAACAATGTGTCGGTGAGAACTTTCATCTTAAGTTTCTGGGGAATCAAGTAAAGATCCAGTTCTTAAATATCGAAGATTTAACGGATTTAAAAAATTTGCTATAGCCAAGGAATACTCTTTCCATACTTATTCTCTGCCGGAGGAAAAATCAATCACAGTTACACTGAAGGGCTTGCCGAATATCCCCAATCTCACCGTTACAAATAAACTGAGGAAACTCGGTATTGATATTAACTCCTGCATCAACGCCGAAAACAGTTTATATGCCACGTACAAAATTAATTTGAGCGCTAAATTTACACTGTCTCAATTAAGAAATATTAGATTTCTATTTCATTCTAAAATTTATTGGGACAAGTATATCAACAGCAAGATTGTCCTTCAATGTTATTGATGTCAAGCGTTTGGGCACACATCTGCTAATTGCTTCAAGAAACCTCGCCGCGTCAAATGCGCTAATAATTACATTATCTCAAGCTGTAAGAAGGACCCTAATACCCCAGCTAAATGTGCGAACCGAACTGCTCTGGAGACCATCCGGCCAGCTTTTCAAAATGCCCATCATATCTAAATTTCTGGACAAGAGAACGGCCTCTACTCAACCCTCTGGACTGGCAAATAACCCGCATGATCCTTGTAAAAACTTGCACGCTGAATCGGATAATGCTCATCTCTATATTTCAAATTCCAACGTTCCCATGCTCCCTGGCTCCTCAGCTGTGTCAACAAATAAACGTATTCATTATTCTCCCTCGAAAACATATCTCGAGGCCTTGAATTCTAATAACACTCGCGTTAATATAAATACTGCCTCATCGGAGGATCTAGCTAACTTTAACGGTCTCATTACAGAAATTAGAAAGCTAAGTCAACTTATTAATTTAAATACTATGTTTAACGTTATTAGAGATCTTAATAAGAGGTTGGCTGCATGCTCTGATGGTGTCAGTAGATTGCAAGCATTTGTTGAGGCGGCCGAATTGCTATGAAACGGCTCCCCTTATCACCCCGCTAAAGATTTGCTTGTGGAATGCCACCAGCTTGAATTATAAGGAATTGGAACTCCACCATTTTCTACTTAATAACAAAATTGATGTTGCTTTAATTACTGAAACGTGGCTGCATCCTAGCACTAAATTAAATTTTACTGGTTATGACATTGTGCGCTCGGATGCTCCGCGTGTTAAAGCTGGCGGATTAGCTATTATCACTAGCAAATCTTTGCGATTTCATACCGTCCCCGCTCCGGTCGTGGACGGTTTGTGAGCTGCTTGTGATCAAGCTGTTATCGGGCTTAAATCTTGCGCTGGGAGTTCCTTATATTTCTCCCAGTGTTAAGTTTGATTTTGATCTTTTTGACAATCTGTTTAAAGATCACCATCAGCTTTTGCTAGGCGGTGATTTTAACGCAAAGCATCGCTCATAGAATAATTTTTCCAACAATAGTAGGGGCGTTAATCTGTTGCACTTCATCAATAAAAATAACTTAAATATTGTTTATAACTCAACTTACTCTCACAAAATGCCGGGTAATACCCCTCCAACATAGATATCTTTTTATCCAAAAATGTTAACAATAATTATTCCTGCTTAACCCTAGATGAATTATCCTCTAATCACTTACCTGTCCTGTTAGTTCTTGAGAATTCTTCATCAAGAAAATGCCATTTCAGTCACATAAAACCAATTGGGAAAAGTTTAAATCTTCCATCTCTGAATGGAAAATCACATATAATTTTTTAAATACGAAGGAGATCGATTGTTGTATCGACAATCTACAGCAATTCCTCTGCAGGGCCTCCGGCGGTCCACAAGTGTTTCGAATTATAATTTAGATTATTTTACTTCTGATCCCAGTTTCGCCGCGGATATTGACAAGCATATCAAACTACGCAATTATTACCGTCGCAAGTTTCAGCGCACAGGTATTGATAAATACAAACATTATCGTAATGTTCTAACTTCTATCGTACAAAACAAATTGCGCGATGCTAAAAATAAAGCTTGGTCTGAGCGCTTGATGAAAGTTAAAATCTGTGATAATAGCGTTTGGAAGCTTCTAAGTCTTTGCAGAGAAATAAAACTCCTGTGCCTCCTTTTTCTATTAATAATAAAAGCACAATTGTTTATGATCCTAAAGAAAAAGCGCAGCTATTGGCTCAAAACTTTCATAAAGTCTTTCAAGATGCTGAAAAGATTACTTCCCCTCATGAAAAAGTTGTAAATAAGTTTATTAAAACCCTTAATGATGCTTCGCCACAGTGCAATCTCGATTTCGTTACTCCTCGTCTAATCTACGATGTAATTAAAACTTTTCCCAACAATAAAGCCCCTGGCTCCGATAGGGTGACCACGGCCATGCTTAAAAAACTCTTCTTTCAAAGTCATCCTGCAAATCTATTACATTATCCTGCATTCCTTCCGTTTCTATTATTTTCCTTCAAGCTGGAAAACAGCTAAAGTGCTTGCCTTTCCTAAGCCTGGAAAGCCACAAACTTTCCCGGCAAATTTTAGACCAATTAGTCTGTTGAGCGTGCTGAGTAAGGTTTATGAGAGGATGTTATTGACTCAGATCAACGCCTTCTATCGAAAACAAAATTATAATTAACGAGCAGTTTGGTTTCAAGCGACGGCAACTCTACTATCCAGCAACTTCTCCGTGTTACCGAATATTTCGCTATGGAGATCAATAAAACAGAAGTTCGGCAATGGTATTGCTTGACATTCAAAAAGCGTTTGACTCTGTCTGGCACGGGGCTTTACTATATAAATTAAATCTTATAAGTATGCCTATGTATATTATTAAAATTTTACGTTCTTATCTCGAGGATCGCTTTTTCTTCGTTTGCTTTGAGGGTCAACAGTCATCCGTTTTAATGCGCCTACTGGAGTTCCGCAGGGTTCTATCCTGGGGTCCATTTTGTTCAATATTTTATCAATGATATTCCTAAAAACCCAAAAACTGAGTTGGCAGTTTATGCGGACGACACCGCGGTCTACACTTCGTCGTGGAGCCCGGCGTTGCTCGTTCCTCCGTCTGCAGGAGCATGTTGATGCCATAGTCCAATTCTTCCGAGAATGGGGGGATGTCTATTAACAATGAAAAAACTGAGGCAATAATTATTTCCCGCAAGAGATTCCCGCAACCTCCATTGATAAAGATGGCGAATTTTTGTGTTCCCTGGTTTAAAAAAGTTAAGTATCTTGGTGTTAATATTGACTCCGGCCTCCGATGGAGGCAAGCGATTAGCGATAAAATTTCTAAGACCTATGGTGCGCTTAGAAAATTGTATCCCCTTATCGCCGGAAACAGCGATCTTCGACTTAAGTACAAATTATTGAAGTGAAACTTCTTAGTGCACGGGGGGTGATTCGAACCGGAAGCGTCACGAAAGTCCGTCACGGAAGTCGCGTTACGGAAGTCGCTTTATGGAAGTCCGTCACAAAAAGTCGAACCTTCTACGGGAGTGATTCGATTCGTCGCGTTACGCGTTCGCGTTATAGAAGTCCGTCACGAAAAGTCGAACCTTCTACGGGAGTAATTTGATTCGTCGCGTTACGCGTTCGCGTTATGAAGTCCGTCACGAAAAGTCGAACCTTCTACGGGAGTGATTCGGAGCGTCGCGTTACGCGTTTGCGTTATGGAAGTCCGTCACGAAAAGTCGAACCTTACGGGAGTGATTCGGAGCGTCGCGTTACGCGTTTGCGTTATGGAAGTCCGTCACGAAAAGTCGAACCTTCTACGGGAGTGATTCGGAGCGTCGTGTTACGTGTTCGCGTTATGGAAGTCCGTCACGAAAAGTCGAACTTATACGGGAGTGATTCGGAGCGTCGCGTTACGCGTTCGCGTTATGGAAATCCTTCACGAATAGTCGAACCTTCTACGGGAGTGATTCGGAGCGTCGCGTTACGCGTTCGCGTTATGGAAGTCCGTCACGAAAAGTCAACCTTCTACGAGAGTGATTCGATGCGTCGCGTTACGCGTTTGCGTTATGCAAGTCCGTCACGAAAAGTCAAACCTTCTACGAGAGCGATTCGGTGCGTCGCGTTACGCGTTTGCGTTATGGAAGTCCGTCACGAAAAGTCGAAACTTCTATGAGAGTGATTCGGTGCTTCGCGTTATGGAAATCCGTCACGAAAAGTCAAAACTTCTCCGGGAGTGATTCGGTGCGTCGCGTTACGCGTTCGCGTTATAGAAGTGCGTCACGAAAATCGAAACTTATACGGGAGTGATCCGGAGCGTCGCGTTACACGTTCGCGTTATTAAAGTCCGTCGCGAAAAGTCAAACCTTCTACGAGAGTGATTCGATGCGTCGCGTTACGCGTTCGCGTTATGAAAGTCCGTCGCGAAAAATCAAAAACTTCCATGGGCGTGATTCGGCGCGGGAGGCGTTAACGTTAATTCACAAGTTTAATTATAAATTAAAGGCGATGCAATTAACAATAAATAAAAATAGCAATTAACAGTGGGCTTAATTCACAAATCAATTTTATTTGTGATTTGCATCGACTTTAATTTATAATTAAAATTTGTTTTATGAATTTCACAAGCTTTAAAAAAAAAAAAATACGTGTAGCCTCCGCGCGCGGCAGAAGTGAAACTTCTTACTGTGAGGAATAGGATAATATCTCGTTTATAATATTTGAATTAAAGCCTGTGTAATTCAGAAATCAAATTTTAATTATAAATTATAGCCGATGCAATTGCAAGTAAAAATTGATTTGTGCAGAATTAAAGCGTATATAAGTCACAAGTCAAAATTTTAATTATAAATTAAAGCCGATGCAATTTACAAATAAAAATTATTTGTGAATTAAAGCCTATATAATTCACAAATCAAATTTTAATTATAAAAGTGAAGTTTCAGGTTAACAGTTGCCAACTGTTACATTTATATTAATTATATATGGGCAAATTTTTCTCATAACCTGAAACTTACTTTTATAATTAAAATTTTGATTTGTAAATTATATAGGCTTTAATTCACAAATCAATTTTTATTTGTAAATTGCATCGGCTTTAATTTATAATTAAAATTTGTCTTGTGACTTATATACGCTTTAATTCTGCACAAATCAATTTTTACTTGCAAATTGCATCGGTTTTAATTTATAATTAAAATTTGATTTCTGAATTACACAGGCTCTAATTCAGATACTATAAACGAGATACTATCCTATTCCTCACAGCTAAGAAGTTTCACTTCTGCCGCGCGTGGAGGCCACACGTATTTTTTTTTGTTATATAAGATTTGTGCCAGACCGGTCTTATTGTACGCAGCTCCTGTCTGGGCCCCGGCATGTAAGACTTATCTTGTTCGTCTGCAGGTCGTACAGAACAAATTTCTTCGCATTATTTTAAATATGCCTCAAGACACTCGAATTTCTGATTTGCATGCCCAGGCTCAGATTGAACCTATTAGCAAAATAATGAAGGACATGATCACTAAAGTGTATAAGTTGGATCATGATAATCCTCTCATTAGCAATGTTGGCAACTATGATGTAGATGAGATTCCTTTAACGATAAGATGTCGGTTACCTAAGCACTTTTTACAAATTTTGATGGAATATATTCTCCGAATATATTAACTTTATTCTCTCTATTTTTCCCCTTCTTTCTCTTTTCTTTCCTTTTCCCTCTCTGATTTAGCTTTAATGTTTTTATGGGTTTTCTTGCAAGTTTTTCCCATTGCTTATAGGCTTGTTCCTGGGTACTGCATCGAGGACATCGGATCTATCAAAAAAAAAAAAAAATTTTATTCTATACGACATAGCCCGGACTCAGCCGAGAGAGATTCAGTCGACTACGTCGTAATCTGACTACAATGTTTGCCTGTATATTCAACCTATGAGAGCATACGAATAAACTGTGACACCTTATATATAATCCAACTACAAAATATCAGAAGTGGGATCGCGGATGCCGCCCTTGGTCGTGCGAGGCTGACTCGGCGAGGTAAGCCCTGACGGAAGACGCGGAGTGTCCGGGTATCGGCGTGTAACATTGTCGGCACGGCAAGGAAGAGAAACTTTCGCGTAATCGGGATATCGAGATTGGAACAAACGCGAGTTGCGCGACGGTATATAATCAACTAGAAAGAGATGGAATCTATCCCGGAAGCGATTTTGTATTACCGTGCATGGAAAGTAGCACTTTCCGTGTGTGTTTTCTGTGCGGAAAGTAACGATTTGCCAACATCTACCTACAAAAATATTCCACACGTCATATCCAAGGCATTTCCTACGGAAAAACCGTGCGTATACGTATTCCTCACGGTTGAAGCCATACCCTAACGGGTATCAACGCCATCTCGCAGCGCAACAGAAACAACTAACCGAAAATACCGCCACTTTCGCCTCTTCCCAACACACACCTAACCTAACAGCTACTCATATGTCACTCTACTGTACATACTTGTACGCGCAACTCACATAATAAAGGCAATAAGCAATTATAAAGTAAAAAGAATGGATCATATCATCCCAGAAACCGATAGTGACAACGAACTCACGCCTCCAGAATAGTAAAAAGTGCCAAAACCGTAGTGCAAAATTTATTGCCACCAAAATCAAAGGAAAATTCATTTAATAGTCTATTTTTTATTTCTACTTCTAAAATGCATATATTAAAAACAATGACATTCTTTATAACAGATGTGTGATTGTAAAATGTTATTATTTTAGTTTATAATGTCACACAGATAATGTTATAATTTCTATAAGTATTCAACAAATTGTTTTATTTAATACGAATAACTATAATAACGTTGCTTTTATCATAGGCGGGGGAGGGGCTCCGCCCCTCCCCCCCGCGCCCCCCTCCCCGCCTGCGCCCAGACTCGGGGGGGCTTCGCCCCCCCGAACCCCCCCCCGGTGTCATTTCTCCCAACTCGGGGGGGGCTTTGCCCCCCTCGTACCCCGCAAGGTCCTTCGCGTATCACTCACTCGTGCGGGTAAACGCACTCGCCTTCGGCTCGTGCGACTACCCGCATCTCGTGTAATATACGCATCCCTAACCCCCCATCCCTACATGCACTTGTAATACAAAATAGTATGTGTTACACGTACGGAGTTGGCTATTGGTCATGAGCGCGGGGAGGCGCACGAGCCTTCGGCTCGTGGCGCCTACCCGCGCTCGTGACCGATAGCCAACTTTCCGCACTTGTAACACAATATACTATTACCGTGGCTGAGCTGAAAGAGGCTCTTCGCGAACGGGGACTGTCCGCGAACGGGACAAAGATCGAATTAATTAAACGGCTAAGTGAGAATAATCCGGGAGTGTGAGGAACTGGAAGCGCGGAGGAGGAGCGACACGGGCGCGACCGACTCGTTGGGTTCTGCGGACGCGCGCCGGCCGACGGTTTCACGAAAACAAAGCTTTCTCTTAAAAGAAAATTAAACCCATCGTCGCACAGTGGGCAGAAAGTGCCTCTTTTTGGACAAAAATCTGCTGACAATTCAAATCTTCATCGATTTTAATGAATTTTTTTTTAAATACTCGGGGAATCATCCACTGTAATGTGTCACTGCTACAAATGCAAATGATGCGATCTAACCTCACAAGAATCCATCAAGTCCCCTGCAAAATTGGAGACCACTGAACGTCGAAATGCCTAACCTTTTAAACCCTCGACCCTTATACCCTAAACCTTTAAATCTTAAACCCTTAACCCTTAAAAACGTAACAAGGTTACATTTTGCTGTCGGCATTAGCATTACCCAATATGCACCACGTGGAGGTTGCTCGATCAGTCTTTGCACATCATTTAGCCCTGAAAGGGCCGATTTTAGATTTGTTTATTTTTTTGAAATGGTTTTTTATTTTTAGATTATAATTTTTTTTAATTTTTAATTTTATTTTTCTTTAATTTTTTAAATTTTGTTTTAGCGTGAATGTGTGTTGTGCGTATGCGTATGTATAGGTATGTGTGTGACAGTGTGTGTAAATTTATATGTAAGTAGCTGTGTATTAAGTTTCCTCGGTAGGTAAGCACGTTTCCATATTCTCCTTCTGATTTAATCGTTCTTTAAAGAGCAGCTCCTCAGCTTCTGTTGATAGCGCTTTCTTTATTCTGTCCTCTTTTATTCTTAGAGAACTACACAACACACACTCACGCTAAAACAAATTTAAAAAATTTAAAAAAAATAAAAATTAAAGATTAAAAAAAATTATAAATCTAAAAATAAAAAAACATTCAAAAAAATAAACAAATCTAAATCGGCCCTTTTTAGGGCTAAATAATGTGCAAAGACTGATTGAGCAACCTCCACGTGGTGCATATTGGGTAATGCTAATGCCGACAGCAAAATGTAACCTTTGTTACGTTTTAAGGGTTAAGTGTTTAAGGTTTATAGGTTTAGGGTATAAGGTTGAGGTTTTAAGAGTTTAGGCATTTTGACGTTGTGTCTCCAATTTTGCAGAAGACTTGATGGATTCTTGTGAGGTTAGATCGCATCATTTTGCATTTGTAGCAGTGACACATTATAGTGGATGATTCCCCGAGTATTTAAAAAAAAATTCATTAAAATCGATGAAGATTTGAATTGTCAGCAGATTTTTGTCCAAAAAGAGGCACTTTCTGCCCACTGTGCGTCGCCATCCCCAAAAAATTAAAAAAATTTTTCCACCGGTTTCAAGAAAATCGGTTTAAGAAAATTAAACCCATCGTTCCCATCCCCGAAAAATTAGAAAATTTTGGGCACTTGTTTCAGGAAATTAGGTCGATTAATTAATGAATGAGTAGTTTACGGTCAGAACCGATTTTCTTGAAACCGGTGCAAAAAAATTTTCCCCAAAACAAAGCTTTCTTTTAAAAAAAATTAAACCCATTGTCGCAATCCCCAAATAATTAGAAAAATTTGGCACCAGTTTCAAGAAAATCGGTTTAGAAAAAAATTTAACCCATCGTCGCCATCCCCGAAAAATTAGAAAATTTTGACACTTGTTTCAAGAAAATCGGTCCATTAATGAATGAGTAGTTCGCGGTCAAACAGACAGACAGACAGATAAACATTCGACACTTATATATATAGATATACAGGGTGTATATGAATATGTGGGACGCACTTCAAGGGCGAATGGGGGACACAAAAGAATCAAAAAGTTCATATAAACATATGTCATATTTTACATCGTTTCCGAGTTACAGCTATGTTTATGATTCAGCTGTCTACTTTGCCATACCTGAACAAACGATTTGCCACCGATAGGTCGTGGTGGTTCAAGTACTTGGGCCCTGCTCGCTTTCCTGATTTAAATCCGTTGGATTTTTACCTCTGGGGACATTTGAAATCAATTGTTTAATCAACCGCTTTGCTATTGTTCAACTTCTTGTCAGCGTATTCAACAAGCCTGTCATCATATCAACAAATACCTGAATTTTTGAAAGAGTAAGGAACTCTATGATATGGACTACATTCAAGAGGATGGTGGCCATTTCGAGCACTTTAGTAGGCAGCTGAATCACAAACATGGCTGTAACTCGGAAACGATGTGAAATATGACATATGTTTATATGAACATTTTTGGTTGTTTTGTGTTCCCCATCCGCCCTTAAAGTGCGTTCCACATATTTATATAGACCCTGTATACATATATACAGGGTGTTTTTTTAAATTAACACACCTGAATATCTCGAAAACGACGCATTTTAGAGAAAAATGTTTTAGACAAAAGTTGTGTGGTTTCAAGGGGGACACATGACGAAAATATGGACTTGACCTTGAGTGGCCTTTCCACGGTCAGGTCAAGGTCACCTCAAATTTTTTCAATGAAACTCCCTATTTTTATTGCACATTCCTGTAGCTTACCCTCGAGATCTTTCCAAAACACTGTAATAAAGTATTTTTTATTAAGTACTTTTCAAGTTATTAAGGCTTGAAAATTTATAGCACCGCCGGCATTAGCATTGTCCAAATGTACCGCGTAAAGGTTGCAAATTTTGGAGCAAAGTTTTTATCGATGATACGATGATAATGATAAAAAACCATTACCGGTGTAAATACCATGTGATCCGAATAGAATTGTCTCACATCATTATCTGGTCGTTCCGATTAAAGAAGAGTTGTGACACGTAGTTACAAGTTCAATTGTCCCAGAATATAGTCTCTTGGAGAATAGAGGAACGATGACAGATACACCTTGGATGATGATAATGCCGGCGGTACTATAAATTTCAAGCCTTAATAACTCAAAAATTACTTAATGAAGCAATACTTTATTATAGTGTTTTGGGAAGGTTTCGAGGTAAGCAATAAGAATATGCAATAAAAAATGGGAAGTTTCATTAAAAAAATTTGAGGTGACCTTGACCTAACCTTGGAAAGGTCACTCAAGGTTAAGTCCATATTTTCATCATGTGTCCATACAATACAACTTTTTTCTGAAACATTTTTTTCTAAAGTGCGTTGTTTTTGAGATATTTAGGTGTGTCAATTTAAAAAACTCACCCTGTATACAGGGTGTTCTAAAAAAGGGGGGCCAAAATTTAGGGAGATATTCCTCACACCTCAAGGATGAAAAAATGTTATATGAACATGGGTGCGGAAACGATTTTTCAGGAGTTATGTTGAAAATATTGTTGACTGTATTACTTACACAAGAAACAATTTAGGATTAATCATTATGTAAACAAGTAACTATAACATTAAAGATCAAATTTTTCTGATTTCTGCCTGGCAGATAAGGTCACAACATCATTTAGCCGTACTCATAAAAGAAGCTCTAACTCCTGAAAAAAGCGTTCCGCACACATGTTCATATAACATTTTTTCATCCTTTAGGTGTGAGGAATATCTCCCTAAACTTTGGCCCCCCTTTTTTAGAACACCCTGTATATATGTATATATATATATATATATATGTATGTACACACACACACACAAACACACACACACACACACACACACGCGCGCGCGCGCGCGCGCGCGCGTATAGACGATATCGGTTCTTTTACTCTCCCCTTCGCCACCCTTTATGTCATGATGTTATATATAGAAATGCATAGCATGCTGAATCTACATTTATGTCTAACAATAAGATATGGTAATTATGCTTTTTAGGGGTTGCACCTCCTATGACCTTGACCTTGACATATGTTGTCAAGGTCATCCTCCTGAGTGGCCTTTAAAAGGTTTCAGCCGGCGCTCGTTTTCTATTAAAAAGTTATAAACAAAAAAGTTTGAAAAATATAGCAGTTATTTTAAGTATTAAAAGGCATAAACGACTAATATGTATGTGGAAATAGTACATGTATGAACGTAGGAGTTATTTAAAGCAGCAAATTGTTGGTATATTGAATAGTCTTTTTGTTAAAGCAGCAAATGGTTGGTATATTGAAAAGTATATGTTGTAACGGGACCAAGGATGCAAGATATGTGTATTTCTAATATCGTCTTTATTCTCGACTTCGATACAGATCGGTAGCCATGTCAGATCTGGCTAACAAGGGAAAAACGGCAGGAGTACCGGCAGTGCCGCTCTAAAGTCTGGCATAGCGCCATCTATCTACTAGGGGAATCGAGTATATAATTTGCGCGGCTTTATAATAATCACAATAATTCTCCCACGCTAAAAAGGAAACATATTAAAAGAAAATGAAAAGCAAATAATTGAACAAAATTATTTAACTCAAAACGTAATCGCGTAAATGTGAAAGCAATTGATGCGGACGTTGTGACCGCCTAATATTATTTGGTTGAGGATCCGGTATGGTTCTTGTTTGGTCTTCAGGTGCATTTCCAGGAGTGTCTTCGCGTGGTGTAGTCTCTGGAGCAGTCCCCGGAAATTCCATGTAGTGACCCAATCGTTAGACAAGCTTCTTTCTGGATTTACTTCTTCTTCTCCTCCTTTGGTGTCAGGTGAAAATCTGACTGCCTTTTTCTTAACTTCAGTACTACGTAGCTGATCAATATGTCTCTTGAAAATATACCCATCGTCAAGCTTGATGAGATAATGGAGCTGCCCAAACTTTTGATAATTGTACCAAACTTCATGCAGGTTTTAAGTTCGTGTAGTATCGTGCCTGTACTCTCTCTCTCACCGATAAACTGCAGGTACCAGGAATTTTCTGATGATTCATGACATTCTTGAGTGGTTTGAGGGCATCTAATTTAATACGAATGGTACGATGGAGATAAAGTTCCGCTGGAGATTTCCCGCATGCGAGTGGCGTGGCTCTGTATCTAAACAGAATTTCCTGGACTTTTTGACTTATTGTAAGAGGTTTATCTCGCATTGATTTAAGGCGCTGCTTCAGTGTCTGGATGTTCCTTTCGGAGAGTCCGTTTGTGGCAGGATGTCCTGGAGCTATTAACTTCTGGAAGAAGCCGCTTCTTGGCAAAATTGTTTGAATGTTTCACTGACAAATATTGTTGCGTTATCAGAAACCATAACTTTAGGAAGTCTGTTGTGCCGGGACGGGGTTGGAGCCGGCACTGGGTTCGGGATCCGTCGCAGGATGCAGAATTACACTCACTGATGCCCTTGTTTTTACTTGTTATTTAATAAACCGACTTTGATTTACAGAATTCACTTAGTTTCACTACCCTGACTTGCGGGTGTTACAATATTTAAATTAGACGTTAGTCGGTACGCGTTTCGGTTTAGGACTGCCCGCGCGATCTTCCAATTTGGCAGTATATATACTATCGGACCAACGTTCCGTTGCTAACTCGGAGGCTTCCGGGTTAGCGTGGACTTCGCTCTGTGCTGACCTTCGCATCAGCGTTTTCGGTCAACCTGGAGTTGAACGCTCTGGGTTCTGGTGTCGGATTGCATCGGATGATTGTCGTCCGATGCAATCGTCAGGTTTTTCGGTTGCTAGGGTATAGGTTATATAATTAATAATTATAGGGTTGTGCGCTCACAACATCCCTCCCCCCGTGGAAGAAGAAAAACTGAGGTGTTTCGTTATTTGCGTTTTTCTCTTCTCGGGAGGTTACATTCTACTTTTGTTGATTTATTTTTCTAGTCGTCGACGGAAATCGCTTCGTGTGTCTTTTTTGTTTTCTTTTTTATCACCCATATGGTGATTGCAATTCCTATTAGTAGTACACCTGTGGTCACGGAGCCCACGGGATAGATTACATATTTATTCGAGTACCAGTTTGCTTGATTGTTTTCTAATTCCTCGTCTATTTGTTCTAAGTTCAGGCTTAATTTTCTTAGTTCCGCGGGGTCGTTGATTACCGGTTCCAAATGTAATTCTATATCTGATTTTTTATTCTCTTCGTTATTTTTAGTTGTCGCTTTAATTGTTAAGTTAAATTGTGGTAGATTCATTTGTATATATTTAATGTTCGTTTGTTTTTTCGTTCGTAGGGTTACGTCTGCTGTCGTCATTTTACAATTGTCGTTTAGTTTTATTTTCCCTGTTCCTTTTATTTCAATTCTATTTTCTACTTGGTTGTTGCATTGTATCGTTATTTCTTGTTTAGACGGGGTGGAAAACAACCATGCTTGAGGTTCCGCTAGCGCTATCCAGAACGTCACGTGAGATCGGATGTGACGTTGTTCGCAGCTATTTTGGTGTCCCGGTGTCTTTACGTATATTTGCACCTCGCATGGTGCGTTCGCTGTTACAAAATATGTGGGGTGACTCATATCGCATATGAAATTCGAGTCGGCGTGTATGCATTTATTTAGGTCGTTTTCTTTTAGCGTGAGGTAATTGCGATTCATTTTGTCTATCGCTATGAGTGTGTGAGTGGTTTCGGGAATCACAAATATGTTTTTATTATTGTGTATCGGTAGTGGATTTACCCGTACAATTTCGTAGTTTGGAAACGTTACAATGGGGAAGGATATAATAGTGTAAACTCCGGTTATTTCGTAATACGCACTTATTTTTACAAAATTTTGGATGGTATTCCAGTTTTCTATCTGTACTTTGAAAGGGAAATAGGTGCCTTGGGCGAGGTGTGCTGTTGCTTCTTTTAATTCTGATATAATTTGTTCGATTGGTAATAGTCGTACGAGTAGTATGTCGTGTTTGGTGTAGGTCAGGTATTCTAGGACTTCTTCTACGTCGTTTATTAGTTTGTTCATTATCGCGGTTATCACCAACAGGTGTTCGTCCATTTCTTCGCGGCCTATTAATTTTGACATTTTTTGTTGTACCCTTCTCGTAACGTTCGCTAGTAGATTTTCGTTGTTGTCTATTGCTTTCTGTAAGGTTTCTATATGTCCTAGTGTCGCGTTTATAATTTTGATCTGATTTCTTGCCGCGTGCTGTATCGTGTTTCGCTGATTTTGTATTAGGTCTATCTGTTCCTGTATTCGTCGTGCGTCGTCGGCGTCCATTGTGCCGAATAGAGTTTTGCTTACTGTACCTATTGCGTCTATTAGTCCGCGTCGGTTTGTCGGTGGTTTGTATATTGTCTGTAGGCGTAATATCAGTTGCGTTAGTTTCGCGTTACTACTCTCTGTTATGCGGAGGATATTGGTGCATGCCTCTTGATTATTTTTATCTAATTTGTCGCATAGGTTCTTAGTTTGTTCTAGATATCGTTGTAATTGTTGGTATCGTATTCCGAAGGATGCTACATCGATTCTAATGGCCAATTTCCACGTTGCTTCTTGTAGCTGCATGGTCCCGATTTTTTCGAAATATATTCCTGGCTTGTCGCTAAATGATGTCACCGCGTAGGGTGACTTCGGTTCGGATGTCACTTGTTTCGCGAGGCATACGATGATAGTAGCTATCCTGTAACGTGAATTCGTTCTATCTTTACTTGTGCTGACGGTGTCTGTAAGTAGATCGCTACTTTTTAATTGCTTCGAGGGTTTTCGCTTTAGTCTACGTCTGTCCTCAGTCGTGAGCTATCGTCAACGGTCTAGTGAATATATAAAAAAAAATATATTTTCTTATTATGCCTCCCCTGGATTTTACGCCAGTTTGTGTTAGTGCTGTGGACCCTTGTGAGGTCCCAGTGGACGAGGAGATCGATGGTCCTGTTTTGGACGTTCCTGTCCGGAGTCTGGGGCGCGCCCAGCAGTTGTATGCTGCTATGGCTGCGAGGGGAATCCGGCCCGGACTACATCCCTATGATCCCTGGATTCTCCATGAGCGCATTTTGGGTCAGGCCGGCATTGGTCGTCCTGTTGTTGGCCGGGGACGGAGTCCTGCCGTCCCTGGGGGGCGTGCCCGCTTCCTAGCTAGGTTCCAAAATACCTTTGTGGCCGGACGCGGCCATGGTGGGCCTCGTCGCGAGTGAGGTATGATTATTCTTATCTAATTATTCTTATCTTTATTGCTTGTTCTTTTGCGCTTAGTGTTTTTATTTGTCGATAAATGCTTTTAAACGGTTCGCATGCACGCGTATTGTTTTTCGCTTAATTCTAATCGTATAGTTGACATTGTCGTGTTTTTCCGTGATCACGTAGGGTCCTATCCATTGTGATTCCAGTTTCTTTGAGCGGCCTCGTCGTATCGTTTCGTCGTAAAGTAGCACTTTGTCGCCTACTTTGAAGGTCGCCTTGTTGCTTTTTTTATCGAATTGTAGTTTTGATTTCGCTTCTCGTCCTTCGTATTTTCTTTCGCGATTTGATTCGCTGCGCGGATCCGCTCTCGTAATTCTTTCGCGTAATCCTCGTATGAATACGTTAATTTCGGTGGTTTTGTTAGAGCCGTCGGTAGGTCAGGTCGGTGCCCGTAGACCAATTCGAATGGCGTGAACCCGGTAGTGGAGTGTGGCGTCGTATTATACGTAAACATTGCGTATGGGAGCCATTCGTCCCAGTCAGTTTGGTCTTGGTTTATATAATGTCTCAGGTATTCGGCGAGAGTGCGATGCGATCTCTCTAGTGCGCCGTTACTCTCGGGGTGATATGCCGTTGTCTGAATTTTATCGATTTTCAGTAATTTGCACACATTTTTAAACATTTCACTCGTGAAGTTTGTTCCTTGGTCCGTGAGAATTTTTTCGGGTATTCCATGTTCTAGCACTATTTTAGTGACGAATGCTTTGGCGATTGTATTCGCTTCCTGATTCTCTACGGGTATTGCTTTACTAAACTTCGTGAGATTATCTTGGAATGTCAAAATATATTTGTTTCTGTTATCTGTGATAGTCAACGGGCCTACGATATCGAGCGCGCATTTCTCGAACGGACGCTCGGGTGTATCTGTGATAATTAATGGCATTTGGTTTTCCTACTTAACTTGTTCTTCTGACACAGTTCGCATTTGCTTATGTAGTTTTCTATGTCTGTCGTAATTCCGTGCCAGTTGTGCCGTAATCTGATTCGGTTCAACGTTCGAGTGACTCCTTGATGCCCTCCTATGGGTGAGTCATGATACTCGAATAATATCTGCCGCTTTTCTTCCTCGGTGTATTCCCTCGGCGTGTCCTCTTCTTGTTGTGTCATATGTATCGCCGGCGTCTCCGTTATCGGGTTTCGACTCAGCGCATCGGCGTTGTACGTTATTCTTTCCTGCTTTATGCACGATCTCATAGTCGTACTCCTCTAATTTTAATCTCCACCGGATTAATCTCGATCCGGTGTCGGTTACATTGAATAGCCATATTAGTGGCTTATGGTCGGTTATTATTTTAAACCTAGTACCGTATAAATAGGGGCGGAAATGTTTAACCGCCCATACGATCGCTAATAATTCTTTTTCGGTCGTGTTATAATTTTGTTCTGCCTTACACAAAACTCTGCTGGCGTAAGCAATCGGCCGATCTTGGCCTACTGGCCCCTGCGACAGTACGGCTCCGATGGCGTAATCGGATGCGTCTGTCGTCACCAGGAATTCTTGATTGAAATCTGGGTAATTCAATACGGGTGCCGTCGTTAATTTTTCTTTTAATAGATCGAACGCATTTTGCTGTTCGACCGTCCAAACGAATTTTTCGTCCTTTCTCGTGAGTTTGGTTAGTGGTTTGGCTATTTTAGAAAAATTATCTATAAATTTTCGGTAGTATCCTGCTAGACCGATAAACGATTGGATATCTTTTATTCTTTTAGGAGTCGGAAACTCTCTTACTGCTTGCAGTTTGGTCGGGTCTGGCGATATCCCTCCTTCTGAAATTACGTGTCCTAGATAAACTACCTCTTTTCTTAAGAATGCGCACTTGTCAGGCTGTAGCTTTAAATTAAATTGCCGGAGTCTTATTAGCACCGCGGTTAGTCGCTTCAGGTGCTCCTTCAAGGATGCTCCGTATATTACTATGTCGTCTATATAAACGAAACATTTTAACCCTAGTAGTCCGGCTAGTACCGCGTACATTAGCCGTTGAAATGCGGCTGGCGCGTTTTTCAGACCGAACGGCATTCGGTTGAATTCGAAATGTCCATCCGGGGTGGAGAATGCTGTCTTCTGCTTGTGATCTTCGCGCATCGGAATTTGATGGTATCCCGAGGCTAAATCTAACACCGTAAAATACTTCGCGTTACCTAGCTGGTCGAGTATGTCGGTGATATTCGGCATGGGGAAGGAATCTCCCATCGTCAGGTCGTTCGCTTTTCTGAAATCGATCACGACGCGAAATCTAATTTTTCCGGACGCGTCAGGCTTTTTCGGGACAACTATTATTGGTGCGTTCCATTGACTCGCGCTGGGGCGAATTATTCCTTCGTCTAGCATTGTCTGTATTTGCCGTTTGACTTCGGCCTTATGCTTTTCAGGTAACCGATACGGTTTTACGTTCGCTGGCGCGCTATCTGGACGCGTATTTATTTCGTGCTCAATGGCTGTGGTCGCACTCAAAGTGTCTCCTTCTAGAAAAAAAACGTCGCAGAGTTCATCGCATATTAATTCGACTTCTTTGCGTTCTTCCTCGTTCAGATGTTCGGTTTGTATTTGATCGCGTAATTTTTTCTGTCTCTCGGTGACAGGTTCGCGCTCTTCGTTCGCTTGTAACGTGAGCATGTTCGCGGCGTCGTTCGCCGGCACGTCTTCTAGTGTTACGTGTGGAGTGAGGAGCTCCACCGGCTTGTCCGTCACGTTCAACACGCTGACCGGGCAAGTGAATTCGACGGGTTTTACTAGACAATGCCCGATAAATACTCCTGGCGCAAGCTCGCCGCTCCTCACGATGCCTACCCGATTATGGTCGGTGGTTGCCTTCACGATTGTCTCGCTGTGAGGGGGTAAGATTACCTTTCGAAATGGCCGGAGTTTGAATATAGTTTTTCCTATTTTGACATGTTTCGACGCGTTCGAGATATCGGCCTTGTGTTTGGTAAGGAAGTCGTTCCCAAGTATCCCTTCGTACTCTATCCGGAAATCGTCCTTCACTACATACATGGTATGTCGAATCCTCCTTTTTCCGAGGTCCACCGTGGCCTTAATTTTTCCAAGCGTATGGATCTGATGTCCGGTCACGCCTATTAGAGCTAGACGTTCCTCCTTTATCATCGTTTTGCCCTTTAGGTTTCCTACCTTAATAAGGGTCAGAGTTGCTCCCGAATCGAGTAAAAGATTCATCTCGCCTCTTTCTGCCTCTTGAATCGGCAGTGTAATCATGTCTAACGGGCCCACTTTATGCTTCTCCGTTATCTGGGTCACCCGATACTCTTCTGCGGCACGCGCTTTAGTCTGTCGCGGTCTCTCTTCTTCCTCTTCGCTACTGCTGGCGGTCGATGATTCATCGCTCGTCGCTTGCGCTTTGTGCTTCCTTATCGCGCTCACGGGCGCTTGCTTTGCGCTGCTCGCTTTCGCTTTACGTGATCCGTCCGCTCTAGGCCGTCCGTTCAACCACCAGCATTCTTCTCGCTTGTGCCCGATTTTCTTGCAGTGGCTGCACTCCACCGCATTTATTCCGTTGGGCTTGTCCGCCCTTGGTAAAGCAAATTTGTTTGCTTGCCGGCTCGGACGGCAATCTCGCCCGTAATGGCCGGTCTTTCCGCACTTATGGCACTCCACTGGTGTACTTCTCGGGTTTCGGGCATTTTCTGCGGAAAATTTATTTTTTGATGATGCCGGCCCATGTCTCGGGGAGGGCCCTCTGACTTTTTCCTCCGCACTAGCACCGGTTATCGCTTCTTGTAGGCTCGTGTATCTCTGCGCTCGTACTAGCATTTTAATATCCTCGTGCAGCCCAATCTGGAAATTATGCAGGGCTTGCATCTTGATGCTTTCCAGGATCGCCTTCTGTTGCTCCTGCGTGTGCCCTTGGCCTTCCTCCATGGCCTCGTATAGTTCGCGGGCGAGTTTCTCTACTCGACGCCCGAATTCTTGCGCTCTTTCGCCTGGTTTTTGCTTCAGGGAATTAAATTCTAACTGTAAGTGCGTCATGCCTCGCTTTCCGAGGTATTCGGTTTCTAGCTCGCGTTTCAGCTGCTCGAAATCGCGTATATCGCGCGTATCAAAATCGATCATGGCCTTGCCTTTGAATTTTGTACATAGGATTGCTTCTAATAACATGGCTTCGTCCGCGGGCTGTATGTTTTTCATCGCGTATGTACTCGCATTTATGAATTCGCGAACTCGCTCTCTCGATTCTCCGTTAATTTCGGGGATCATATTTCGGGCTTCCTTTAGGCTGAGGAACCCTATATGGTGTCCTGGCTGGTTTCTAACGTCGCTCGTCGTGCGCCCGTAGGTCACGTCCAGGGGGCCCTGGCTACGTACCCGGCGGTCGAGCGCGTTGGTGTGATCGTACGCGGCGTTTTCTACTCGGCTCATACGGTGTTGTAGTTCGCGGATAGCGCGCAGGATTTGGTCGAACGATCGAATTCGGCCGCCGCGGATTGATCCATGCGCTCCTGCATGTCGCGCACCAAATGTAGTATGTCGGTAATTAAGGAGGCATCCGGCACTCCTGTTCGTGTTGGCTCGGCGGGTCGCGGTTGGTCTCTTTCGGACGGTCGCGGATTTGCCGCTCGCAGCCGGTTAATTTCCTCGCCCACCTGCTCGGGGGTCACGTCGACGCGTGCTTCGAGGTTTGTTGTCGCCCTTTGTTGGCTCATTTTGAGAGCTTTGGGAGTATAATCCTCTTCGGTAGGATCGAACACGTCGCTGTCGTAGGACGTTAGCGAGAGTTCTCCTCTCCCGGAGTTATTGCCTTGTGTATCGGCTGAGGTGTCAGAACGTGCGTCTGTGACGGTTGGGTTGCAGTCTAAGTACGTCGCGTTCGTTTTCGTCGCTATTCGCGATGTCGTTTCGTCGCTATTCGCGGTTTCGTTTTCGTCTGTGCCGCTGTATCTCTCTCGTTGTTGTCTCGGGGACCGTCGAGATCGCCTAACAGACTAGTATCCGTGAAGGAAAATTTGCGTTCTAATATTACGTTCGGGTGCAATTCGAGTACCGGTGATTCTTCGGTCGAGAATCGCGATTCTAAGTTTCGTAGGACGGGGTCTAAAACGGAGCTATCCGCATGTGATACGGCGCGAGAGTGATATCGGCTACGCTCGGTAGCTTGATGCGCTCGCTCGCTTAAGACGAACGACGCGTTTCTAGCGGGGCGGTTATGTTCGCCCTCCGACATTTACAGGGTTAGCGCCTTCAATTTCGTACGTCGGTGCTGAAACATCGCTCGCGAAAAACTTTCAATTCGTCGTTCGCGGAAACGTTAGATCTCGTCGCTCGCAATAGTACATAACATGGAACGGACTTACAGTACGGTCGCACGCATGGTGTCCGCTTTCTGCTGTCGCCGCGTCGGAGTCCGGCAGGGCCGCTTCGCTGCTCCGCGTTGTCTCTGCTTCGCGGGGTCTCGACTGCGCTGCTCCGCTGTCCGGCTGGGTGCGTCCCCGGGGCGCTGCCTCGGCTGTCGAGTCCGTGCGGTAGGTCGGGGCCTCTCCGGTGTTACTGTCGCACTCGGGGCTGCTACCGCCGTCTCTTTCTCGCTCGGGATTCTGGCGGGCTTCTCCTCTCTGGGATGCTTCTCCGCTCTTACTAAATCGAGCTCTCTGATTTGCAGACGTCTCTCGGGCAGGATGTCCTCTGGTCCTGTTGGCAGGATCCCACCGCTGCCACCAAATGTTGTGCCGGGACGGGGTTGGAGCCGGCACTGGGTTCGGGATCCGTCGCAGGATGCAGAATAACTCACTATTGCCCTTGTTTTACTTGTCGTTTAATAAACCGACTTTGATTTACAGAAATCACTTAATTCACTACCCTGACTTGCGGGTGTTACAATGTTTAAATTAGACGTTAGTCGGTACGCGTTTCGGTTTAGGACTGCCCGCCGATGGTCGAACTCGGCGGTCTTTATACTCTTCGGGACGACGTCCGGTTGCTATGCCCTGCGCTGGCCTTTGCGTCAGCGATTTCGATCGTCCCAGAGTTCGATGCTCCTAATTTCGGTATCGACTTGCATCGGATGATCGATCGTCCGATGCAATCGTCAGGAGTTTCGGTGGAAGTCATATTCGGCTTCTGTCGCTAGGGTCGGATTACTTATATCGTTGTGCGCTCACAATAAGTGTTTGAATGATGAGATTGAAATGACGCGACCACAATCTTGCATTAGATCAAAATTGCACAAGGTGTACACCATATCCGAAACAAAAGTCGCTCTAAGTCCATACGATGATAAGCGATACATTGTGCCTGATTCTACCGACTATTCTACGCTACCATGGGGACATTATAAAATACCGCTGTAAATATGTATTTTGTAAATAAGAACACGTATATTTTGTAAATAAAATGACATTAATATTCATATTGTAATAAATATATACAAGTTTACAATTTTACAATACATTATTTTTGCTTATCCAAGAATTGTGTGAATTATCGAATCCCAGCCACTTTACATAGGCTTCATCCCCCTTTTTACGCAACACTTTTTCAACGAGATACACGTCGGGATTAGCGACGCGATGCAACTCGTATTCGTAGAATCCTCCGGCGACGGGTTTTTTGCAGGAATCTTCCAATAAATACGTCACGGGATTAGTTTTCTGCACTTTGATAATTTTAAACACCTCTGTGGTCCAATTTGGCGTGTACCCTTTCTCGAAGATTGTCTTGAATTTACTTACGCGTACCGAGTCACCCACTTTAAATCGCGCGGGAGCAGCGATCTTTACGTGGCTGTACACCGTTGTTAGGAGCTTGTCGGCGATCGCGGGGGTAACATCGATGGGTCGCATGCCAATAGTTCGATGCTTTCGCGCGTTGTAATCTGACACGAGGCGCGACAATGAGTCGATCCATCTGTAATTTCCATTGTGCGTAAACATTTTCCACATGTCGTTCTTTAGCGTGCGATTAAATCGCTCGACAACCGATGCCTTCATTACGGAATACGTCGAATAGTGATTGATATTGTGTTTCTTCAAGAGTTTCTGCACGTTTGCGTTGTAAAATTCCTTCCCCCTGTCAGTGTGAAGATTTTTCGGACATCTTGCGCCGTCTCGAATTATTTTTGCAATCGCCGTAGTAACCTCATTTCCGCTCTTGGCCTTGAGCGGTACGGCCCATGCGTGCTTGCTCAGCACGTCGATAACGGTGAGTATGTAGTGGTAGCCTCTGTTGAATCGCGTGTAGGGACGCATCTCGACCACATCCGCCTGCCACAGGTCATCGTATCCGCGCACTATGACGCGTCTTCGTGGAAAATTTCTTCTCGCCGGAGCGTGTAGTTCCTCCACCAGCTGCCGCTTCTCAGCTGTTTTCTTCTTCTTACTAGCCATGATGACAAGTAAATGATGCCAAAATCAAGTGTACGTTCTGTCTTATCTATTCACGATGATTTGTAATGATTTGCTGAATCGTCTTTTGGAGCTCGTTTAGGGCAATCTGCACGTTATTTTGGAACGCGACCATCTTTCTCTCGATTTCATCCTGTCGATTCTTCAAAATTTGTATGCTCTGTTGCACGTATTGTTTGTTAGCAGCATCGCCATCATCTACAGGTAGCGCTACACGTCGAATCTTGCGCGACTTTGCATCGAAGTCAGTGGCGACCACGCAAAAAGCGTTATCGCGAACGTAATTTCTGAGTAATCCGCTCCATTGATAGTACGGTTCCGCTCCGCCTCTTCCGAGCGATATGTCAAACTTGTTGATCGGCATTTCAATGTTGATTGAATGGTTCACTGACGCGTGGTTTAATTTATAATAATCCCAGCCTCGCGAAGTTTCTCGATAATCGATAGAATCTCGTTGTTGTGACCGTTGTGGCCCGCTTGGCGCGAAGCTTGGAGCAATCGGAGACGGTCTACGAGCTCATTGGGGTCGTCCCAATGAACATAATCGATTTTGTTGTCGTTTAATGTCACAGCACGCGGTATACTTCTTCCAGTTTTTTGGCCTGATATCAGCGGTTTGATTATTTGTGTGTATTTGTATCCCCCATTGCCACTTAATCGACCGTTCGGATCATTATTACGTTTATGCGCACTTGTCATCAACAGCATGCTCTTATATGTTTGCATGTCGTCCGCCGTCTAGATGTCGTCATCGGGGATTTTCTTGAAGATTAACTCGTAAAGAACGGGTGTGCCGACATATCGTACGCCATCGATAAAAATGTTATCAGCGTTGTTCACGTCAAAACGTTTACTACCAAACTTCATTCCATCATCGTCGAATTTAACACCGTAAACGTTGTCCATACCCTCCTGTTTGCCACTCAGGACAGGCATGAGATACTTTAGGCTTAATGGGCCCAATTGATCTAGCAACGCTTCTCGACCCTCCTGCGTTTGCAACTTATTTCGAACGGATGTCACGAGCGAGTCGTCCGTGGTTTCGAAAACATCCCCGTTTACGAGTGAATCAAGCGTTGTAGGTTGTACTGTTTTCACTGTCGTGGACGGTGTAGAGGTTATCGGCGGTACATCCTGTGGAGCTTTTAATTTACGCGGTTGTAAAATTTTGACTGTTTCGTTTAGAGTAGATGGCACTGTTTTCGATCGTCTCAACTTTGACGTAACCGGAGTTGAAGCCATTACAACGTCATCAAACGAAGCATTTGATCGTTTTCGCTTGGAGCTGTCAAACGACTCTAACATTTCAGGTTCTTCGCCAACGGTGTTTTCGACAATCTGCTTTAAAGGCTCGATGATGGGTTTAAAGTGTCTCTCCAACGCGATATCTTCCTCCATTTTACCGGTTTTTAATGCGCGATACTTTTTGCGAATCAAATCGCTCGTTTTCACAATTTGCTTGGCTATCCTCTCGCGATCTCTAGTCTCCATGCTGCTGGTGTCCATATTGCGACAACGTTGTCCAGCCAACGCGTTGATAACAACTAAACGCGTTACGGTATCGCAAAGTCGTTAAATCCTTTTCTATATCGACCATTTGAAAGCGCGCTGTCTTTGTCTATCACCACGAATCCATACTTTTGCTGCCAAGTATGACACAATTTGCTGAAATCCTCGAAAGACATGTCGGTGTTTACGTGATCGTTGTATACGTGTTTTAGATTTGTACCATCTTGTTTAAACAAAATCAATAAATTTGCGTTGTCGCGTATAAGATGCTTCGGTATCTTTGCGTACGTCTGACAAAGATAGAAGGAGTCGACGGCTGCGTGCCGACCCATTGAAAAGTATTCTCTTATCGTGTCTTGCTTGTCGCACGCCACGTCATCAAAGATAAAAATAGAATTCGGAAGCGCCTCGCTCGGTGGAATGACGTCACTGTTATTTGAAAAAGTAAAGTAGCCAATCTCTTCTATCGGCGTTAATATATTCTCCAAGTATCGATATTTTGGTTGTTGCAGCGATTTCGAGTACACGTACACGTTCTCGAAGCGTACACCGTGCGGACTTTCCAGCAAGCTTATCAACACGTTTGTCTTACCACAATTCGATGGACCACAGATGATACCGCGTATAGAAATTGGTAGCATGTCTCCATGTTTACGTACCTCTTTCATTAACTGTACCTTATCATCAAAGTTTGTCACTTTGATCACCCGCGATTGTCGCACGAACCGCATGTTATCTCCCCTCCACAACAAATGTAAAACGGTATCGTGAAAACCGGCCTATTTATACAGGAGCGTAGAGCTGAGACGCTCAGTACTCAAAATGTTTTTGCTACTGTCAGATAACAGCGATATTTACAATTTAACGACCGATCAGTTGAAATATATTCCAAAGGTCATTCTACTACGGCAGTTTTACAATTACATAGATTATTTGTGGGATAAATTTCCCGAACACATCAAGGCAGATTCGGAGATTCAGCAATATCGTCGGTGTTTGAAACATTATAATTTACCGCACCATCAAACGCATATCGACGGTCCGCCGCCGTTGATAAAGAACTGCGGCGAATGTCAGCGATAGTAAAAGGCCGCGGCTTATTAAATCGCGCGATAAACGCACTTCCGATCGAATTACATATCCCCGGCTATCAGTTTTGTGGTCCGGGCACTCATTTAGAAACACGATTGGCGAGAGGTGATCAAGGTATTAATCCATTGGACGCAGCGTGTCGCGAGCACGATATAGCCTATTCGCATAGCAACGATTTCGCAAAACGACACGTGGCTGACAATATACTCGCTGCGAAAGCGCGAAAACGCATTACAGCGAAAGATTCAACTCTGGGAGAGAGAGCTTCCGCCACAGCTGTCTGGGCGGCCATGAAAACCAAGACAAAACTCGGAATGGGTTTGAAAACAAAAAAGAAGAAAAACAAGTGAATACTTCCGGTTGCAAAACGCGGTGGTATCCTACCGATCCTACCGTTGTTGGGAGTTCTCGGTTCATTGGTCGGCGGAGCGGCAGGAGTCGCAAAGGCTGTGAACGATAACAAAGCCGCGCGGCGTCAGCTGGAAGAATTGAAACGTCATAATCGCGCCATGGAAGGTCATGGACTTTATCTCGCTCCGTATAAACGTGGGCGGGGAGTCTCGAGAAAAAAAAAAAAAAACGTCGAGACGCTAAAAATTCCGAAGGGTGTAACTACAAACGTACAACTACAACAACTAGCGAAGCGTATGCGCATTCCATATTTTAGGGGTACTTTCATGCGTACTACTTTACCAACGGGAGGAGTTGGTCGAAACGAAAGTGGTATCGTAAACTTGGATAATGCTGAGGGACCGGGTACTCACTGGGTGGCATACGCGAAGAGAGGACATCGAGCCATATATTTCGACAGTTTTGGCAATCTTCGACCGCCTAGGGAATTGGTGCAGTATCTAAAGAATGTGACGCAAATCGTGTACAATCGCACGCCTTATCAGCGATATGATCAGAGCAATTGCGGACAACTGTGTTTGCACTTTCTACAGACGGTTGACGATCAATTTAAAGACTGGCGTTGCGGTGTTTGAACTCAGTATTATTTCAAACATGTCACTGACATTTACGCTCACAGGCAAGAGTAGCATCCTCGCGGTAAGCTACTTTCCTGCTGTGGATTTGAGCGATGGCAATTACGAGCTCGGTTTGACAGATTTTGAAACCTATTATACGATACCAAATGTAAATTCTTCGAACAATAAATTCTACTTTGATGACAAGGAGATTGCCATTCCCGAAGGATCATACGAACTGCGTGATATAGATACGTATCTGAAACGTGCCATTTTACGGTCCAACGATGTTGCGAGAAAGAAACATGTCGGCGAAGATGAAGAGTACCCACAGGTTATTCGAGCTAACAACAATACGATGAAGAGCGAAATCAAGTGTACTTATCGGGAAAATTTCACCAAACCGAACAACATTGGATCGCTGCTAGGATTTTCAGCGAATCGCGTACTGGAGCCGCGACAATGGCACGAATCGGACGTACCGATAAATATTGTTAGTGTAAACATCATTCGCATAGAATGTAACGTGACCGCGGGTGCGTACAGTAACGACAAGTATGTGCACACGATACACGAATTTTCACCAAGTGTGCCACCAGGATATAAGATATCGGAAACGCCGGCACAGATCATTTACCTTCCGATGACCGTACGGAGCATTACGGACCTAACAATTCGCGTTGTGGATCAGGACGGTCGGTTGATCGATTTTCGTGGAGAAGAGATCACCATTAGACTGCATGTGCGAAGACGTCAGTGGTAACGTGAGATGCTCATACTGAACGAAGCCGAACAGGTGCAACAGACGAGAAACATAATTAGAAAGACAATTCGATCGCCGAAGAAGAAACTCACCGCGTCGAACGTTGAATTTTTAAAATCATTGGGTTTTGTCGTGCGACATGGCTAATATCTTGAACATTGGAGGTGAACCGATCTTTGACGACAGCGTCGTCAAGATTGAGTCTCATACATACAATCCATACGCTAACACGACGTTTGGGCATAGCGATGAGATAAGAATACCCATACAACAACAAGATTTATACACGTTGCCGTGTGAAAGCTTTCTTTACGTCGAAGGAATATTAAAGATAAAGAAAAGGAATGACGAGTCTGTGGCAACGCTTGTAAATAATTGCGTGGCGTTCATGTTTGACGAAATTCGATATGAGCTTAACGGCGTGGAGATTGATCGCAATAGAAACGTTGGAATAACCAGTACTATCAAGAATTATGTATCGCTAACGTATGACAGTGCTATAATCATGCGGAATGCTGGATGGGACGTTGGATCGAGCATACCGGACGGATATTTCAACTTTTGCGTACCGCTCAAGATGTTGCTAGGCTTTTGTGAGGATTACAAACGCGTGGTTGTTAACGCTCGTCATGAATTAATTTTGATACGAGCGCGTAGCGATAACAATTGCATTGTAGGAAATCCGACGACTGAGCCGGAAATTGAATTGTTTAAAGTACAGTGGCGAATGCCTCATGTTACATTAAACGAGGTCAATAAATTGTCCCTGTTACGGGCTTTGGAAAGCGGGCGATATCTTAGTGTCAGTTTTCGCTCGTGGGATCTGTATGAGTACCCCCTGTTGCAGAGCACGACCAAGCATTCGTGGGCTGTCAAGACTACGACTCAGCTAGAGAAGCCGCGATATGTTATCTTTGCGCTGCAGGCCGGTCGCAAGAATATTATGTCTCAAGATGTTAGCATATTCGATGACTGTAACTTGACTAATATCAAGCTTTATCTAAACTCTGAATTTTATCCGTACGATGACTTGAATCTAGATTTTGGTAAAAAACGATACGCCGTTCTTTTTGATATGTATGCACGTTTTCGTAAAGCTTATTACGGATACGACTGCTACGAAACGTTGTGCACCGTGGCCACATTCCTGGCAAATGGACCTTTTGTTGTCATCGATTGCTCGCGACAAAACGAATCTGTCAAGAGCACCACCGTGGATGTGCGAATAGAATTTGACTGCAAAGAAAATGTATCTGCAAATACTACCGCCTATTGCCTCATCTTGCATGATCGCATAATCGAATATTGCCCTCTGTCTAACGTAGTGCGCAAAATCATGTAAATTGCACTATTTGCAAATATTTCGATATAAGAGAGACAGATGTATCGCGATAAACTATAGTATAAATTGTTACTTCGCTGCATTATGATCATGCCAACGTTTGTCGATCTGCAAGGATTTATCGTCGGAATGAAATTTGTCGTAAAGGAGGTGGCGGTGTTGAAAAACGGAACCATTCTGGCGCATTACATTTTTACATGCCCCATGCCATGGAATCTCCTTACAAAATCCGACAAATCATGTGCTTCATGGTTGATTGCTAATCACCATAGATTACGATGGGAAGACGGGATGGTCCCATACAGCATGGCGAAACGTCTAATTACATCGGCAGTGCTTGGTACAGAAAAGGATGACGAGACGTCAACTCTCGTGTACGTCAAGGGACGCCAGAAACGTGAATGGCTTGTGGATATGCTTGAGAATGATGTGAGAGAAAACCTAATCATGGAGACTTTAGATGCAGATTACGAAGATATCGAATCCTTAAATAATCTAGATGTTACTAATACTGTGCGATGTGGAAAACATGTTAAGAATTGCGCATTACAAAATGTATTTAAAATATTTAACTGGTGGTCGCAACGCCAGAAAAAGGTGCAATCTTTTTAGAAATAAATTATATAAACGTTAAAATGTTTTATTTTCTTTTCCCTTTTTCCACATAGTTATTAGATGTGTCCTATGTGAAGATGCAATTACATTTTCTTTACGTATGTATGTATGTATGTATGTATGTATGTGTATGTATGATGTACGTACGTATGTACGTATGATGTGTGTACGTATGTACGTACGTACGTATGTATGTACGCATGTATGTACGTACGTATGTCATATCAATGTCGCGATGATTTCATCAAACACATACGTTTGCATGGAACCATTGTCCATACATCGTATCTCGTATGAAGGTTCTGGGTCAAATTTCGCACAGTGTTGAACGATAGCTAGTGTCCTGCATGATAAGGACTCAAGCTACTTTTCTCCGAATTTTTTATCATGGCTCGGTTACACCTTCCCCTTAAATTTTTCTTTCGCTCATTCAGTTTGTCTTAAGCTGTCAAACGACTAAGATGCGGTGCAGTAAGCGGTGCATTAGGTGTCGAAAAATGTTCGCGCCGGCTACGTGTGACGTATGCCTGCGCGAATATTGGCTACGCACCGCGCGTGCCGCGCATAACGCCGCTGGACCGTCTCCGCGGTCGCCTTCGCCGAGTTCATCTCAGCGGTCTCCGCGGTATGTCGAGGTTGAGCCTCGCGAGTTCATCCTCCACCCGCTGCATGTGACGGTGGATGTGGCTACAGGGGCGCGGGTTGTAATAGTGCCTCGTGAGACATAATAAAATTTGGTAAGTACCTTATTTTAAAGTTTTAAAATTGAGGATCCGTTTTTGCGCAATTTTTGAGTTTTTTTAGATTTAATTATTTACTTTTTCTACAGCTCAGCGACGAGTCCTCTTGGACGTGGTGGAGGAGGAGGTTCATCGTTAATTTTTTGTATCTTTTTTTCAAAAATTAAATGTATATATTATAGTAAAAAGCTTAAATTTATTATTTTTCCACCTCTCCCTATTCCAATTCCAAATTGCGTTAACTAAATATTTAAAATTTAAATACCTGACGGTAGAACGCTACCGCGTCGTTTAATTATAAAAACTGTGACTTTTCTATTTTTAAAAGTAAATATTTTAAAAATATGCACCTGCTTTAGTAATAAATACGCAAATAAGAATGAACATCTGAAAGCTGGAGAGAGGACGCAAACGGGGGCGGATGGAGAATACGAGGAGGTATAGGTAAGAAGGTGAGTATGAGAGAGAACGTGAAGAGGTAAGTAGAAAGAGAATGTGATATGCAAGCGCGGTGATGTCACGCTGATCCGCGGTCGACGCGAGCGGTATGATGCGGGTTGCAGTCCGGACCCCCTCACCGTGGACCCCCCCTACCCGCGGGCCCACCGCGTCCTCATCCTCGCGGACCATGGCGCGGTTCCCCCTCTCCCGCAGGCCGCCGCGATACGTACGTACATACGTACGTACATACGTACGTACATACGTACGTACATACGTACATGCATACATACGTACATACATACGTACATACATCATACGTACCGCTTGGTGTAGAGACATACAGGTCAGTATGACGGGTTGCCCATTCATGCAGGCGCGCACGCGGAAACGATGTATGATGTGACGTCACGCGGGTTGCAGTCCGGACCCCCCTCACCGCGGGCCACCGCGTCCGCATCCATCGCGGCCCATAGCGCGGTTCCCCTTCTCCCGCGGGCCGCCGCGATGTCAGTAAACGCGGTTCCCCTCTACCCGCGGACCCCTCGCCCAGCATTCCCCACCACTCCCCGCGGACCCCGCGCTCATCGTTTCCCCTCCCTTGCCCCCGCGGACCCCTCGCCCACCGGGCATGGAGTACCCCGCGTCGCGGAACCCCCCTTCCCCTCTATCCCCCTCGCCCTAGGTTGGGTTCGAATCCCCCTAGTATCACTACTTGCAAAAAACTTTTTTTTTTTTTCATTTTTACCTAGAAAATGACCTTTGCGCTAATTTTCATTGACATATTCATAATTAGCATATCAAAATATAATAGTATACAAAATTTCAGAACGATCGGAGGTATGGGCTTTTCGGAACTACACCCCATAGGTTTTTTTCGAGGTACAAAGACATAGGTTTTCTCAAGGTACATACACTACGCGTGTACTTGACGCCTTTCTTTACCTTTTTGAAAAAGGTAATTTTGTACGGATAATGTTAATACGTGGTGCTGTGTGTAAAGGTACGCTCCGTAAGTTCTACTAACTAAATCTTAATGGTATTCTTAAAGATACTGATTAAATTTTTAACATATTGCAGCCAAGTATATTAAAATACACTATAAACGAAAAAATCGCATAGTAAATTATTTAAACATAAAAATAAAATAATTAAACTTATCCATTATATGCATATTACACAAGATCATTAGCATTGAAATAGACAGGGATGCAACATAAAATAGTCATTGTTTGAGCAATAGCGCGCGTTCGTGAAGCGCCCGGGTAGCAAACGCGCCGCGGCAAGCGCGGCGAGCGGAGCTTGGCCCGATCGTATTTTGTTTACCGGTCCGCGCTCAAGAATGCGTCGCTGCGTAGCGTAGTCGGTCGGAACACGCGGAAGCGACAACACGCCGAATATATTTCCCGATTTCATTGTTCGGTCTGACAATTTTCTACTCGGGATAATTGAGCGATCTCTCGTTGCGAAATACTATTGTTATCATCAAATCGTATCGTCGATTTATTAAAACCGGATAGTGTCGTTCGTTTTACATTAACGTTTTCGGTGCACGCGGGCCGGCGAGGCTGCGGGTGCAATCTTCTCGGCCTCAATATAGCTGAGTGTAAGTAATCATCGCGTCCGCTGTAAAGAAAGGGGAGTGTGCGTATTTCGTCTTCGTGCGAGACCAGGAAAAAGGACTTTCCGTCCCCGTTGACGTCTCTGAGTTCCGCCTAGGACGACGCTGTTCCTTGGACGACGGACTCGAGCAGAGCATCCCGTGGGATTCCGCCGCGGGCACCAACGTTAAGTACCCTGTTTTTTCTCTCGATTCCGATCCCTCGGATAAAGCGTGTACCACGCATTTGCATGCTCTACGGTTTTATTCGGATAATCGTGTCTCACGACACAGGCTTCTTTTATTCTTATCGGTCGGCTTTCGGATGGCCATAGGCTCTTGTAATAAGGAATAAGGAGTTATTATTATTATCTCGTGTAATCGAAGAATCTCGTTTCCCGTGATCGGGATATCTCACGGCAACTCGAAATTCCAGCAGTGTGTTTTCATGATTCGTAAACAGTGTCACCTTGACTCGATTGCCCCTCGTTGCGTCGATGTTCGCATTGTGTACAGCCGCTACGGTTAATCTCATTTAAATTTACTTGCGTGACATTGCGTCCTTTTCTTACTCCGTGTCTTTTATTTGCGTTCTATGTAGCACTTAAATTTACTTGCGTTACGTGACATGTACTTTTCTCTTTGCGTTATTACCCAGTGAGAAATGATACATCGAAAAGACGTCGATTCGATATCGAAATGTCGATATCAATATAACATCGATCTTCAAATCAATTGCGATATTCAGGTGTCCGCGGTTTGGAGATTCCTCTATATCGAATCAATATCAATCGACATCAAATCGATATTGATTCGACGTCGAAAATAGTTTAAAAAAATTTTATTTTGATTTTTATTGTCTCTATAGGAATTATATTATAATATTAAATATACTATGACACTGTGTGTGTACAGCCGCGTGTCTGCTTGAAAAAACCCGCTCTCTCATGCGGTCACCCATCCGAGTGTGCCACCACGCCAACGTCGCTTAACCTTTTTGATGAATGGACTAGTGGTGGGGGAAGATGGCGGAGTAGTAGAGAGTGCACGCGTGTCTTAAACCGGCGGGCGATTGAGAGCGTATTTTATCGTAAAGTAGAGGGGCGAGAGTGATTGGGGGGTGAAATTCGGATTCTGCTAGACAAGAAAGAATAGTGAAAGTAAAGGGAAGGTCAGATTCTCCCCCTTTCAGAGGGGGGGTCAAGAATAAAAGTGCGATAGCAAGAGCGTACAGAGGAGGGAAGGAGACGAAGAGGATAGCGAGGGCAAAAGCCGGAGAAGAAAGCTTTCTTATGGAAGGCGGAAAGAGAACGGCCAGCAGAGAAGAGGAAGGGCCGGTTGAAAAAGGCATGGAAGGCATAGAGACAACGTGGAAGATTGTAGAAAACAAAAAGACGGCCAAACGTGCAAAGCGTCAAGAGTCACCCAAGATGACGAGCGACGTGGAAGGGTGCGGTAACCAATCAGCGACAGCGTCCAGATCCAGCAGCCCGGGAGAGATGATGCACCAATCAAAAGACGACATGGAAGTTGTAGAAGAAGAGCGCCGAGAACGAGAAGTGACAGAGGAAGAGCGACGGGGTAGTGCGGAGATTCGGGTGCATGCACGAGGGGAAGGGGTTAAGAGTAGCGTAGCGTTAACGAAAGAGACAGTGGCTAGGAGAATAGATAGGGAAGACTTTATTAATTGCGATGGACAATTAAAACTCGCGAGCGAGCTAGACGCGACGGAACTGAACCGCCGACAGGAAAAGTTTGAAGAAGGCTGTGATTCTTATAGGATTATTTTTAGGTTAGGAAGCGATAAAGTAAACACAAAGCAAGGTAGGAACTATTATAAGATATGGAGATCCCTAAGATTAAATAATATACTCCCTGAGAGTTTGACCATGGTTGCTCACGCAGCGGCGTTAGGCAAGTTTAGAAAATGTACAGAGGCGAATACATGTTTGGAAACAATTAAAAAACTGTCTAATGAAATAGGTATTACAGCTAACATCGAGAGCAGAGGACAGATTTATAGGGGCGTTGTAACGGACTGGCCAAACTCAGTGTTGGATTTTTGGGATTCAATAGCAGACCACAACGAGATTTTGAGAATAGACATGATGTACAGAAAAGTAGAAGACAAGGTGACTAAGAAGATCGTGGAGGAGAAAACCCAAAATATAGAAGTAACATTCAAAGGAGATAGGGTAAGAAATAGGATTATGTTATGCGATAGAGTGACATCGATCAGGGTAAGACCGTATATTGCATCCATAAAACAATGCTTCAAGTGCTTTAGGTACGGCCACATTAAGGCAGCTTGCAAGAGTGAAAAGATCTGCATAATATGTGGAGAAAAAGTGCACGGAAAATGTGACAGGGCGGTGAAATGCAGAAATTGTGGAGGACACCATAGATCCACTTTCAGAGCATGTCCAGTATACGAGAAGAATAAAAGCTTAAACATAATCATGGCATATAATAACGTTTCACCTAGAGAAGCGGAAAAGATTTTGGCAGGGAGTGAAAACAAGACAACTCAAGAATACGATCGATACGAGAAACCAGCAGAGTGGCCGAAGTTACCAGCTAGAAAGGAAAGAAAACCAATAGAGGAAGAAAGAAACCGCGAGAACAGAAATGAAGGAGAAGGATGCTCTCAAGCAGGGGGCACAATTAAAAGAACGACACCGACAGGAGAAAACGCAAGAAGGGAAAATAAAAATAGTATAGAAACACAAAAGAAGAAAGAAGTTCTGACAGTACCGAGAATGAGCAGACAGCAGACAATACAGAAAAATGATTATTATAATCAGTTTAACATTAGAGAAGAAGAGATAACTAAAGATAGAAGAGGCCTTGTACTTAAACAAGGTCAAGAAAATGGGGACACGAAACGAGGCGATGAGATTTGGGAAAGTGAAGTGCTGGAGGAAGAAGAAAGAACAATAAATGACAAACAAGAAGCGAGTTCACAGATGACTTTGGAAAAACTCGACAGAGAACATGACACCATATTGGATTTAGTGGCAAGAATAAAATACTACATGGAACAAGACTGGGAATTTAGAAGAACTATCCAAGAACTGATACGGGGTTCAGAGGAAAGGGAAATAGAGGCTAGAAAACAAGGAGAAACCAGTAGAACTAGAGACGAAATATCAAGAGGAAGAAAGGAAACAGAGATGGCACAAAAAACAAGGAAGGCAAGAATAATGGCCCAGGACGCGAAAAAGAAATATTGGACGAGAGTAAAAATGGAGGAAGGACGGGCGAAACCCGCGAACGCGGGATCGCTCTGAACTTCCCTCGAATAAAGACGGTAAAATTCAACCTAAAAATACTGTTCTGGAACTGCAGAGGTATTAACAACAAGAAAAATGAGATTAGCATGAGAGTACAAGAATATGATGTAATGATTTTAACGGAAACCAAAGATAATAAAGATAATATATATTTTTCAGGATATAAGGTATACAAAAAGAAGAGCCGAGGAAAAAGCGGAGGAGTAATGATGTGCATACGAGACAATATCGAGTTCAATATATTATCAGAGTGGTCAAACATCGACGAGGAGTTTGATGTCATTGGTATCAGACTAAAGAATACATCGGAGAGACTGAATATAATAGCAGTATATAGAAGACCTATACCGAATTCAAGAACAAAAGCATGGGAAGACCTAATGAAGTTTGATGATAAAGGGCTGGAAACAATTATAGCTGGTGATTTCAACGCTCACCATATGTCTTGGAATTGCTTAGATACGGATATGAATGGAGAAAGACTATGGGAAACTATGTATAATCATGGGTTTACGTGCGCTAACGAGGAGACATTGACCAGAATGGGCGAAATTGGAAAAAATTCATCGAACATCGACTTAATGTTTGTAACGGAAGGATTAATGGATAAGATTGAACACGAACAATTGGAGGACTCTTGGGGATCGGATCACTTTCCAGTGGAAGTGACAACGGCAATTGATATAGAAAGATATATTAAGAAGTCGAATAGAATGTCAACAAAGAAAACAAGATGGAAGGATTTTAACACGACAATGGATGCGGTAATCGAAGGAAGTAATGGAGAGATCAAAAGAAGGATGAAAAGAACAGACTTAGACATGCAAGATAAGTATGAATTATTCAAGGAAATAATCAAGAATACCATAGACAATATCACAGGTCAGGCAAAAAAGAAGACAAAGAAAAACAAGAACGGCACGAAGAATGATAAGGATACCAAAGCAAAACCAAGAAAGAGACAAGTCCGGTGGTGGGATCATGAATGTGATAGCGCGTTGGAATCAAGGAAAACGGCTTTAAGACACTTTAAGAGAAGTAAAGATTTGGATAAATATGAAGAATATAAAAGAAAAAGAGCAGAAGCAAGAAAAATTTTAAACGTCAAGAAAAGGGAGAGTTTTGATGGCTTTTGCGCATCAATCAATAGATTCACAAGCCCCACATATGTTTGAAATATAATGAGAACATTCAAAAACGTTGATAAGAAAATCAAGTGGAACAATTGGAAAAATAAGAACAGGGAGGAAGAAATTAGAAAAGAGATAGAAAAGCTAGCTCCACCAAGCGTACAAACGGAAATGAGAAAAGATTTAGAAGGAACGCGCGATTATGAAGGATTGGAGGGCTATTACAGCATGGATGAATTGACAAGGGCATTAGAAATGATTCGGAAAAACACGGCACCGGGCAGGGACGGCATTGAATACAGAATGTTAAAGGAGATGACAGAAGAAATGAAAGTGCTCCTATTGGAAATCTGCAATAAAGTGTGGAAATCTGATTGGTTCCCTGAAGACTGGAGAAAATATCAAATTATGTTTATCGATAAAGCCAACAAGGAAAAAGTAAGACCTATAGCGTAGGAAAAGTCATCATGCGTAGGAAAAGTCATGGAGAGAATGGTTAATGAGAGATTGGTATGGTGGGCGGAACATGAAGATAAACTGGCAAGTGACCAAAACGGATTCAGACGTGGACGATCATGTGAGGAGAATCTGGTCAAACTGACTACAGATATACGCAACGGTACATATAAAAATCAGAACACTTTAGCAGCCTTCCTGGACGTTTCGTCGGCGTACGACAATGTAATATACGAAAGACTGGTTGATAAACTAGACAGGATTAAATGCCCTAGGAGTACCTATTATTAGGTTCATAGCGAAATGGTTATATTATAGGGATACAGAATTTATTATAAATAGTAAGGAAACAATACATAGGAGAGTTTATAAAGGTCTTCCGCAAGGCGCGGTACTTAGTCCAATACTTTATGCTTTATATAACTGTGATATTACGGATATAGAAGGTATAGATTTTAATTCGGCGCAATTCGCGGATGATATTGTAGTATATGTAACAGGAAGAAATAGAGTGGATAATAGGCGTAATCTCGAACAAGCGGTGAATGCAATAAATGTAAAATTAAAAGTGATAGGATTAGAATTAGAACCGAAAAAGACTGTTTTAGTAGAATATTCTAAACATGGAGGGTGGGATAAAAACATGTATATAGAAATACAAGGTACAAAGATATATGCTCAAAAGGAAGCCAAATTCTTAGGTATATGGCTGGACAATAAATTAAATTTTCACAAACAAGTGCAAGAAGTAAGAGGAAAGGTCAATAAAGCGAATTCATTGATGTTGTACCTGAACAAAAAGTCAAAAGGCATGGAGTTCAATACAGCTCTAATGCTTTATAAGAGTCTAATTAGGTCAATAACGGACTACGGTAATTTTGTTTATTTTCCTAAAGAAGAAGCACAAAGATTAAAAATAGAAAGAGCTCAATACTTAGGGATTCGAACAGCCTTAGGGTATAGAAATAGCACTCCTAATAATGTCATAGTAGCAGAAGCAAAAGTGACGTTACTTAGAGACAGAGCAGACATGTTAGCCAGGAATTTTCTAATTAAAATAAGTGCCTATGGAGAAGAAAGCCTGATCAACAGCATCGAAGAATTAGTTCGACAAGAAGACTACGCAAGATTTAGACAACCTATGCATAAAAAGAGTATTCTAGGTGAGGCATGGAGAAGAATCAGATGGTGTAAAAAGAAGATAGGGGTCAGACGAAAGTATGAGATTTTTAGTATGAAATATGAAGAAGCAACCATAAGAATACCAGTAAATCTAACAACTGGACTGATACGTAAAAGGGAGGGAAGCAAAGATGAAGATCTGTTGAAAGAAATAGAGACACTAAATGGATTGGATGACAAATACACTGTAATGTATACAGATGGTTCGAAAAAAAGGAAAGGCAGATCACTGGGAGCGAGTGTAGTGATAGAGGAACAGGAGACAGCATACAACATGAGTCTTTCGAGAAGTTGCACAACGTTTACGGCAGAGGCGTTTGCAATCAAAGCGGCAATGGAAATCATAGAGTGCGAGGTGGAACAAAGACCAAGAGATTTTTTAATTCTTACGGATTCGCAATCAGCTCTTCAAGCAATCGAGAATAACCACATAAACGTATATAAAAATAAATACATAAACGAAATTAGAGAAAGATACCACAGACTGACTAAATATAAAAATAAGAGGATTTTCTTTATATGGATACCAGCGCATGTAGGAATCAGAGGCAACGAGATGGCGGATCAATTAGCTAAAGAAGCCACAGAAGAAAGCGAAGATGAACTAATAGAAGTACCTATCCGAGATTTCAGACAAGAATTTAAAAAAGAAGTGTGGAATCAAACGCAAAACACATTAATAAAAGAAGCAAGACATAAAGGAAAGTACTATTTCAAAAATTTTTACAACGCAAGGAAAAAGAAACCATGGTTCTACAAGTTGAATGAAGAAAGATACTACGTGACGTTAATAAACAGGCTGAGAAGCAATCACTATAACCTTAAGGATTCACTAGCAAGAAAAAACTACATAGAGGAAACTAGATGTGAATGCGGATACGAGCTGGAAAACATGGCGCATGTGCTATGGCACTGCAGTAAATATGACGAGGAGAGGGAAAGGCTGGACCGAGAGCTCAGAAGAAGAGGCATTCTGGGTAATATCGACATTTTCACCACGCTCAAGAATAAAGACTGGTTAACCTTCAGATGCATTTACAACTATATCAAGAGGATCGCTAAGATCATATAAATTTGAACAAGAATAAGAACGAGTAGAAAATAAGGAGGGTCAAGCAACGTTGTGTCATATAGCTTCGCGGAGAAGCTGAAGGCACTCCCTCAACCGAGGGAAACAACTAAAAAAAAAAAGGACTAGTGGTGATCCTCTGACTCTGATACTTTCTTCTTGCTTATACTCATATATTACACATCTTTATAGTGTTCCACAATTTTTTAAAAATATACAGGGTGTACCACAACTCGCGACCGAAATTTTACTGACATATTCCTGACTTAAAAATAAGACGAAAATCCTAATACGAAAATGTCAAGAATATAATACTTTTCAAATAAGAAGCATTTACAGTAGACGAATCAGATAGTCCGAAGTTCGCGCACTCAGGGACGATACATCGCACAGTCATAGCGGATGCTCTTGCGCTCATTATAATGAAAATTATGTTTATACGAACGCGAAATTTGTTGAGAAATAGTACAATTTCTATTGATAAATTACATTTATACGCCGTACTACGAGATTTATGGCACGCTGTTTTGCTACTTATTAATAAGATTTTTTTAATCCAAAAAAAATTAACAGTTGATTTAAACTAAAGTAGATAGTTTTTTGAAACCATTTCTATTATGTCATAACATAATAAAAATTAATTAAAATTATGTCGACAAAATTAATTAAAAATACAAAAATCTTATTAATAAATAGCAAAACGGCGTGCCATACACAGAGAAAGATACAGCCTGATGTGGAATTTCTTTTATGTCGTCATAATTTTAATTCATATTTTTATGTCATGACATAATATTAATGTATTTTTGTTATGTCGAAACATAATAATAATTGCAGGAATAAAAATTATGTAAGCTATCATAATAATTCAATGAATTAAAATTATGCTAAATTATGCCGATGGACTTTTTTTTCTGGGGGTACATAAAAGAATATGTTTATCGTAATCCGATAAACAATCGGGAGGAGTTAGAAGGACGGATTATAGAATCAATTGCTTCCATTATTCCCGAAATGATCCACAGTGCAGGAACTTTAATTCGACGGGCCCGTCTTTGTATAGAATTGGGAGGAGGACATTTTGAACACATGTAATAAATAAATAAATGTTATGCAAGTATAAATCATCTGTGGCACGCCGTTTTGTTATTTAATTTACCATCATAAAAATTCTACCAAATTTAATTGCTATTCAAGGAAAAGAAATTATTATTAGACATACTTATAATTCATCGAGTTATTATTAAGCTATTACATAATTAAAAATGCAGAATTAAAATTATGTCTAGAGAAAATATTAATTCTGAATTTATTTTATGTTATGACATAAAAATTTTTCGGGAATTACAATTATGTACATTATGTAACTATTTCCCAAATTTTTATTATGTAGACACATAATTTTATTTCTTGAATTTCTATTATGTACGTAATTGTAATTCACGAATTTTAATTATGTACATAATTTTAATTCTTGAATTTCTATTATAAACATAATAAAAATTCAAGAATTAAAATTATGTACCTACATAATGGAAATTCTCAATAAATATTATGTCTTAACATAATAAAAATTTCTTTTAATTTAAAATTTAATGTAAAATCTAGGATTAAAATAGCAGAAACACGTAATTCTAATTATCAATTTTCATTATGTCATGGCATAATTTTTATTCACCGAAATTTTTATTATGTTGTAGCATAATTTTCATTCATTGAATTATTATGACAGCTTACATAATTTTTATTCCTGCAATTATTATTATGTTTTGACATAATAAAAATACATTAATATTATGTCATGACATAAAAATATGAATTAAAATTATGACGACATAAAAGAAATTCCACATCAGACTGAATCGTTCTCTGTGTATGGCACGCCGTTGCTATTTATTAATAAAATTTTTGTATTTTGAATTAATTTTATGTCAAAACATAATTTTAATTAATTTTTATTATGTTATGACATAATAGAAATGGTTCCGAAAAACTATCTACTCCACTTTATATCAATTGTTAATCTTTTTTTAGATTAAAAAAATCTTATTAATAAGTAGCAAAACAGCGTGCCATAAATCTCGTAGTATGGCGTATAAATGCAATTTATCAATAGAAATTGTACTATTTCTCAACAAATTTCGCGTTCGTATAAACATAATTTTCCTTATGATGAGCGCAAGAGCATCCACTATGACTGTGCGATGTATCGTCCCTGAGCGCGCGAACTTCGGACTATCTGATTCGTCTACTGTAAATACTTCTTATTTGAAAAGTATTATATTCTCGACATTTTCGTATTAGGATTTTCGTCTTATTTTTAAGTCAGGAATATGTCAGTAAAATTTCGGTCGCGAGTTGTGGTACACCCTGTATATAAACGGAAAATATTAAAAACAATTTTGATGTACGAGTAAAATAAATATTAATAATATTAATTAATTAATTTTAATATAAAATTCGTATATTAAATACAAAATAATATAATATTAATATAATAATGTTAATAATGATAACTAAAGGCGTTGCCCGGACACGCAAGTGAGGGTTATGATTATTGACGGGCAATTCGAATGCACTTATTTAAAAAAAAAAACACGAAATTGGCTTTACTTTTTTATATCATCGCATAATTGGACAACACTCATAAGCTTATTAAGTAGAAGAAAAGAATTAGGGGATTGCAACAGGTTAACTCGTTGCACTGATTAATTCAAAATTTATAAACATCACTATTCCATGTATAGATAAACTAGACAGCACTATTCCATGTATAGATAAACTTTTGTAATATGTATTAGGCAGGGTTGGGAAGTAACTCGTTACTTGCAACGAAGTTACAGTTATAGTTACTTTTTTTTGGTAACTATGACTTAACTTCGTTCCTTTTTCTCCATCTACTTTAACTTAACTTAGTAACATTTTTTTTATAATTAGTAACTAATTTAATAGTTACTCTAATAGTTACTTTATATTTTTATATTATACTTTATATTTTTCTGCTTTTAATCAACAAATAAGAGAAGTCTCAAGTCCGCACAAAAAAATTGTATGAATTCTTAAAATCGAATAATTGCCACGTAAACTTTTTACTAAAAGTTTTTTAATTTTTAAAAAATTTAATTATACTATTTTTTATATTATAAAGGGTGTTTCCGGGTTAAAGGAACAAACTTAAAATATGAGTATATAGGATCTCAAAACAAGAAAATTTTTCCTTTACAGGTATGCTCGCAAACGCTTTGTTCAAGAGATATTAACTTCTAACGTTACAAAATTAGGAATAAATAATTTCCAAATAATATAGGTTTATCCTCTTTACTGCTAAACAGTAATCAAAATTAAAACAATTATCCTCTTTACTATGCTTACAGTAATTAAAATTAAAATAATTAGTGTCTTTACTGTTTTACAGTAACCAAAAATTAAGTATTAAATATTTTGTTCAGAATGATAGCTTCTAGCACAGAGACAAGCGTTGTACCTATCAGTAAAAGAACAAATGGCTAATTGACATTGTGCGTTTGTTATTCCTTCGCACGCTTGCACTATCTTCCGTTTTTGTTGTGATTAAAGGTCATTTCAAACATTTTTCATACAGGCATTTTATATATACTTTTTGCTTGAGAACATTTCATTCAAAAAATCTATTGGTGTTAAATCATTTTGAACAAGATATTTATTACTTAAATTTTGATTACTATAAAGCAGTAAAGAGGATAATTATTTTAATTTTGATTACTGTTAAGCAGTAAAAAGAATAATTATTATAATTTTGATTAATGTTTAACAATAAAGAAGATTCGAAGATAATGATTATAATTTTGATTACTGTTGAGGATAAACCTACATTATTTTGAAATTATTTATTTATAATAGTCCTGCAACTTCAAAAGTAATAAATATCTCTTGAACGAAGTGCTTGCGAGCATACTTCCAGAAGAAAGCTTTTCTTGTTTTGAGATCCTAAACTCATATGTCAAGTTTGGCCGTTTAACCCGGGAACATCCTGTATAAGGTAATATAATTAAGTATGTAGTACATAATAAATTATTAATTAAGTAAAGTTTGAAATATAAGATTCTTATATTTAAAATGATAGTACACATTTAATTGCAAGAAAGTAACTGAAAAGTAACGACTCGTTACTTTTTGAGTTATTGTAACAGTAACATATGTTACTTTTCAAAGTCGGTAACTTGTAACTGTAACTATAGTTACTTTTTCAGTGAAAAAAACTGTAACTGTAACTAAATACTTCTACAAAGTAACTTTCCCAACCCTGGTATTTTGTTAGTTAATGTAATTTAAAACACAATAATTTTCAGTTTTCTTCGATTTAGGAAACAATTTAGTTCTTTTTATCTCATAAGTCGAATCGTTAACAAACCGATATCGAAATCGTTGATGATGGACAAACGTGGAAACATTGAAAATCTTGAAAGGAAGTATTATGTTATATTGCTACTGATACCAACAGATATTTTTTGCAAAGTTATCATAACATCGAAATAATCTCGAAATTTTGAAATAATCGACGTTCAACAACTTGACAGAACCGCTTCGATGAGATTTCGATGAATCGGTATCGAATCGACGTCTTTTCGATGTATCATTTCTCACTGGGTACTCGCGTTATATCTCACATGAATTTGCTTGCGTTATCTTGCGTCATAGATATTGCATTGATTTACTTGCGTACATTATTCACTTGAGTTCACTCAGATTGCAATTCTTGCTTTGTTCGGTGATTATAATTTTTGTGTTACTCCTACCTGCTTTACATATACTTGCGAGAATTTGTCTGCATTATACTATTAAGATTGTCATCTGTGAATGATGACACTTGCGTCATACCATTGCAGTACATTGATTGCATGCTTTACTTGCACTGTCATATATGTTTTATTTCGATTGTGATACTTATATATACAGGGTTCACCAAAAGTATGGAAACCCCTAAATATTTCAAAAACTACGCATTTTAGAAAAAAATGTTTTAGACAAAAGTTGTAGGGTTTCAAGTAGCGCATTAAATAGTAATATTAGTGTGACTAAAAATAAATTTGTTAATGCCAAGTAAAAATAAGTTTAAAATTTTTAAATAGTAACCCCTATTTTTAATTGCATATTCTTATAGCTTACCTTGAGAGCTTTTAAAAACACTATAATAAAGTATTTTTTTATTAAGTATTTCTCAAGTTATGAAGCTTGAAAGCTACGATACCGCCGGCATCAGCGTTACCCAAGATGTACCGCGTGGAGGTTGCACGGTCGGATTTAGACTAGCAGAGTTGTAAATAACAATGCTTTTGTGATTGAAGTTCTTAATTACTAATTATTTTACATAATTTTAATTTAAATTGAGTTTAAGTACAAATGTTTTTTGGAATTGTAATTAAAATCGTTCAATTACAAATACATTTTGAAATTGTAATTAAACTCGAATTTTATTACAATTAAAAAAGTAAAAAAAATAATTATTATTTACATTTTCCTAAATTACAAATTTTACAACCTTAATTTACATTTTTTTTGTGTGTTTGAGTGTTTTAGAGTAAATTCTGAAAGTGGTTTCCATTGACTTCTTGACAGTATGCCAATCTTTGATAGAACGCAGAAATAGCTCTACGATTTGATTCAGCAGGTATCAGGGCTGCTTCATCCCTTATTCGCTGCCTTAATTCTTGGATATTTTGAGGTTTTGTTTCGTAAACCTTTCTCTTCAGATGGCCCCAAAAGTAATAATCAAGAGTAATAATTACCTCTTGATTATTATTTTTGGGGCTATCTGAAGAATAAGGTTTACTAAACAAAACCTCAAAATATCCAAGAATTGAGGCAGCGAATAAGGGATAAAGCAGCCTTGATACCTGCTGAATCAAATCGTAGAGTTATTTCTGCGTTCTATCAAAGATTGGCATACTGTCAAGAAGTCAATGGAAACCACTTTCAGAATTTACTCTAAAACACTCAAACACACAAAAAAAAATGTAAATTAAGGTTGTAAAATTTTTAATTTAGAAAAATGTAAATAATAATTATTCTTTTTACTTTTTTAATTGTAATAAAATTCGAGTTTAATTACAATTTTAAAATGTATTTGTAAATGAACGACTTAAATTACAATTCCAAAAAACATTTGTACTTAAACTCAATTTAAATTAAAATTATGTAAAATAATTAGTAATTAAGAACTTCAATCACAAAAGTATTGTTATTTACAACTCTGCTAGTCTAAATCCGACCGTGCAACCTCCACGGGGTACATCTTGGGTAACGCTGATGTCGGCGGTATCGTAGCTTTCAAGCTTCATAACTTGAGAAATACTTAATAAAAAAATACTTTATTATAGTGTTTTGAAAAGCTCTCAAGGTAAGCTATAAGAATATGCAATTAAAAATAGGGGTTTCTATTTAAAAATTTTAAAGTTATTTTTACTTGGCATTAACAAATTTATTTGTAGTCACGCTAATATTACTATTTAATGCGCTACTTGAAACCCTACAACTTTTGTCTGAAACATTTTTTTCTAAAATGCGTAGTTTTCGAAATATTTAGGGGTTTCCATACTTTTGGTGAACCCTGTATATATATACAATAGGGTGTCCCAAGAAGCTCAGTCATCGTTTCACTGACAATTTCTGTGGGACATTCTAAGAAGAAAATTCTTATGCGAAAATGTTGAGGCTATAATAGTTTTTGAACTATAAGCATTTAGAGTTAGCGAATCAGACCGCCTAAAGTTGGCGCGCTCAGGTGTGGTGTATCGCATAGCAAGTAAAGGTGCTCTTGTGCATTGACTCAGTTTTTAGATATTGACATAATTTTTCAAACGACAAGGAAATTACTTTAAAGCTTTGTCTTATTTATCTGTGATTGTTCAATTTGCTGTGCATAAAGATTAATGCATGCATTATGGAATATCAATTTTAGGCTAATGCGCGTGATGAGTGAGCGATTTACGCTTAAGTTACGCAATGAACGCTTCTTGTACGCTAAACCTTATTTTTGTACGCTAAGAAATGGTTAGTTTATTTGATCAAAACATTTTATTGAAACTTTGTAACATTTTCATGGTATTTATTTCATTTAATTAATAACCATATCCTCTTCTATCTCTCCTTTCTCTTCGGAAATTCTCTGCTCTTTCTCTTCTTTCTCTCTCCTGTCTTCCGCCACGTGATTTCGTTTGAGTAGCGATGGTCCTCTGATTCTCTTTTGAGGTCTCCTTTCCTAGAGTCTGCGTTGCTGCGTCCTTATAGTTCTTCCAGGCGACTCCTGCCTGCGTTCCTTCTGAAATAACGCGGAAGGGCGAGAGCTGCTCTGGAGTTGTCAGAGACGGAATCACCCAATTATATGGCGATGATGATCCGTTGGAGCTAAGTGGCGTCGAACTAAACCAGGCTGGACTCGTTGTTGATTTTTCTAAAGAGAAACAGGGAATTTTAAGAAAGGAGCGACTGGCGCCAAGAATCGGTGAGGAGCGATTCTGGCGTTTAACGCCTGAGAGTGACTGCGTGACGGTTGGGAGGCGTTTAGTGCTTTTAAGCGTCTGTGCGCTAGTTGAAAGGCGTCTAGCGCCTGTAAGCGGCTGAGCGCTGGAAGAAAGGCGTCTCGCGCCAGTGAGCGTCTGAGCGCTGAAAAATATTTTACCTGCAGAAAGCGATCCAGCGCCAGTTATGTTTGGGCTTGTATCGAGACAGGGGAGAGAGCGTCCAACGATGGATTCCTTTTGAGTAACCCCAGGAGTCGGGAGCACTACTCCGGTTGAGCGTTTAACGCTCTGCTCTTTGTTTGCAGCAGGCTGTACCTTTGGGCGCTTAGCGCCAGTCAGCGACTTAGCGCTGGCCGCTGGGATGGTCGCCGGTCGTATCCTGGGGCGCTTGGCGCCGAGAGGCGGCTGAGCGCCGACTGCAGGCGGATCTATCAAGATTACCTTCCTCTTGCTTGCGTATCGTTGGAGAGGAAGCGGGCGAGTTTTTCGACGAAGCGTTGCCTTCGTTATGGCCTCCTCCTCGGCGAGCCGGGATGGGTGTCTCGATTTCCTCTCCGTCTTGAGGCCGGTAGGAGATCCGTCGTGGTCGACTGCTGCCGGATTTCTCTGCATTTTGTGGAAATCGGTCCGTCTTTTATACCGAAAAATCCCGGTAACAACCCTTGGTTGCTTGGCGACTTTGGTTGCTAGGCGACTTTTCATCCCTTGAATCTCGCCCCCGATTATCGTTTTGAAATTCGCGCTGATTAATAACTTGAATGCCTCCGCGCTTCGACAACTTGAAATTCTCTCGCGCGTATCGTAAATGTTAACCTGAGTTCCGCGCGTGCCGACGGGGAGGATTTAACCCCGATGATCTCGTCCTCGCGTCGTGTGCCGTCGGAGAGGGCGAAATCTTGATGGTCACATTCTCGCAGATTAGCGAGGATTTTAGATTGCTTGTGGAGCTGCCTCATTACCATCGACGGGAGAGACGGGAGAGAGCGACAAGGTTACTTCCTGGTGGCTAGCGGAGAGCCGCCACATCAATAAATACGTATGCACAGCGAACTGCCAAGTTTGTCAAATGAAGTGTGTCACAAGCTAGCCCACCTTCACTTGCTATGCGATGTACCACACCTGAGCGCGCCAACTTTAGGCGGTCTGATTCGCTAACTTTAAATGCTTATAATTCAAAAACTATTACAGCCTCAACATTTTCGCATAAGAATTTTCTTCTTAGAATGTCCCACAGAATTTGTCAGTAAAACCGTGACCGAGCTTTTTGGGACACCCTGTAATAATAATAATAATAATAATAATGAAAACTGGGGGGGTCCTCCAACGAAGACCTACCAGCGGCACCCAGACCGAGTCCATTGTGCCTCCCCGTTGCAATAACAGCCCCACCGTTATGGGAGACCGGTTTTCCTCCAAAAGCGAAGCAGGTCCCCCACCGGTAGCTGTCTTATCTGCTCGGGCTCCAGAAAAAATGAGCCGAGCGTAAAAAGTCGTTGTCCGGCATATGCTGGGCATTAACCAAGAATATGGAGACTTGTTTCCTCCTCTTCCCCACAAAGTCTGCAGTCGGGTGTATTGCTATGTATGTATGTATGTATGTATGTATGTTTATTGTATTTCCCCGCAGGGCTTACAAGGCGTTTTTGAAAGGAACGTACCCAAACCTTTTACAATTTTGTATATTCCCTTAAAATCCTGGCCATTTTGCGACCTTACATTCTCAGACCCTCCCTTCCCTTCCCTTAATCTCCCTTCAGCTTTCCCTCCCAGCTTCCATCCCTCCTCTCTCTCTCTCTCTCTGGTGAGTACCGCATGCTGCATTGTTTCCTTACTCCGGCTTTCTGAGAACTCCGTTACTGCCGTAAGCTGCCTTCGGGCTGTTTTGTTGCAGGTTTGAGCAAGTTTCTTGTTGCTTGTTGGGATACATATTCAATCTTTCTATCCTTACAACTGCTGCGCCTGTTATCTTTGATGCAAAATATTTATCGGTCTAACCTCACTTTTGCCTGAACCCCGGTCACCTGTGCATGAGTTACCATCCCGATTGCACGTGGCGGCATCTCTGGGCCTTGAGACGTACTATCATCCATTACCTACTGGACTGCTGCGCATTCTTGGTTCTTCTCTCTGCTGCTGTCAGCTGATAATTATGCAGCGTGCATGTGCTAAGTGTAGGAAGTTGGTCGCAAAGGAATCTGCTGAGTGCGAGTGTAAAAGACTTTTCCATCCCAGTTGTGTCCACCTGTACGCTGCGACAAAATACGCGGATGGGTGCTGCAAGTCGTTGGCTGCTTCACTGGTCGTACCTCCGACGCCGAGTGTTGTTGATACCGAGTTGTCGGTTGCTTCTCCTACCGTGGCTACTCCTATGAGTGCTGCCACGGTGGGTGCGGGGGTTGTTGCTCCTTCCGGTGTCGACGCAACCGGCGTGCATTCGCAGATTGGCGCTACAACGAACGCACTCTTGCAACAGTTGATCGATCAGTTGAGTGCGTCTGACGCCAGGTTTTCCGCGTTTATGGAAGCTCAGCAACGAACAAACAATGAGCTTTCTGCCTTCGTTAGTGCGCAGCGGCTAACAAATTGTGATCTCACCAATAAACTTGATCAGTTGAATAGTGTCGCGAATAATGTGGATCGGAACTGTCAGCGGATTAACGATTTAGAACAACAGTGTGCTGCTCTCAGGAGTGAGATACGTGAGTTAAGGGGCGATCGAGGAAGTTCTCATCCGGTCCCGCAGACTCATACGGGTTGTGAGAATATGCTCGTTATATCGGGTGTTCCTGCTTCAATGTCGATTACCCCGCTGGCATGTGTTCGCAACGTGTTTGCGACCCTCGATCTCCCTGAACTTTCGTGTCACATTCTTAATGTCAGACCCGTGGTTCGTAAGCCTCCGCCAGTTGCAGCTCGTGACCAGACCTTACCGGTCTCTTCTACAAACTCTTATATAGTCACATTAGCCTCTGGTGCGGTACGTGATACAGTTATCTCTAAAAAACGAGCGCGACGTACGCTTAAACAGAAAGAGGTTTGCGACAACGGCTCTGATCGGAATGTGCATGTTAACGAGTTTCTGCCTAAGGATCAATATGATTTGCTGCAGCGGGCTAAACGTGCTGTCAGAGAAAAATCTTATAAATATATATGGGTAAAAGATGGTTGTATTCGCGTTAGACACTCTGATGGTGAGCCAGTTATTCATGTCAGTTCTGAAGCTGATCTTGATAAACTCGTTTGACGCGCACGTTCCGACCAGTTATTGTCTGACCAACTATTGTCCACTGCTACACATTGTAAATCTGTCTCGTCTGCTCAATTTTGCGTAGCCCAATTCAATGCTAATTCCCTTCGGGGACATATAGATTTAATTAGAATTCATTTTGCTGCTAACTTATTTCATGTTATTTCTGTATCCGAAACATGGCTGCATTCTGATGTATCCGACGCTCTAGTGGCTTTAGATGGCTATTTTTTAATCCGTAATGATCGATTGGGTAGACGAGGCGGAGGAGTCGCTTGCTATGTTCATAATTCGTTGAAGGTCAGAGTTATAGCTGCTTCTTCGGGTGTTGATATTAATTCTCCAGAATATATTATTATTGAAATCCGTGTACCAAATAATGAGACAGTTTTATTTGCGTCTGTCTACAGAAGACCTAAAGGTCTCCTCTTACATGAATTCGTTGAAACACTTACGAGTGTGTCGCACTTGTATAAAAACATAATCATTGGCGGTGACCTTAACTGTAATCTACTTTCAACGAATTTTGAAGCGAATTATTTGCGCGAACTTATGTCAAGCATATCAATGAATATTGTACATTCAGATGCTACGTATCACACAGCCACTTCTGACTCGTGGCTCGATGTTTTTGCGGTCGATGACGGTGAAAAGGTCTTGACGTTTGCTAAATCCGAGAGCCCGTTTATAGCCGGTCATGATCTTATCGAGTTGTCGCTTTCACTTGGTATGATCTTACCGATTGAGCTTAGTATTCTGAGGCGTAGTTACAGAGCTATCGAAGGTGATGAGTTTCGTGACCATCTTCAGTCCATCATCGATAGTACTGATTTTCTAGAGTGCATTCAGGTGGTTGCTGATGGTGGCTGTGTTGGACTTGTTGACCGGGCGAATGTTTCTAGTGTTGACGGGCTCTGTGCGGTGCTGTCTGATACTTTGCTTAGGACGCTTGATGTGTTTGCTCCTAAGCGTGTATTTGTTATCGTGAAGCCCCCTGCGCGGTGGCTCACGGTTGAACTTAAAACCCGGCTTCGTACTCGTAATCAGTTATATAAGCAAGCAAAGCGTTCCAATAGTTTGCTCGGTTATGCCACTTACAGACTTTTTCGTAACCGGCTTAATATAGATATAAAACGTGCCAAAAGTGAGTTTCAATTTAATTCTCTTAATAACATAACCGATCCTGGTAAACTATGGAGAGAACTGGCTCGTTTGGGTCTTGTAAAATCATCCTTAGTTTCTCCTTTACGTTTTTTTACACCCGATCAATTAAATTCATTTTATGTTTCTGTTTCCAACGCTCAGTTGCCTTGCGTGTATACTGACTTTATTTCCGCCATCGCTCCGGTTACTCGTCCATCTCAGCGTCCAGAATTTGTTTTCTCTGCCATAACACCGTGCATGATTTTTAAGTTCATTTCTGTGGGACCACTTCATTCTTACGCGTCGGGGTCTGACGGAATTCCGCTTTGTATTTTGCGTATTGCTTGGCCCATCATTTCAACGTATCTTACTGCTTTATTTAACCGCTCATTAGAAACTTTTTCATTTCCGTCTCAGTGGAAACGAGCGTTTATCCGCCCTCTCTCGAAGATTCGCATTCCATTATCCCCGTCTGACACGAGACCGATAGCCAATCTGCCTGAGCTTTCTAAGATTCTTGAAAGGATTGTTGCCTCACAGATCACAGACTACTTAATTGAGCACGATCTCCTAAATCCAAGACAGTCTGCGTATCGACCGTGTCACAATACTCAGTCAGCACTACTACGTATTTGTGATGATATCAAAGAGGGAATTGACAATAGACTCGTCACAATCATGATTCTCTTTGATTTTAGCAAAGCATTTGATACTGTTCCACATCTTCGTCTGCTCACTAAGCTTAAGATGATCGGTTTCTCTGATGCCGTTCTTACATGGTTTTTCTCATATTTGACTGGTCGTTCTCAGGCAGTGGTCGATGATACTGGTGGGCTTTCTGATTGGCTATCTACGTCGTCTGGAGTACCTCAGTGTTCTGTGCTCGGCCCACTATTATTCTCTCTCTTTATTAATGATATTGGTAGCGTCTTGTCGCATACATTACACATGATGTTTGCCGACGACATTCAAATTTATCTATCATGCGCACCGGCTGACATTCTTCGTGGATTAGACTTAATCTCTAGAGATGCGAATGCTATTTTTAATTACGCTGAGTCTAACGGCCTTACACTGAATCCTGCCAAATCAAAGGTGATTATTTATGGTAGTCAAGCATATGTTAGGCATATTGATTTTTGTCTTCTACCGCCTATTACTGTAAACCAAGTACCTCTTCCTTTTGTAAGTGAAGTGAGGAATTTGGGCGTTATGTTCACGTCTACTCTTTCTTGGAGAAAACACATTTCGCTTGTTTCGCAGAAAGTCCACTGGGCGTTATACAAGCTTAAGTTCAATAAATACTCTCTCTCCACTGAGCTTAGAATTAAACTTGTGATGACATTAATTCTACCTCATTTGGATTATTGCTGTCTCGTTTATCATGGCCTAAGCGATGAACTCAACACCAAACTACAGAGACTCGTGAATTGTTGTGTTGGGTTCATTTACAACTTGCGACGAGATGAGCATGTTACTCCGTACAGACGTCGCTTGGGCTGGCTCACTGTTGAAAACAGAAGGCTTTATTTTCTTGGGTGTCAGATGTATCGTATCCTTTTCTTACAATCTCCTTCTTACCTGAGTGAACTTTTCACTTTTCCTGACCCATCGCTTAGGAGTTCTAGCCGTCTTGGTGCCTCATCACAAACTTTTCATATTCCGACTTGTAGAACTGCCACGTATATGCACTCCTTTCATCTTTCCTCAATTCGTTTTTGGCATACTCTTCCTACTTGTATAACATCTGCATCTTCTATCGCATCTTTTAAAAACCTTCTTCACTCATTTTTGCTTGCATCTGAAACTGGCTGATGCTCTTGGCATTCTTGTATGTATTATATTGGTGCAATGTTACCATTGTCTAGTCGTGTGTCTAGTTCCTTGCGTTATACACATAATTATCTTAGTTTAAGTTGCGTTGCGTAATATTAATTTGTTCTTTGCTTTACATTAAGTTTTCTTTTCCGTTCCTGCTTTTTTCTTAATAATAATTTTTCTTTTAGTTTTAAGATTAGTTTTTAAGTAATGCATCATGTCACAATTTATTTGTTAATCTGCTTCTCTTCTGAGAGCTTTTCTAGTATTCTATGTCTTGCTATTATGAGTCTTTGCCCTTTAGCTGATGTTTGGGCATAATAAACAAAATCAATCAATCAATCCTCTCTCTCTTGAACTTTCCTTCTGCGCGGTCCTTTCCTCCATCTTCTCTCCATCCGTCTGCTGACTTTATCTTCCCTCTCCAACTCGTCACCTTCCGACTCTTTCCCTTCTTTCTTATCAGCCTTCGCGCCCTGTGTACAGAAAAACAAATAAAAAAACATATCAAACCTCTCAGCTTCTCATCTCCCCTCCCTTTCCACTCCCTGCTTATCTCCACCCTCCCCCATCCTTCCCTTCTTGCCTTCTCTGCCCTTTCTTCCTTTCCTTCTTTACTCTTCTTTTCCTTCTTTTATCTTCCTTCTCCTATCGTACCCTCCTCCATTCATTTAGATCCTCGTCCCCTCCCGTTAGCTCCTCGTCCACTGTCACTCCCCATCTCTTCTTTATCTCCCATCTCCTGCCAAACAGTTCCTTTTTGTCTTCCTCCTCCTCCATTTCTACTATCAATATATCCTCCACCTCCTAACTTCTCCTCCTTTTCCTGTCTCTCTTTCCCTCCGTACCTCGAGCCCTGTATACAAAAGAGAAACCAAAACGACCTCCTTGCGTTCAGTACCTTTTCCTTTCTAACCTCTCAAACATCCCTACTGCTCTCTTCCTCTTTCTGCCCTCTCACTTTCTTCCGTTTCCTCCCTGTACACACTCTCTCTTTCATTTTTTTTTCTCTCTATCTTCATTATCTCATCTCTCTTTCTTACTAGATCCCGCGCCTTTCTCTTCTCTCCCTCCTACTTTCTCTTCTCTTTCTCTTAGTAGCACCTCTTTTCTTCCTTCGCCCCGTCTCTCTCTACCTCTATCCTCCCTCTCTCTATCTCTTCTATCTCCCTCTCTTATGCCTTCCCTCCGCCAGGCTTTTTCACCCCTTCTTTTGCTCCCTCGTCCTTCCGGTTCGGCTTTCTCTCACTCTCTAGACTCTCTTCGCCACCTCCTCGTTCTCCCCTCTCTTTCCTTCATTTCCTCCGCTCTTGCCTCTTGCTTCCACCTTCACTTTACCTTCCTTATCTCCTCGATCCCAGCCGTGCAAGTACGCGGCGCACCATTTTTTCGCCATTGACACGTGCGTTTTCACGTGCGTTCCTACACCGGCGTCTCGGCGTCCCGCCGTGGTGTCAGCCCACGGCCGACACCCAGCGCCGCCTCGACTCTTCCACCGCTCCCGTCACGCCGCAACTCACCGCCCAACCAACAGCGCCACTGTGGAGCCGAGGCACTCTTTCTTCTCTTACGTTTCCGTCCCCTTACCCTCCTCTCCACGTCCTAACCTCCAAATCTACCCCTCCGATTACCCGCTTCCATTCTCCTTCTGCACCATCCTCGACGCTTCCTCCATGTCCTCAGCCTCCTCTGTATCTCCTCCACTTACTCCACCACTCCACCTCATCCTCTCGGCTTCTTTCCTTCCCAAAAACACCTTTCCCCAATCTTCTCCACTCCGGGCCGACCGCCCGCTCCGCCCGCCGAACCGGAAGTCCCGGGTGTATTGCTACAACCCAACTTATGTAGCAATACATGTGGTAGTTCAGGACGCCATGACCTGTACTGCCAGTCTGGCGTCCTTCCTGCTCAGTGATCTAATGCTTCTTGCCAGTCCCTCCCTGGGGGAATCCCCCAGGAGAGCCCTGGCTTGTCTGCATTTGACCCTAGTTTCCTTCCTCCAGTGATCAAGATGCTGATTCCGCATCCAGCCCCGGATCTCCCTCTTCCCTAGATTGTAGGGAACACCGACGGCCGGCTCCGGTCCCCGCAGTCTTGTCTCCGAACCTGCCTTAGCGAGCTGGTCGACAGTTTCATTACCTTTGATCCCTGAATAACCGGGAACCCACATTAAGGTAACATCATTGTTCTTCGCCAGCTTCTCCAGGGTGCATCTACAGTCCCAGACCAGCCGTGAAGTATAGTTCGGAGCACAGAGGGCCTCAAGCGCCGCCTGGCTATCCGAACAGATTCTGATACGCCCTCCCTCCTGCTTCCTCTCCAATAAGGTTTGGGCACATCTCATAATGGCTACCGTCTCCGCTTGGAATACCGTAGCAAATCCGCCTAGTGGAACAATTTCTTTCGTACCATCTCGGGGACAATAGAGTCCTGCGCCAGAGCCAGCACCTGATATGGAGCCATCCGTAAACCAGATGTCCCCATTCCAGGCATTCAGCCCTTTAGGGTCCTTCCATTCCTCGCGCTCGGGGAAGCACACTCTGTATCTCCTCTCAAAGACGCGGGTTGCCGGCATTCTGTCCTGCCCCATTGTGAAAACGGGGCTAGCCAGAATCGTTCCAGGAATTCTTGTGTCTGGTACCAGCCTTCCATTTCAACTCGCATCTCAGGCGATAGGCCGCGGGCGCAGCCGCAGCCACCACCGCCTGGTGCAGTGGCTCAATGCCTAGTAGCACTCCCATCGCTGCCACCGGCGTGGTTCGCATCGCCCCAAGGGCCCCTCTCAGAATCAAAGCCCTGACGTGCTCCAGAGCCACTCTGGCAGTTTTCATCTGCGTCCTAGGACACCATACTACCGATGCATACAGAAGCCTGGGCCAGAGAATCGCCGTGTAGATCCAAAAGACCATCCTTGGTTTCAGACCCCATATCTGGCCAAATGTTCGCCTACACGTCCAGAAGTAAGAGCAAATGCTCTTACAGCCATTCTCAAGGTGTTCCTTCCATGTCAGCTTCTTATCTACCCAGATAGCAAAATGTTAGCAGGATGCGCGCAGATTGGCAGCAAATTTGATCAGAATCCCCACACCAAAACCATAGCCATCTGTGTCCGCATTAAGCTCGTGTTCTGTCGACAGAGCCTGCTGACAGGCAATGTAAGCAGATTGTCAGCAGAAACCGCGCAGAGCCTGCATTCATAACCTGGCAGCAGATTGGCAGCAAAAACCGAGCAGAGCCTGCGCGCACGATCTGAGAACAGATTGGCAGCAAAAACCGAGCAGACTTTGTCCATAATCAGCTGTTTTATATATATAATATATACCCAGATAGCACAGTGACATCAAATGCCGTAATAATGCCGTCTTAGTGACGGAAACTTGACGTGTTGCCGTCACTAAGACGGCATTATTACGGCATTTGGCGTCACTAAATGTCACTTTGCTATCTGGGTAGGCTTATGATTGCGAACAGAGAGTTCCTGTTTTATAATTAAAAAATGGGCGCTGAAAAGTGCCGTTTTCTTTTTCTTCTTCAGGAAAAGATAGTATCCTTGGTGTGTAGAATTTTCCTGGTGTGTATCTATAGGATCCTCCTCCTGGTGCGTATGATCCTCCTGGTGTGCTAAATCCTCCTTGTGTTCAGTCGTGGTACTCGTGGTAGTGACGTTCGAGTCGTAGCGTCATCTTCTGCTCGCTGCTCGTCGCTCCATAGATCGCGGCGAATCCTTGCGCCGTCCATCATAGCACCGCATGAACCGCGTGGACTGCGTGTCCTGGGGCTCGATTCCTGAATTTATTCAAAGGAGAAAATGTATGCGAAAATTCTGCTCTTACAGAAAAGTTGCAAGTTGATTGGCTCTCGTATGGCTTTTAATCAATCAACTTCAACTTTTCTGTAAGAGCAGAATTTTCGCGTACGTTCTCTTTCAAATAAATTCAGGAATCGAGCTCCTGTTCCTGCAGTGTCCTTCCTTGGCCCTTCGAACTCTTCGAAGAGCCTCTCGCAGAGTCGCATGTACGACTGCCGAATTCTGAGCGCGTCGGTCTGTCAAAATGCCCACGGTACGACAAATTTTGCTCGATTTTCTCATGCCTATTTGCCACCAGATTACATTACGCAGATCCTGCTCGGTTTTTGCTGCCACTCTGTTCTCAGGTCAAATGCGCGCAGGCTCTGCTCGATCTTTGTCGTCAATCTGCTGCCAAGTTATGTGTGCAGGCTCTGCCCGGTTTCTGCTGCTAATCTGCTCACATTGCCTGTCAGCAGGCTCTGTTGCATTTCTGGCTACAGTTTGACAACATCGTCTGATAGAGCAGTTTTTGCGTGAAATTTGTTGCCTTTCTGATACCAAAAATTTAATACAGACTCTGCTCAGAATCTGCTGCTCAGGTTTGGCTATCTGGGTAGGGTAACCCCCAGACATTTCACTGACTCGGCCGGAACACGTCTTGTTCCTCCTAAAAAGGGCCCTTCCACAGGGCCCATTTTATACTTGCGTGTGAATACCACGAGCTTCGTCTTCAGTGGATACACCGATAGACCGGTCTCGCGGCACCACTCTTCTACCACCTCTAGAGCTGCCTGTTATAGCTCCAGAAGCGTCTCTAAGAAGGGTCCTTGCACAAGGATAGCCAAATCATCGGCATATCCCTGCGTAAAGAAGCCCCTATTATTTAATGTGCTGAGTAGCAGATCAGCTACCAGACACCACAAGAGCGGAGAGAAAACACCTCCTTGTGGGCAGCCTCTCTCCACCCATCCACTGACTCTCACCGATCCTGATGAGGTCGTTACTCGCCGTCCAAACATGCCCCTGATCCACTCAACGATCATCTCCGGGACGCCCATCCGAGCGGCCTCCTTGCATACTACTGTGTGCGGAGTGTTGTTGAACGCACCTTCTACGTCCAAGAAAGTGCCCACCACGAAGCCCTGCCCCTCCAACTGCCCTTCATGAACGACACGACAGAGTGGAGGGCGGTCTCGGTAGAATAACCTGTGCGGTACGCATGTTGGTTCATGTGCAACGGATTCCGTAAAAGAACAACCCGCACATAGACATCAACCAGCCTTTCTAACGTCTTAAGAAGAAAAGACGTTAGGCTGATTGGTCTAAAACCCTTGGCAGAGGTGTAACCTGTCCTACCCGCTTTCGGGATGAACACCACCTTTGCCAGTTTCCAAGCGCTGGGCGTGTATCTCAGCGCCAGACAAGCCCTTAATGTCCGCGTAAGGGGCCCAATGATCTGCTCCAGCCCTTCCTGTAGAAGAGCCGGAACGATCCGATCCGGTCCCGCTGACTTAAAGGGTTTGAAGGCCTTTACAGCCCATCTGACCCTATCGGGTCTGACAATTTCGGCTGCAAGCGCCCAATCACTTCCCCGCGCTCTCCGTGGCGCCGGAGTCTCGTGCCATGCATAGTCCTCCGACTCCTTTCGGAAGCCCGGGAAACTTGACTCCAGTAGGTGCGTCAGACACCGTTCCCCAGTCACCATCGTCCCGTCAGCGAGGCAGATGGTTTCCAGGGCTGCGTCAGGGTTTCTGGCCAGAACCCTGCATAGTCTAGCGGTTTCGGGCATGCCCTCCACTGACTCGCAGAATCTTTCCCAGCTCGTTCTTTTCGCCCTTACTACAGAATCCCTGTAGTCCTTCTGAGCCCTTCTATGAAGGTCCCAGTCAGACTGGCGGCCCGTGTTCCTGGCTCTATTCCATGAACGGCGGGCCGCGTTCCTGAGATCCCGCAGCCTTGGACTCCACCAAGAGGTGCCCCTGGTGTTTCTAACTGTCCTCTCCGGGCAGTTCTTTTCAAAGCTGCTTATCAGAGCTTTTTGCAGATGGTCTACGCAGAGCTCTATCTCTTGTGCGGTCCCATGTCTCTTGGGAAAATCCCTGAGACTGACTGATAGGTCCTCTCGGTAAGAAGCCCAATCGGTTCTTTTTGGGTCCCTCACTCTAGTCTCTTCAGATCTGGCTTTAGCCAGCCTAAAGGTAATTTGTCTGTGGTCTGACAGAGAAGGCTCATTCGAGACCCTCCAGTCAGCCACCTCCCGAACCATTTGCCTGGAGCAAATGGTGAGATCAAGCACCTCTCTCCTCACTGTCGTGCAGAAGGTAGGCTCGTTACCCTTGTTGAGAATTTCTAGGTCCGTTGCCGCCAGGAATTCCAACAGTTTCCTACCTCTCTCGTTGGTGTCTGTACTTCCCCAGATCGTGTGATGCGCATTCGCGTCACATCCTAAGATCAGTGGAAGCTGATTTTTTTGGCAGTATTCCACCAGGCGAGTCACCGGTTCGGGTGGCAGTGGATCTCCATCCTCGTGGGGGAAGTAGGCCAAGCACACTATCAGTTTCTTCCTGAAACCAAGCCCTTCAATGACTTCTATCTCGACCGCTACTGTATCCCTAGAACAGAAATCAGGTATTAGCCGGGCCTCAACGCCCTTGAGCGCCACACACGCTCTGGTTCGCTGCTTTAACGGGGCCTTAAATAACCTCCCGCATCCCGCCAAGCCTCTGACACAACCTCGAACCAGCCAAGGTTCTTGTATCAGTGAGATGGCTGTGTGCATTCCAGCTTGGCGCCTGGCAAGAACAGCCGAGGCTCCTTTGCTGTGGTGCAAGTTGATTTGATTGAAGACCACCTCGGTCGAGCTCATTTAAGATCCGACCTTAGGGTTGGGCTTTCCCTTACCCATTGCCCCCTTTTGGGACATCCCACTCACCCTAAAGGTGACCTGGTCCATCCCAAGGTAAGGTTTAAAATCCAGCGTCCTCAGCTTAAGGACACTGGATTCTGGGAGACCGAGTACCAGGTTCCTACCGTCGCCGGTAGCTCCTACGTTTTCGGCAAAAACTCGCCAGCCCGCCGTGCGGAGCCCAGGGCTTTGCCGCTCGAGCCGCACGAGGGTCACAGCCGAGTCCTCGGGAGGTCCCGGGACCCAAACCACGGCCCTATACTGCTTTTGCAGCACCTCCGGGCCCACCACCTTGAGCCTGGCGCCTTCCCACGGCACGATGACACCGATCCGGTCCTCCAACCATTTCAGCGTCACCGCGTCCGCGCATCTTACGATTGCCGCGCCCGTCTTCAGATGGGTGCCGTGGAATCTGGGCACAGGACCCTCCCGGATCCCATCGATCTCCTTCAAGACCGCACCCTTCAACAGTGTCAACTGCTCCGCAGTCAGCACCGCCTCAGGGTAGCCCTCCGCCACAATCACCCTTGTCAGGGGGTCGGCGACGCCAGCATAGGTCCCAGTTTCCTGAGCCCTTTGCTTCTTCTTCGCCCCTTCTGCCGATGGAGGGATCTCATTGGAGCCCATCCGGCGCTTGTTACCGGAGTGCCCCTGAAACCCCCCACTTGGCGTTTTGGGGGAAGTTGCAGAAGGTTCAGCGGTTGGAGGGAGACCAGCCTGAGCTCTCTCCCTCCTCCTCTTAGCCTTCTTTCTCATCGCGCCACTGCGGTTTCTCCTGGGAGAACCCGCAGTGTTCGCAGTCTCTTTATGTGCAGGGTTAGTGCTTTCCGAGCTCTTTAGAGCCCGTTCCGCACCCACCGCTAACCTACTTTCTCTCCGGAGTTCTCTAGTGAGACCTCCATCGCAATTTCGTTTGAATTTTCTGTACATTCCATTTTTTTCCCACGAGTAGCTAGGGAAAAGATGGTCAGCCCATACAGAGCCCCGCATGCATGGGTAAGGCTAAATACTCTGGTGTTTCGCCCGGTTCCCCAGAGGCATTGTTCAAGACACTGCTCCCCCAGTGCCACGCAGCCTTCGCCACGATAGCTTCCAGCTTAGCTTGGAGAGTTGGTCCACGGCGGAGGCCTTCCCCACCCCACGCAGGGTTTTACCTGGGAGGTCGGTTATAACCGCCACTACCCGTGCGGTCCGCACCACAGGCACGCGGGGGTTTAGGTCCGGGCCAGGGGCATTCCCCTCGGACGTCCTCCTATCCGCCACCTGGAGACGCGCCCGATGGGTACTCAGCCCGATGGGGGACACCCTGTATATATATATATATTTGTTTTCTACTTTTTTTATGATTTCTGTTGTTCCTATACCTTTTTCCCTATTATATATTGTTACAATAGTCCAACTTTCTGTACTTAATTTTACTCTTTTTATTACTATACCTTCTGTTTCCTCTCTCTTATTTTCCTCCTCCTCCTCCTCAATCTCGTTTCATATGCCTGTAATAATTCCTTCTATAGCTCTACCTCCAACGTTTTCTCTCCTTGCATATTAACATTTCCACTTGAATCCTTTTGGTAGACTTTCTTTTATGCTGTTCCAATGCTTTTCTTCAATGAAAGTTTCTGTCATATTGAATATATCATATTTCTATGTATTTCAGAAATTGTGGATTATCGATCTTTTTCTATAATCCTCCTCTAATGTTTCAAAAACCTATTGTTACTTCTGTTGACTGCCACCAACCGAAGGTTGTTAGTTCTATCTTTTTTTTAGGGTCTTGTTTCTTTTTGTTATTTCTTCGACCGTGTCATAAACCCCTTTCCATTTTGTCTGCCTATTTATGGGTTTGCAGAGCGGATTTTTCGTGAACATAATTTGCGCTGATATTTGCTGTCTGCCACGGAAGGAGAACCGATTTGATTGAAAGTACGCTCGACCGTGACAACACATAAGGAAATCTTTATCAATCGGTTCGCTCATCCTAGTGTAATGTAGCTACTTATACTTCGTATAGTTTATTATAATTTAGCATACTTAAAGTATACTATAGTTTAGTATACTTCTTATACTTATTAACAAGTACGCGAGTACGAATTGCTACCTATCGCTTATTTATGAGCTTGCAGAGCGAATTATCCGTGATAGTCCAGCAGCCACCGCCTGTTTTTTGAAGTGATTAATAACAGGCTAAATCTTCGTGAGTAGGTTCGGTTCGACAAGACGCCCAAGTTCTTCCCTGTGAAAATTCTCGACAGAGGTAGCTAATTTAGTGCGCAGGTGTAAAACATGTCACTTTGGTGGGGTGTCGAAATTGTCTGACTAACAGTAAGTTTTTCATTGAAATGTTAAGATAATTGGATAATAAACTCGGAAAAACAATTGTCCTACAAAATGGATGGTTTGACTGGAGCGTCCTCCGCTCCGAATATGTCCAAATAACGAGATCATAAAAATTATTAATAACCAGCTGATTTTTTGTATGCAGCTTAGTAAATATTTGTATAATGAAATGGCCACATAGTCCTACAAATTTGGTGGTACGTTTTCCCAGTCCTACGCTTGGAAGTTGTCGATTCCACGGTAACACTTTTTTCATTAATAACAACCTAGTTTTAATTTTTTCCTATCGGGAATAAAGTGTAGAACACAATTTTACCACTGTCCTACACAAAAAGTGGTATGTATTTCCAGGAATAGATATATCTTGTTCACAAATTTAACTGTATATTTTGATATACAGTTAAATGCGTAAATAATCCCGAGTAAATCACGTTGTCGTTACACATTGAAAAAAAGCCCAAACACAATTCTGTACTCCGTAAAACTTTAGTATACGTCAAGCGGCCCTGATAAGCATGTACCATTTTCCACCGATAAGGTTGTAAATGCGTTTATGGCAATATTTTTTTTTTAACATAACGAATAAGAATCACTAATATTAATGGAATAATTGATTATTTTAAATTATTAAAGAGGTTGAATATTATTAACTATCAATTGCTCATTTTTTAAATATTTTTTAAATAAAGTTAATGATATGAGCATAATTGATTCGATGCAATCTTCTCAAAAAAAAGTTGTTTGCGGATTTAAATACGCGGCGAACACCGCGAACATTCGGAAAAAAAAAAAAAAAAAAACCAAACAAACTTATAATGTTAAGTAGAGACCTCGTAGATATCTCGCGAGAAGAGGAGGGGCGATACTCAAATAACGAACACGAAATAGAATTTGTTTGAATCAATTTATCAGGCAGAACTACTCAGTGGAATACCAGCATTCGCTGCTTGGACAAGGGAAAACTGCCGAAAAACCTTGTCAGTATTCGATACAAGTAGTAAACATAATACAAAAATTATGATAATATAGGTGAAAAGGCAATAATACAATAATACCAAGTATAAAAGCAAAATACACGTAAATATTGTTGAATACTCACGATATGATCAAGAAAAAATAGAATAGATAAATCTCGTTCAATCTTATAGGCATTGTTTAATACTAATATCACTCGAAATAAAGTTATAGATGTAAATAAGTAAAGTAAAAGTTGAATCAGTAATATTTAAACCAAAGAAAATAATAGTGAAGTTGACTTAAGAATATCTAAGGATAATTGGCAAATAAAGATATAAAGCAAAGTAATTACACTTAGCACCACTCAGTTTGAGCAGCCAGAATTAATAATGAATAAATCACACAATAGTAATAATAACTCGAGAGTATCCAGAGAATTATGGCAAATATCACACATGAGGAAATTCACATAATAGAATAAAGTCTTCCGCAACGCAGTGAATTAATCACACAACTAATCTTCACTCAAATGAAAATGTATCACAAATATCATAAAAGATGTATCTCGCAAGAATAATACGTAAAATGTGCACAATGAAAGTAAATCTTGTAAAGCTAGAATATAATACAAAGAATGAAATGAACAAAAAGAGAATATAATTTATCTCGCTGAGAATCGCTATGAATAGTTAATAATAGCTACGAATCCGAATGCGGTTTTGAGGAATATCAACATAAACGAAAAGTACGTATTAATTTAAGAAAAAACTAATGGCCGTAAAGTAGTAGGTGATATGAGCAGCTACAACTCGATGTAATCCCAATTTCAGATCACGAATTTCGCGGAACTGTGTTACGTGGTAACAATCGTAAGGAAGCGTGACCGCTCACGCTAGACCGTGTGCTCGGCTCAAGTTCGCGACAAGAAGTGAGTCCGCCGTCGCCGCATCGCGCACGCAGCCGAACGGCGCGCCGTAAACAAAGGTCGGCCCTCCTCGTGCGTTTTCGGAAAATCAATAAATTGATCGCGCTCGATTATACACGGTGTTTCCTCGCGTCGAGCGATCGAATATCGAATCGCTTCGTGCAACGACGGCCAGCCACGACCGCGATACTTAAACTCTAAACATATAACCTCAATGAGTGAATATGGACTGCTTTTTGTGCAATTTACTTCGTGAAAACCCAAAGTTTCGCGAGAAAAGAGAGGAAACAAAAAAGTTTTCTAAAGAAATTCTGCTCTCTTGCAAACAGTTTTTAAAGGCTCGAATACATCATAAGCACAAATATAAAGATGTGGTACTGCCCGACAATTGGGATGATGAGATCATCGGATATCATTCCTCTTGCTATAAGGAGTTCAGAGTCAAGGCTAAATATTTATCTTATGAAAGGTAAGACAATCAAATATTTTTAAGGGGATATCTGGTCGAATCGATAGAAAAAATCGCCTGTATTGTCTAAAAATCTTAGGTAAATATACCGATCAGGGGACCATCCCCCGATGACCTTGACCTTGACATATTTTCTTAAGGTCATGACCCTGAGTGACCTTCAAAAGTTTTTAGCCGTCGCTCGTTGTTTGTTAAAAAGTTATTAACAAAAAGAGTTTAACAAATATAGCAGTTATTTTGAGTACTACAAGACATGAACGACTAATATGTATGTGGAAATAATACATGTATGAACGAAGGAATTTCATTTAAAGCAGCGAATCGTTGATATATTGAACAGTCTTTTCGTTAAAGCAGAGAATAGATGAGAATAGTTAAATTTTGTAAACACTCTGAATTGGTACGTGTGAAGGACATTACTACTTCGAAGATTTTTTGCATGACATTTTGGCTTTTTACAAGTATGTGTTTTCGTTGAAGCACATACAAAGCACACACTTGTAAAGCGCGCCACTAACCTATAGATTAGTGACGCGCTTTACAAGTATGTGCTTTGTAAGTTGAAGCACATACTCTCTATTCTCTGCTTTAAATAACTTTTCTTAATATACCAACAATTCGCTACTTTAACTAACTTTCCTTCGTTCATACATGTACTATTTCCACATAAATATCAGTCATTTATGTCTATTAGTACTCAAAATAACTGCTATATTTGTCAAACTTTTTTTGTTAATAACTTTTTAACAAACAACGAGCGACGGCTAAAAACTTTTGAAGGTCACTCAGAGTCATGACCTTGACAAAATATGTCAAGGTCAAGATCATCAGGGGATGATCCCCTGATCGGTATATTTACCAAATCTTGCTGCGTACGTTCGGTAGAATAGAGAATAAAATTCTCAGCTGCGCAGTATTCGTATATTCTATTGTCTGGGATTATACAGGTACATTGGAGCAGATGTTTACGGTCTACCTGCCGCTTAAACATTTTAATGGGGTGATCAGCGGATTTTTCCGTACACAATCATATATTTTTCATCCCCTGCGGTTCAACTTGATATATCAAATCTGAATTGACTGGACTAAGTACCGTCAGCGGTGAATACAAACAATAAAAGTGAATAAGAAAGAAAAAAATTTTTTTTTAATTTCTTGGAGGGGTACCCCATTTTGCCCCGCCCACAAAAATTGTTTTTTCTCATGGCAGCTGGAAATTTTTCTCATTCACTTCAAATACAAATAAGAAAAAGGAGTTTCATCGTATTTAAGCTTTGAAAAGCCTAAACTTTCCTTAAGTACCCCATTTTGTCCCAGTCTCTCCTACATACATATATTTAAATTGCAGTGATGATACAAGTGCTGAGACCTCATCTACCCAGCCACATGGCGATTTCACGCAAGAGTAAGTAAAAAAAATGGTTTCAAATTGTAAATTCACGTAATATCAAAGTATCATCCGAGTTATACTTTTTCCAATGTTTATTCCAAGATTGTTTTGATATGTCAATTCAGTTTAATTTCATCAAATAAAATTCATGTTATTATTACCAGAAGTGTTTGACGCGATTCATACAGCATATTTTTGACGATCTGGGTCGAAGTGCTTTTACTTTAATTAAACTAGATTCTCTTCACTTGGAATAACAGAATTATACGAAACAGACTTAGACTTTTTTTCAAATTTTTACCTCGAAGTTCAGAACGTATTGAAGTAATTTATTAAGATTTTTCTGAAATTATACAACCTCTTTTCATTATATCATAACATCATTCACAGATTTATTGAAGAAGATGCAATGGATTGCGGTGCAAGTGTTGAAAGTTTTGATGTAGAAAATTCGGCCGAGACATGCTTCTTTTGCAAAAAAATTACCATCAAACGCAAAGGACGACAAATATATTGTCGTATAATAAAAGATAAAAAAGTGTTCCTGGAGAAAATTAAAACGTATGCTACAGAACTTGGGGATATAGATTTGTTACGAAGAATTCAGGAAGAGCTAAACTCTGATGATAGTACTTGCTTATGCTATCATAACAATTGTAGTCTCGATTATTTTGCCAAGTATCAGAATAAGAAACATCGCCCAACAAATACAGATTGGGCCTCAAAAAGAGATTGCCACAAAATTGCAAGAGAAAGATTGATTGGCTACATTGAACGTGAAATAATTGAAAATCAACGAGTTTTATCAATGGCTCACTTGAAGAATTGTTTTTCTGATTTTTTAACCGAATTATACGAAACTGCAGATCTTGACGCTAACATCTTCAGCATTACTGCTGTGTGAACGCGCGCGATGGTTGGTCAGGAGCAGGAAGATCAGTTTGGTATCACGACGGAGAGTCTGAGTTTAATATCACTTATTTATTATTTCAAAAAAGTCTACAATACGGTTTTCGATTAATCACGGTTTCGTTACAGATTCACTACGACTTGCGAGAGACGACGTTATCTGTTACGAGCGAGAACGAACAATTAGGTTTTGTTACCGCGCGACATTCATTTATAAGCTCGGCTCAGGTGTGACGTCTCATCCATCGGACCAATGGAAACGCTGTCTTTTTAATAATTAGACAGTCACCTGTGAGTATCGCGTTGCATTGGGCTGGAGTTTCTTACATTACGTCTCCATGCCACTTTCCGACGCGGGGTTGGTGGATGAGGCGTCACGTGATGGAGGCGCACACGCTCGGCGCGCTCCGCGGTACGTTAATCGTCCTGACTGCCGTTGGCTGTTGTCAACTTCGTAGCATGTCCTTTCGACTTTATCCATGACAAGCCAACGACAAACAGGAGAAAAAGGCACGCAAACACAATTTCTCCTCTAGAGATAGAATTCTCTCGAACATGTCTCGAAGAGAGAAGCCGTCGAAATTCCTTTGTGTAATGACTCGAATGATGATAATAAATTTACATGCGGCAGTTAGACGTGATGTTAATATTATCTGAAATATATTTGTGGATGATTCCTAATATATATCCCGCTAAATGTATATCACTGTCTATAATTCACGAATGGTATAGTTGCTACATATATAAGCAATTATTGAAGAGATGTGTTTTACCAAACACATCGATACAAATATATATATATATGTTATATTCAAAGTGCTTCAGATATATGTTTAATCTACAAATTGCTCTATTCGGACATCCCGCCCGCCTCGGTACGTAGTGACGATTGATTTCGCGTGATGGCCCCATATGTCTGGTCAGGGTGAGTTGCGATCGATGGCCATCGAGATCTTCGGTGCCGCGGTCGACGCGCGTGTTGGAATGCGCGGCCGGGAATGCGCAGTAGTCAGTCGATGCCGTGTGTTGATCTATGCAGGATCAGCTGATTTAAGCAAACAAGTGACAAGTTTCATTCTGTGAACAGAGTACGTGATTAGTGATAGATTAGTTTTCTGCGGTTGATACGGGAAGCAAAACAATCTTTGTGAGTGGCCGCGTAACCTCGGTCGTCGCCGTCCGGACGGTGACAACGCGGACGATGCCATCGTCGCCAGGATGCAACGAGGTGATGCGTGCTAAGGGCCATCTCGTAGGCGGTGTCGTCTCGCTTTTAATGAGGCACAAGGCCCCGATTTCCGGTGCAAGCGCTCGTCTTCCACCATTTTGGCCGTGATGCTAGGCTCTGGACATATTCGCGAGCCCATCCGCTGCCAAAAGTGGTCTCGCATGAACTGCACGTGTTGCCATCGGTCGAGCCGAGTGACCGCCGTGTCGTCGAGGGCCGGTTCCGGGATGGCGATGAGTGGGCTCCCGATGAGGAAGTGGCCCGGAGTTCAGTGCCGTAAGGTCGTCGGGATCGTCGGACATTGCTTGCAGTGGGCGTGAATTGAGGCAAGCTTCCACTTGTGTGAGGAAGGTGGACATTTCCTCGAATGTCAGCCTTGTCTCGCCAATCACTCTCCGAAGATGGTGCTTTGCCGACTTCACGGCGGCTTCCCATAGCCCTCCAAAGTGAGGGGCGGCGGGGGGGTTGAAGTGCCAGCGTGTCCTCTGTCCGAGAGTGATGTGCGCGATGCGACGGCCGTCGGAGGTGGAGGCTCGGAAGAGGTCTCGCAGCTGACGGTCGGCTCCCACAAAGTTGGTGCCGCAATCGCTGTACACCTCACTGCACACGCCGCGGCGTGAGGTGAATCGTCGGAATGCGGCAAGGAAGGCGTCGGCGGAATAATCCGACGCGACTTCTAAATGCACGGCTCGGGTGCTCATGCAGACAAAGACGGCAATGAATGCCTTATACGCCTTGTGACCTCGGCCCTTTGAAGTTCGAAGCTGGATTGGTCCAGCATAATCCAGCCCAGTTCGGAGAAAAGGCCGCGAGGGTGTGATTCGGGCTCCAGGTAGATTGCCCATTGACGGCTGTGGATTTGCCGCCCGCCAACGAGCACATGTGACACATCGATGCAGCAGTTGTTTCACCACGGCTCGTCCTTGAGGTAGCCAGTACTGCTGACGGACGGTGCTGAGGGTGAGTTGAACACCGCCGTGCAGTGTTCGTCGATGGCAGGAATCCACGATAAGTCGAGTGAGCCACGACGTCGGCGGGATGATTGTCGGGTGGCGTTCATCGAAGGTAAGTATGGAGTGTTTCAGGCGGCCTCCGACTCTGAGAATTCCGTGAGCGTCGAGGAAGGGATTCAGCGGGGCGAGCGAACTGCGATGATGAACAGTTCGCGTGCCCTTGAGTGTTGTGATCTCGGTATTGTAGTGGCAGTGCTGGACGGTGCGGAGCCAGTGGTGAAGTGCGCGAGTGACCTCCTCGGGAGTGAGTGCAGTTTTCTGAGGGTGGCGCCAGCGAAGGCACCACGCCGTCACTCGAAGAAGCCGCTGCAGCCCGGAGAAGCGACTCAGCAACTCGGGCTCGGTCACCTACACGATGGCGGTGCTGCAGGACACTCTCTGCTCCCCGGTGTCCTCGTCGAAGTCCTCACTGAGCTCGCTCGGCCAGGAGGACTTGGGCATTTTGAGCCAATCAGGGCCGCTCCACCACAGAGGATGATCAAGGAGTTCGCGCGGAGAAATACCGCGCGAGGCACAATTGGCGGGATTCTCACTCCCCGGCACATGGTGCCATCGGGCTTCCGGGAGGCGCCGTTGTATGTGAGATACACGATTCGCGACGTACGTCTTCCACCGCGAGGGATGACCACGAATCCAGTGGAGGGTCACCGTGGAATCCGATGCTGAGACCACAAGTGAGTCTCAGCATCAGTCAGCTCCAATGTCTCTTGAACGTGATGCGCGATATCAGGAGGGCGGCGGCTGAGAGTTCGAGGCGCGGGAGTGACACTTGTTTTAACGGGGCCACCCTCGTTTTGGCAGCGAGGAGGTGCACCTGAGTGTCTTCGGACGCGGTTGTCGCGCGGAGATAGACTACAGCCGCGAAGCCGCGTTCCGACGCGTCGGCGAATCCGTGGAGTTCGAGCCAAGCCTCGCTCACTCCGACACCGATCCAGCGGGGAATCCGCACCACCTCGAGGATGGGAAGCTCGGCGATGAGCTCATGCCACACGCGCGCGTCGGCTGGTGGAAGTGGAGTGTCCCATTCGAGTCTCTGCATCCACGCGGATTGCATGAGGATCTTTGCGCGAGCTATGACGGGAGCGAGCCATCCGAGCGGATCGAACAGTCGGGCGGTTTCGGCTAGTGCGGTTCGTTTCGTGAATGTGGTGACGACGCGTGACTTGATCCGGAACGCGAAACTGTCCGTGCCTGTGAACCATTGCAGGCCGAGAGTAGAGTGGCTCTCGAGCTCCCACGCGTGTGACGTTTGGTGTAACCGGTGCGCGTGAGGAATCCCGTCGAGCACGTCCTCATTGTTGGCGGCCCACTTACGGAGCGGGAATCCGCCCGCCATGCATAACTCGCGAAGTTGCGTCTGAAGGACGATCGCGTCGCGGAGGGTTGACGCACCGGTGACGACATCATCCACGTAGCAGTCGTCCTCAAGGGCCGCTGCCCCTTGAGGATATCGAGCTCGCTCGTCCTTGGCTAGTTGCCTGGTGGATCTTATGGCAAGGAACGGCGAGCTTGCCATGCCGTATGTTACCGTGCTCATTCGGTAGTCGAGCAGCTCCCTCGTCGGGGTCGGGCGCCACACGATACGCTGATAGTCACGGTCGTCGGGATGCACCAACACCTGACGATACATCTTTTCGATGTCTGCTATCATCGCGAAGAAGTGACGACGCCATCGTTGCAGGACGTCGGCCAGCGGCGGCACAAGATTCGCGCCCACATGCAAGAAGGAATTGAGAGTCTCGCCCGTCGATACACGTTGCGACCCGTTAAAAACGACGCGGAGTTTGGTGGTGGTACTTGCCTCCTTGAGGACACCGTGATGCGGTAAGTAAACGACTGGCTCACCTTTTTTTGGAGCGGCTGCCGCCGTCATGTGCTCAAGGTCCTCGTATTCTTTCAGGAAGGCCTGGTACAGCTCGCCAAATGTGGTATCTCTGGCGCTCTTCCGTTCCATGGACGCGAGGAGGTGCAGTGCAGCATGACGAGTCTCGTGCAGATCCGCTGGAGGGGCCGTCCACGGGAGACGCACCATGTACCGTCCCGACGGTAGCCGGGTGTGAGTTCGCACAAAGTGGTCCTCGCACTGTTGCTCGGAAGGAGTCAGAGCCGCGACCGGCTCGGCCTCCTCTTCCTGTTCCCAGAATTTTTGCACCAGGCTGGTGAGCTCGTGGTCGATGGTGGCTTGGCAGGAGGACGTTCCGTGCAGTGAGGCTGCCGTTGCGCCACCGGAGATGATCCAGCCAAAGGCGGTACGCTGGGCAATGGGCGCTTCAGGATTGCCTTTTCGAAGGCCCTCCTCGAGGATGACGGAGCAGACCTCGGCTCCGAGCAACAGCTCGACTGGATCAGTGGCCGAGAACTGCGGATCCGCCAGTTGAAGGTTGAGGAGATGTGGCCAAGAGTCGATCTGTCGCAGGCCTGTGCCATGGTAGAGCGACAGGTGCGGCAAAACGACGGCGACCGCTGTGACGGTTGCTCCAGTCACATTGGAAGTTAGCTGCAGGGTGACCTTTCCTCGAGCCTGGCCGGAACGAGTCCCTCCGATGCCGAAGATGGCGAAGGTCGACTTGGAACGCTGCAGCTTGAGACGTTGCGTCAGCGCCTCGGAGATCAGTGAGACCTCTGAACCCTGGTCTATCAAGGCTCTCACCGGGTGTTGGGTTCCATGGTGGTCGGTGATGGAGAGGCGTGCGGTGGCCAGCAGAATGGCCTTGCGATCGTCGCCATGCTGCCCTGCCGTGAGTGTGCTGGCCTCGACGATCGCTGGTTTGGAGGTGGCGTCATGGAGCAGCGAATGGTGCTTCGCATTGCAGAGGATGCACGTCTTGGTCGACGGACACTTGGCAATTAGGTGGTTGCCTAAGCAGTTAGAGCAACGATTATTGCTCTCGATGAAGGTCTTCCTCTCGCTCGGAGTTTTTGCTCGGAAGTCACCACAGCCCATCAGAGAGTGTGAGCCCTTGCACACCACGCAGCTGCCAGACCCAGAGGTCGTCCTGGCGTGGTTCGACTTCGCGGATCGTATGCCGCTGACCTTGGTTTGGCCGGTCTTGGGCTCACCCTTAGAAGTGACAGGCATGAGGGCCTCGAGCGAGCGAATCTTCTCGATGACGAAGGTTCGGAAGGTGTCGTATTCGGGAGGCTTCGACGAGGTCCGGATGGTGGTCTCCCAGTCCCGCCGAGTTTGCTGATCAAGCATCTCGACCGCGATGTGGACAAAGAGATGCATGCCATGTGTGGCGATCGGTCGCCCGAGGCTCTCCTGAGCATTTACGGTGTTCGTCATGTCGTGGAAGATCCGTCGCAACTCAGTCGCAGATTCGCTCTTCATCTTGACGAGAGACGTAAAGGCGGAGAAGTTGGAACGCACCAAGACTCTCTGATTTTCGTAGAACTCCCGGAGCGTGGCCCAGGCTCGCTCGAAATTGCCATGAGTTAGCGGTAGATCTTTCACTAATTTTGCTGCTTCACCTTTCAGGGATGTTCGTAGATAATGCAGCTTCTCAACGTCAGTGGTCGTGGGATGTCGATTGACGACGGAGAGGAACAGGTCTCGGAAGGAAAGCCAGTCCTCAATGGCACCAGAGAACTCAGGCAGATTGATGCGCGGCAGGAGGTTGTGCGGAGTGGCTTCTCTGGCCGAGGCGTTTGCTGCATTGCCACTCTCCACCGCTTGCGTCAGAGTGGTTGCCCAGTCCTTCAGAGTGCCCCGTTGAAAAATGTAAGTAGTCTCTGTTGTCTCGTATAGATCTGTCTTGTAGTAATCTGTCTCACCGAGGTTTTCAGAGAATCGCATGCAGAGTTCGTCATGTTGGTCTTGAAATTTTTCCCAATTGGAGTCCAGCGTTTTTACACGAGCCTCAAGGATGCCTGGAGACACATTGGATCTGCCCAGCTTTCTCGTGTTCTCAGTTGCTCGGGATATGCGAGTGAACAACTCTTGTTGCCTCATGATGAGAGCATTCATGTCGAGACTCATACTGATTTCTTCGCAGGTTCACTGGAGCTGACCGAAGCACGCACTCAAGCACTGTACCCGGACGCGGAACGCGGATCCGGCTCGAAGGACCAAAAAAATGTGTGAACGCGCGCGATGGTTGGTCAGGAGCAGGAAGATCAGTTTGGTATCACGACGGAGAGTCTGATTTTAATATCACTTATTTATTATTTCAAAAAGTCTACAATACGGTTTTCGATTAATCACGGTTTCGTTACAGATTCACTACGACTTGCGAGAGACGACGTTATCTGTTACGAGCGAGAACGAACAATTAGGTTTTATTACCGCGCGACATTCATTTATAAGCTCGGCTCAGGTGTGACGTCTCATCCATCGGACCAATGGAAACGCTGTCTTTTAATAATTAGACAGTCACCTGTGAGTATCGCGTTGCATTGGGCTGGAGTTTCTTACGTTACGTCTCCATGCCAATTTCCGACGCGGGGTTGGTGGATGAGGCGTCACGTGATGGAGGCGCACACGCTCGGCGCGCTCCGCGGTACGTTAATCGTCCTGACTGCCGTTGGTTGTTGTCAACTTCGCAGCATGTCCTTTCGACTTTATCCATGACAAGCCAACGACAAACAGGAGAAAAAAGGCACGCAAACACAATTTCTCCTCTAGAGATAGAATTCTCTCGAACATGTCTCGAGGAGAGAAGCCGTCGAAATTCCTTTGTGTAATGACTCGAATGATGATAATAAATTTACATGCGGCAGTTAGACGTGATGTTAATATTTTCTGAAATATGTTTGTGGAAGATTCCTAATATATATCCCGTTAATGTATATCACTGTCTATAATTCACGAATGGTATAGTTGCTACATATATAAGCAATTATTGAAAAGAAGTGTTTTAACAAACACATCGATACAAATATATATATATGTTATATTCAAAGCGCTTCAGATATATGTTTAATCTACAAATTGCTCTATTCGGACAACTGCTCTTCAAGACTACATACAAAAGCTACTAAAAAATAAAATTTCAATAGTCAAGATCTCTCAAAAACTATTTGTTATGTCTGCGGAAATTGATATCGAGACAATTCAGGACGAAGAAATTGAAAATATATTATTTGAACAAGAAGCTCAAGATTTCGCTTTGAAGTATCGAAAGCACATACTAAAGATAAAGAAAAATGCCTTACCGGATTCCATCGATAGTGAAGCATTGGATAGAGGAGAATGTGATATTCCAAAATGGTTAAATATATTTTGGACCACTGCTTTGAGCGGTGTTGAGAAGAAAATATGCAATCGGGTTGAAAGATTGTCTTCGTGCTACTCACAGGACTCAATTTACAGCATTACAAGAAGTAATATAAGACCACGCAAACACATTTTATTGGGCATTGCTATGAAAAGTCTCACGGGAAGTAGAAAAGTCATTGATATATTGAACAGACAAGGTTACTGCATCAGTTACTGCAGCATACTGGAATTGGAGACGTCTGCGGCATACTCTTCCACTTCCAAAAATCTTTTATGCCCTTCCGGTATTCAACCAACTTCAGTATTATCATGTGGAGTAGCGTGGGATAATTTTGACAGATTTGTGGAGACGAGCTCAGGTAAAAATACCTTACATGATACTGTTGGTATAATGTATCAAAGTATCCCTACAGAAGAAGAATTGAATGTTATTGAAAAAAATGATGAAGCGTCCACAGAAACTGAGCAGAGTACTTCAGATAATATTCGCGATTTGTCTGGACGTAGAAAGCGATCGTTTGAACCAGAGATATTTGAAACTGTACTACATGCAAAGCAACGTCGTCCAGAATTTTGGCGTAGTACTGTACAGCCAACTGATGATCCTCAAAACTTGAAACATTTTCAACATATACATTTTGCATGGGTAGTTTCTCATAAATTACAAATTGCAAACACGCCAATGTGGGTAGGATACAATGCCAAAATTTTGAGAGATGATAGTAGGATTCAAAAAGTTGAGTACCTAATACAAATCAATAATACACCCACGGATGCAGCTGTTGTTAAGGAAACGATGCGGAGAAGCAAATCACCTCTGAATGCGGGAAAAATTTCTTCAGTGTAACGTACGATTTAGCCATAGCCAAGATTGCGTTACGAATACAGAGTGCGGAGGATGAATTTCAAAAATTTTTTATTAACTTCGGACCTTTCCACATAATGTTGTTGTTCTTCAAAGCTTGCGGAAAATTTATAAGTGGATCTGGATTAACGAATATTCTTATAGATAGCGAAATTTTAGCCAGTGGATCTGTTGGTTTATTTTTAAGTGGAAAACACTTTAATCGGTGTAAAAAAATCCATCCTTTACTGTCTCTCGCTCTGCAAATTTTGCATTCTGAAAGTTTTTTACAATCACAAGATTACGATCTGGAAAATATTCAAAAATATTTAGAAGTATTTAATGAACAACAGAATGATCACCCACAGATAATGAATGAAAACTTGATACAACTGTTTGACAAATATGAAAGGTATAAAACTGAAACTTTGGAAGGATTGCATGGCAAAACACCACAAATATATTTGATGTACACAAGGTTAATTGAATATTATCTGAAATTAGAATATAGTATTCGTACGGGTGATTTTGATTTGTTCTTACACGTTTTGCAAAAAGTAACGAACGTTTTTTTTACAATGAACCACCAAAATTACGCAAGGTATATGTCTATTTATTGTGATAAGCTGATAAACATCGAAATTACACATCCCGGATTGCTCGACGATTGTAGAAGGAGTTTCTTGGGCATCCGAAGAACCTCAAAACCTTTTTCGAGAATCCCGGTGGATTTAACACTAGAACAAACAATTAATGCCGATGCTGCTTCTACAGCTTCCGGAATCATCAACATCACAAACTCGTTCTCCGCCAGACAAAAATGGTCAATATCTCATTCATTGCGTACGAGTGTTATATCAAAAGTTATGGAGTTTTGCGATCTGAAGTCACTAGATGATATTACGAAGGACTTAAAAAAGTCAGCAATCACTAAATCTGCTAAGAACTTAGGAGTGTTTTTACAATCAATAAAGGAGTTCACGAACCCTTTTGGATCAGAATTGTCAGAAGACCATCTTTATAACATCTCCAAAGGTCAATCGGTGAACAATGAAGTATATGAGTTTTTGGCGTCAGTTGAAATCGCGGGCGAGAAACAACGTACTAACTTCATTGCTCAGACTCGAGAAACACCAGATAGGTTTGATAAAGCCATTAACAGAAATAAAATAATTAATTTTGAATACAAGAATACCCAAAAAGTCAAAATTACTGGAAAAACTAAAGAAGTTAAGATTCAGAGAGATGTTTTTGGTCGTCTACTGTACGCGTCATTAAAAAATAAAATTGACATAGAAAAAGCACTGAGTTATCCTCTGGCTCACATTTGTTTTCGTTTTGTCATACCGATGGAACAATTTGCAAGACCACAAAATCTCTTATTATTAACGAATTAGTTAAACATCAGGCTGAAGTCGTAAATCCTCCGGAAGCAGACATTCACTTAGTTGATGGATTCTATTTCTTACATACGTTGAAGAACCTTCCAGAAAATTATGGTAAAATCTCGAAACATATATTAAGAATAATTACATATAAACGAAAAGAAGTACATATTATATTCGACAAATACAAAACACCCAGTGTCAAAGATTATGAGCATGACCTGAGAGGTGAAGAGAACGTACAATATGACGTGCACAAAGAAAATAAACGTCCCGCTGAGTTCACTAAATTATTGAGAAGTAGAAATTTCAAAGAAAAATTTGTTGAATTTTTGATTGAAGATTGGACGAGAGATGAAATGGTTGTTTTAATCACAGGAACAACTGTTAAACTGAATTATGACAAGTCTATGAGGTGTCCGGTGAAGGGAAAATCAAAAAAGTCATTGACAACAATCTCACTTGCTATCACGAAGAAGCTGACACCAAAATTGTTTTCCACATTTGTCAGTTGAACAGTGATTATCGCGTGCAGGTACATTGTACGGATTCGGATATACCTGTGATAATGTTGGCAAATTTCAAATACTTGAAAGAAAACATTCACATAATAATTGATCTAAGCACGGTAAAGAAAAAATTGTACCTCAACATCAACGAAATTCATGTCAAGCTTAGAGAACAGTTATCGCGGTCGCTTGCTATATGCCACATTTTTACGGGGAACGACTACAACCCTGCTTTCTACCGGAAAAGAAAGAAGAGGCCTTTTGATATTTAAAAAAAAACACGAAATTTTAAGAGGCTTTTATACAACTGCACACCGGGCGTGCCGAATTAGCAACATCGAGTGAGGTATTCTGGGTTCTTGAAGTGTGCAGATTGTATGCATTAAAAACCAAAAATGATGTCAACAAAGGACGGTACGAGTTGTTTGAAAAAGGCTACAAATGCAACAATCAAGACGAGAAGATTGTAAAAAAAAAAATTGTTGGATACGATCCCTCAGTGCTACCACCAACCAAACAAGAGCTATTGCAGCAGATTAAACGAACATCATACATCTGCAGTATATGGTGTAATGCACACATGCGCAGCCCCACCGAAAAAGATCCAGAAAATTGCGGATGGGCATTAATTGATAGCAAGTACCATTATTATTGGTTTGATGGCCCCCACAGTCCATCTCTTGGAGAATTGTCTTCTGATGTTCAAGGTACTCTATTATTACTTTTCTTACGTATTGATGATTATGCTGCAATTTGTTAATTTTCCTAATTATTTTGTTACAGAATCAGATGACATTTATTCTGACGATTGCGACGAAGATGAAGACGATGTTCAAGGCGAAACTGATGAAGCGTCGACATCGGAATCCGACAAAGATTAAAATTATATTTAATTACTTTTATAATTGTATTTTTTAGTTTTATTTTGGCAGGTCATATACTACTACAGTTCATACAACTACAGTTATATTATTTCAAAAAAAGTATTGCTTCTGATTACGAATACATGTGTCCCAAATTACCAAAACTGCAACTACGAAATTATGTTATTTTCAATATTCTTGTAGGACTAGCGATACATACCCATTTTTTGGTAGGACACTGTTTGATTTATGCAAAGAATGCACTAACTTAACATGTGTTTTTTTTGTCCTACGGTTATTAATGAAAAAAGTGTTACCGTAGGAATCGACAACTTCCAAGCGTAGGACTGGGAAAACGTACCACCAAATTTGTAGGACTATGTGGCCATTTCATTATACAAATATTTACTAAGCTGCATACAAAAAATCAGCTGGTTATTAATAATTTTTATGATCTCGTTATTTGGACATATTCGGAGCGGAGGACGCTCCAGTCAAACCATCCATTTTGTAGGACAATTGTTTTTCCGAGTTTATTATCCAATTATCTTAACATTTCAATGAAAAACTTACTGTTAGTCAGACAATTTCGACACCCCACCAAATTGACATGTTTTACACCTGCGCACTAAATTAGCTACCTCTATCGAGAATTTTCACAGGGAAGAACTTGGGCGTCTTGTCGAACCGAACCTACTCACGAAGATTTAGCCTGTTATTAATCACTTCAAAAAACAGGCGGTGGCTGCTGGACTATGAGCGTAACATGTGCGGGCATTTATGCTGTCTATCACCGAAGGAAAATTGATTTGATTGAAAATACTTTCGATAGTGACAAGAGATAAGATAATCTTTATCAAGCAATTTGCGCGCATTCACTTGTTTAATAGAGCTTAGTATAATTCTTATAGCTTATACAGTTTATTAACGAGTAGGCAAGTACGAATCGCCTATCGTGAGCAGCACACAGGTAAGACAGCGAAAAAAGTAATTGATTATAGTTCATTTCTACTTCTCCGTTGATTTATTTCTGAGTGTGAGCTAACGATTAGCTTTGTGGAATCTTGCTTAGATTTGTAGTGAAATCGATATTTGACGATAATGTAAAATTATCAGAATGTGCATAGAGCAACACCTTTTATATATTACAAATCGTTGATACTATTTTGAACAATTTAGGGCCGGTTGTTCCAACCTGTTTGTAAATTAACTATAAATAGTTAAATCCATATATATGTCTCTGTTTTTCTTCAAATAAGACAAAGATATACATATGATTTACCTATTAGTTAGTTTATCAACAGGTTCGAACAACCAGCTTTTAATGGATTAAAAATTTGCGTTTAACCTACCATAAATTATTATAATTTTTTGCTTATTTTGCTAATTATTTATTGTAGTTTTGCCTTTGGCATACATTATTTTATGATCTGCTCCTTTTTACTGCCTTCTTTTAATAAACATTTTTGGATTCTAAAATTTGTTATTTATGCTTATATAATAATAGCATTCTGGAAGAAGATTTAACTCTTGAAGTGTTTAATTAGAAAAATCGCGATAAGTGATAATAATAAAATAAAACAAAAACAAGGAAAATTAAAAAGCGGTAGGAAGTGTACTTACAAATTGTCACAACTGTAGCAGAAGTGTTTACAGAATTAAATGCATATTGCTTTTGAGATAGAACTGAGTCTACCAGAAAAAGATATTATAATTTAGTGATTTATATTAATTCAATTACGCGATTTTACGTATAGTAAATTGTTTAAATATACAGTTAACATATAATTTACACACATACGTACAATGTATAATGTATAAGTATAAATTTGGTGGATAGAAATCATAGTAAAGATATTTATATTATGTGTATGTGTTTTTATATTTTAATAATTTTATGTATTGTCTTCTTATCATCAGTACAGAATAGAGCGAGTGAACGTTTCGTTACTATATAATTGTTTTTATTTTTATAAACGCAGAATTTAGACTATAGTATAAAACGCGATTAAACTTTATGACGATAAGTGCACGTGCACTCCTGTGGACAAACACTGTTGAGAAGCCCTTTTTTCATTAAGTTTCGAAGTGTACATGATGTCTGATACAAGAATTCATTCTCTGTAGGGCCAACTAGAAAATTAATTTTTTTATTGAATGTCGGGTAAGCGTTCCAAAAGTTATTTCAGAATTATCGTTAAGAAAATAATTCCCATTTTTCTACCCGCAGATATACGAGTCATTTATCAGAGTTATCGTTAAAAAAGATAGTTTTAACTTTTCTTTTCTCTATTAGAGAAAAATTCAGAATACATCAAGTAGGAGCAGAATTATTTGGTACGTATTTAATTATATACAATTACACTATTATAATGTTAATACGTGGTGCTGTGTGTAAAGGTACGCTCCGTAAATTCTACTAACTAAATTTTAATGGTATTCTTAAAGATATTGATTAAATTTTTAAAATATTGCAGCCAAATATATTAAAATACACTAAACAAAAATTCGCATAATAATTAAATGATTTAAACATAAAATAAAATAAATAAACATCCATTATATGCATATTACATAAGATCATTTAGCATTGAAATAGACAGGGATGCAACATAAAATACTCATAAATAACACAAAGCTATCAAACTTTTGAATTTACAACGAGAATAGGTATACAGGGTTCACCAAAAGTATGGAAACCCCTAAATATTTCGAAAACTACGCATTTTAGAAAAAAATGTTTTAGACAAAAGTTGTAGGGTTTCAAGTAGCGCATTAAATAGTAATATTAGTGTGACTAAAAATAAATTTGTTAATGCCAAGTAAAAATAACTTTAAAATTTTTAATTAGTAACCCCTATTTTTAATTGCATATTCTTATAGCTTACCTTGAGAGCTTTTAAAAACACTATAATAAAGTATTTTTTTATTAAGTATTTCTCAAGTTATGAAGCTTGAAAGCTACGATACCGCCGGCATCAGCGTTACCCAAGATGTACCGCGTGGAGGTTGCACGGTCGGATTTAGACTAGCAGAGTTGTAAATAACAATACTTTTGTGATTGAAGTTCTTAATTACTAATTATTTTACATAATTTTAATTTAAATTGAGTTTAAGTACAAATGTTTTTTGGAATTGTAATTAAAGTCGTTCAATTACAAATACATTTTGAAATTGTAATTAAACTCGAATTTATTACAATTAAAAAAGTAGAAAGAATAATTATTATTTACATTTTCCTAATTACAAATTTCACAACCTTAATTTACATTTTTTTTGTGTGTTTGAGTGTTTTAGAGTAAATTCTGAAAGTGGTTTCCATTGACTTCTTGACAGTATGCCAATCTTTGATAGAACGCAGAAATAGCTCTACGATTTGATTCAGCAGGTATCAGGGCTGCTTCATCCCTTATTCGCTGCCTTAATTCTTGGATATTTTGAGGTTTTGTTTCGTAAACCTTACTCTTCAGATGCCCCAAAAGTAATAATCAAGAGTAATAATCACCTCTTGATTATTATTAACATTTTGATTATTATTAACATTTTGATTTATATATAACATTTTGACAATCATCAAAGTTCTCGAATTGCCTTCCAAGGAATTTATAAGTATGTAAATTTGAAATTTCCATATGAAATATATTTTTGTTTTTTATTAAGTGCAGTTATCACAAATTGTGTAACTTTGAGGGGAAAAATTTGATCAGAAATGAAATTTTGTGACATATTTTTCTTTATTTGCTATTTTTATTTCTCTATTTGTTATTTTTATCACGTAACATGCAAACATGCAGTAAAAAAGTGTTTCAAAAAACATTATTTTGGATGACATTTTTCAATCATATACCTTTACGAAACGTAACGATACTTTTTCTTATAAATCTGCTTTCGGCCAAAAGCTCTTTTCTCTAATGAGCCGTTTTGTTTTAAACATTTATATATTTTTATCTCCACATAAAGCAGCAAGTTTTGTAAGAGGAATTTGAAGAGTTTGCAAAGATATAATGCAAAAATTACTTATCGTTTCCGAAGTTTTATTGGAAATACGGGATTTAGTTCTCTTGTCCTCTTTGCTTGCCTATGAATTATGTTTCAGATTGTAACGTCTTTTCAGCGCTCCTTGATATCTTGATTCCACATAACTGATAAATATTTTTTTTGCATGTTGATAATTGACATGTCTTTTAAAATTATTTTCTTTTGTACATTTCTTTGGACATAAATCGCACTTGTATATTTGAAGTGTGTGAGATAATCTTCTCTTTTCTAGTTTCCTTGTTTTAGATTCCTTTTTGTCCTTAAAGGTATGTACTAACAATAAGATGTTCTTTCTTTCGCGTATAATTTTTTTGCGAGTCTGATTCTGTCGATTTACTGTGATTTACACATTTTGCAGTACAATTTTCTATGAGATTTAATGTAAGAATATATTTTTTGTTTTTTATAAGTTCAGTTATCACAAATTGTGTAGCTTCGGGGGGGGGGGGGGGGGGGGGAAATTGGTCAAAAAAGTTGTGTTTAAACATTTTCTTTATCTGCACGAAAAGCAGCAAGATTTGTAAGCAAAATTTAAAGATTTTGCAAAGATGTAATGCAAAAATGATCGATTCTGAGTTTTATTGGAGAAGAAGACGAGGAGAAGAAACGGGATTTAGTTCCGTAGGATTGTTTCCGTCCTTATCTCGTGTGATAGCCCGTATCAAAAAAGCATCTTACCCCGAGATAAGGAGGAATTTGAAGATCCGCGCCGTGAGTGATCCCCATACATAGGAATTTTTTTGCGGAATTTTTTAAATACGAGATTCTATTATTTTGATATATTTACCAAAAAGAATAATAACGAGAATATCTTACCTTTGATGTTGGACCAATTACCAAGCGGGCTGAACCTTTATTCAGGTCTCTCCTTTAGTTAGAAGTACTTGGAACCTGTACCCGAGGCCGAAAACCTAAGTCATACAAGTCATCTTTAAATGCGACACATGCTCAATTTCATTGTTCTTTCCGTTTGCGAATGCTCCCCGTCATATTCTTAATGCTCCAAGTCATAATTAGCTCATGAGTTGTGGTCAGACGTGTCATACAAGTGCTCCTCGTCATATTTGTAGTGTTATGTCATACAAAAGCTCTTTTGCAGGAGAAACGAGTGCTCTAAATGCTACTTTACTTATAAATGCTCAGTGCTCCTCGTCGAAAAGCGATTAATAATTAAGAAATAATGTTTTGCGATTTTGTATTTTGCATTTTATTTGGTTTCACAGTTAAATACAACTTAAATATTAAAATACAAATAAAATTATAAATACAAGTGTAATACACAAGTTAAATTTCAATTGTATCGATCTCTCTTGTAGATTTCATATATTTATGTATTTACATATTTTACATATTTCTTAGGATATTTCTCCGAGCCATTCCGGGAAAATCTATTCTACCTCACTTAAATTTACTAACTCAGCTAAAAAAAATCTGACCATTAACAGGCATATAAAAACAGGGTGGAATTATGCAGTAATACGGACCACCCTCCGATGACCTTGACGTTGACATATGTTGTCAAGGTCATGACCCTGAATGTCCTTCAAAAGTTTTTAGCCGTCGCTCGTTTTTTGTTAAAAAGTTATTAACAGAAAAAGTTTGACAAATATAGCAGTTATTTTGAGTATTGAAAGGCATAAACGACCTTGACCTTGACATATGTTGTCAAGATCACCCTCTTGAGTAACCTTAGAACGTTTTTAGCTGGCGGTCATTGTTTATTAAAAGTTATAAACAAAAAAAGTTTAGTGGCGAAAATTATTTTAAAGCAGTGAATTGTTGGTATATTGAAAGGAAAGTTATTTAAAGCAGAGAATAGTTGGTATATTGAAAAGTATATACACAATTTTATGTATTAGAAAGCGTGAATACAAATATTCTCTGCTTTAATCATGGCAAAAAGCTGTTAAAGCTTTGTTTTAAAGCAAATAATAATTGGTATTGACAAAACCTATAGGTTAGTGACGCGCTTTACAAGTATGTGCTTTCTAAGTTGAAGCACATACAAAGTACATACTTGTAAAGCGCGCCACTAACCTATAGGTTAGTGACGCGCTTTACAAGTATGTGCTTTGTAAGTTGAAGAACATACTTCTCTATTCTCTGCTTTAACGAAAAGACTATTCAATATATCAACGATTCGCTGCTTTAAATGAAAATCCTTCGTTCATACATGTATTATTTTCCACATACATATTAGTCGTTCATGCTTGTAGTACTCAAAATAACTGCTATATTTGTCAAACTTTTTTTGTTAATAACTTTTTAACAAACAACAAGCGACGGCTGATAAACATTTTGAAGGTTCACTCAGGGTCATGACCTTGACAAAATATGTCAAGGTCAAGGTCATCGGAGGGTGGTCCGTATTACTGCATAATTACCAAAAACAGACAGATATAAAACTGCTGATAGGAATAGCATAAACCCTTACACCTACTTCAAATTGATGCATATAAAGTAATGGTATGTGATGTTCTTGTTGGTCATGAAATACATTAAAGCCGCCTACTTTTATCATTCCTTTCAATATTGCATAATATCTGCTCTCACACTCACAATTATTCTCTTCACAATGACAGGTTCTCACCTTCACAAAAGAATATATAGATCCAAAATTTTTTTCACCATTTAAATGATGCAAAGCAAAAGATGATCTCGTCTGCAAATCTCTTGAATAACTCTCAGCAACATACAACAATTCATCTTTAAGAAGCCTGTGAAAGATTTGAATTTTTTTATACATTACACCACTAGCTCGCAAACCGTGGACTATAAGTTCTTGACCATTAATATGATCTACGTAAGAACCTACGACTAGACAATAATCACCAATTCTATCACATATTTTTAAGCTCTTTCTTCTCTTACGGAAGCAGAAATCTTTAACTATGCCTTCTGGTAAAGACTGTAATTTCCTTGATGCGCACAAATATTGCCAGTGAAATTTAGTAACCTGAATGTCAACATATTTTGTACCATGAATACTTTTCAAAATTTGACCATTTAAATCCTCAAGGGGGAAGCATGCATATGCCCACAATGGCCCTAGTTCACATACACAATCTGCCAAATGAAGAAGCAAATGCACATTGATTGTACAGAATTCAATACCATACAGCTGCTCAAAATCTCGTACAAATTTCTTAAGAAGATCTTTTGCTGTGTC